>CM053031.1:244424767-244861474 GCA_028564925.1 Lithobates sylvaticus | reverse complement strand
GTCTGCAGATAAACCAGTACAACTTATGTTGGAGGGTTTGTTTCATATACAGGGGGTCCCCGACTTACGAACGCCTGACCTACGAACATCCCCTACTTACGAACGGGGCGCTGCGGGGACCCTCCGCCATTTTTCGCTGTCCTCCGGCCTTCTGCGAATGCTTCGGAAATGCTTCGGAAATGTCCGTAATTTGCCGTGCATGCGCAGAACGGCATTAGACGGAACATCGGAAATGTCCGGAAATGTCCGTATTTGTCGGTCTGCTCATGCGCGGCTGACTTACGAACATTTCCGACTTCCATACAGGCGGGCAGTCCCTAACGAGTTCGTAACTCGGGGACCCCCTGTATGTGTATCACCTGAGACTAGTCACTTCAGTGGGTATATGTAAGTGTTTACAACTACCGGTACTTTAAAATGCTTGTAAACCCTTACATATACCCAGTTAAGTGACTGGCCTCATGTGATACACAGAGGTTAAATAAATCTCCCTAAATAGGTTATACCTCTTTACCTGTTTATCTGTATCCCTCTCTTCTCTACAGCTGGTCAAAGTACAGAATTTAGACAGCATTTCTGAGCTCCAGGAGGCAGGGGGCAAAGATCTGATGTCACACACTGAACAGCACAGAGCAAGGAGCTGAGTGTAATCTGAGACCTGAGTGAAAGGAATGGAAACATCCCCCTCTGCATAGTTTCATAGGGAAACATAAACAGCCGAGGCTGTCAATCACCTGCTGGGTGCTGGAGGAGTGGCGGGCCATCTCCTGGGATTCCCCAGTGTGGGCATAGACCAGCGGGCTCCAAACTGCAGCCCAGGAGCCAAATCCGGGCCTTTGCTTGCCTTTATCTGGCCCTTGTGTCACAATTTCATCTACTGACACTAACAAGGTGGCATAATTATTGTCGCTGAGAGACCAACAGTGGGGAACTATTCCCCCCACTGACACCATCAAAAGGGCATAATTCCTCCCACTGGCAACAACAACGGGGCGTAAATGTATTGCATTGCATTTAATGTACAAATATTGTGCAACAAATTGCAGCAACCGCCATTTTATTCTTCCTGGTCTCTACTTTAAATAATATATAATGTTTGGCGTTTCTAAGTAATTTTCTACCCCAAAAAATTCAGATTTTTACATGTACAGTATGTTTTACCCAAAAAAATGGGCATTGTATTGTGTTTGTGTGCACTAAAACTCATTAAAGTGTATTTTTTTTTCCAGAACATTGGCGTCTGATAAACCGCTGCACAAATATTGTGCCACAAATTGCAGCAACCACCATTTTATTCTCCGCTTAAAATAATATTTAATGTTTGTCGTTTCTAATAAATTCTCGACAAAAATAGCAAATTTTTAAATGTATGACAGAATTGTCAGAATTGGCCTGGACTGGAACTAGTTCAGAGTAGTTGCACAGTATGCCAGCTGAGATGCCAACTGAGTGATGCCCCCTTCTTGTACCCACTGACTTTATGCTATCTTCACCCTCACAGAAGTGTGCAGACAAAAGGAAAGATGGAAAATCAGTTTCAACAGAATTCAGTTGTAAAAATACTAGACATTGGGGGCCTTATAGGCAGCACAGAAGGGCAGTAATCAGCTACAGAACTGAACCACAGGGTACTCTGATAAACATCACGGTTTCCAAGGAAATATAATTTTTCTAATATCTAAATGCTATGTAGGAAACACTCCAAGACCACAAGTGTGGCTTTAAATAACTTACAAATCTAAAAGGAGTTGGGATTCTATTTTTTACAGTTTCCATGGAAACCAAACAAAAACCGGAAAGCTTTATTACATGCCCTGTTTGTGCTGCTCATGCACTAGGTGTAGGCAACAGCATGAGTCTACCACCAGCATGAGTCTACCACCAGCTACCAGTAGAGGGCCTGACACTTTTAGTTAGACTTTAGAGCAGGGGTAGGCAACCTGGGGCCCTCCAGCTGTTGCAGAACTACAAGTCCCATCATGCCTCTGGGAGTAATTGTAACTGCCAGCCTTGCAATGCCTCATGGGAAATGTAGTTCCACAACAGCTGGAGGGCCCCAGGTTGCCTACTCCTTCTTTAGAGAAAACCTATATAAAAGTGGAACTAATGCACATAAGCAGAATGTCCGACAGAAAAAGTCAATCTTTTCATCGTGGGCCTCATCAGACTTTTTTTTCCCCAAAAATACTGGACGGACATAGAAATGGAACATGTTTTAATTATTTCCGACGGAACCAATTCCGACGTACTAAAAATGATGCATGGCCTGAAGCAAGTACGAGACGGAAGCTATTGGCTACTGGCTATTGAACTTCCTTTTTCTAGTCCCGTCGTACGTGCTGTACATCACCGCGTTCTTGACGAGGCAAGACAGTTTCAGCGGAACTCCGTCGGAAAAACCTTCATCGTTTATTCCGACGGGAAAACCGGTCGTGTGTACGCGGCATAAGCCTTCCTATCCTTTACAGCCAAGAAGGCTGTCAGTTTGATCTGCATTTGCCATGTCGCTGCATATGTGGTCAGTTATGTCACCAGCCATTTGATGGCTTGACAGTTCCGTCGAGCACACAAGCAATTGTTATTGGATTGTTGGGCTCCTTGAGGGTAGGGACCGATGTGAGTGTGCAATGTACAGGGATAGGGACAATTGTAGACACTCACTCAGGTTGAACTGGATGGACTGATGTCTTTATTCAACCTTACTAACTATGAAACTATGTAACTGTTTTAGGAAACTGTAATTTGATAGGTTTAGTTCTGCTTAGAATAAAGAAGCTGCCAATGCTGATCTCCATTTTTTGCCATCTGTGGCTCCTTGGGGAGATTTCCCTTCACGTCCTGTCTCGTACTCAAAATAGGAAGTGAGAGGAAACTAGACATGTGCGATTAGTTTTGTACGAATTTCCGTAAATTCGTACATTCGGGAGGATCCGAAATGCGAATTGCTATGCTTCCGAATTTTGTACGAAATCCGAAATTTCGTTTACAAATTTCGGATCCAAATTTCGTTACAACGGAAACGGGACTGGTGTTTTGTTGACCAATCAGAGGTTTTCTTCTGCTGCTGAGTGAGGGTTGGGAAAATGACCTTTTTTAATATGGGAGTGGGAGACTGGTACTGGTAGTCAATGGGAGATTCAGAATCGGACACAATAAGAATGTTCGTTAATTACGATTATTCGTTATGATGAAGTTAAAAAGTGGTGTATGTTAATGAAAAGATTTATATAGATATATTGTGCAATGTGTATTTCTATGTTGTATGTTGAAATTTGTCCTAATAAAAAAAAAGTGATTATAAAAAAAAACAATACAATTCAATACAAGAGGCATCAGAGGGCCCTGCTCATTAGAGCTTACAATCTAGGAGGGAGGGTCAAGTGATACAAAAGGTAATAACTGTGGGGGATGAACTGGTGTAGAAAATAAAAGTACAGTTGTTAGGTGGGGGTAGAATAGGCTTCTTTGAAGAGAAGGGTTTTCAGGGATCGTCCAAAAAGCGAACATAGTAGCAGATAGTCGGACAGATTGGGGTAGGGAGTTCCATAGGATGGGAGAGGCTCTGGAAAAGTCCTGGAGGTGAGCATAGGAGGAGGTGACGAGGAAGAGCAGAAGGTCTTGGGAGGAACGAATAGAACGATTAGGTTTGAATTTTGAGACTAGGTGTCATGTACCGGACTGTGGAGTCTGAGATAACGAGGGTGGCCTCTTGCACAATTCCCATCCAAGCACCCCTGATAGCGGAGACAGGAACTGCTAGGGCAGTGGAAGAGTGCAGGTGTCTGGAAGCTGTAGTAGTGAGCTGTAGCTTGGAGACACAGGAGACCTTGCAGTTGTGGTGTGGAGTCTGGTTACAAGCCTTGTTCAGCGGAAGCCTGGCAGACAGGTGCAGTATCAGGATCAAGTTCAAGGTCAGGAACAGGCAGAAGTCAGTAACGTGCTGCCAGTGGGGTACCAAATGAGGAAGCAGAGATGTAGTCATAAGTCCAAGCCGAGCATAAGCGTGAAGCATATATAACAGGCAGGGGTTATCCAAGAGAGGTGCCAGACATAGCCGGGGTCAGGAACAAAGGTTAGCAGACATGGATAAGAATCAGGAACAAAGGAACCTTTTTGGGCATGGAGCATTTCACAGTTTTTTAATGGTGCGTTTGCTGCACGACAAAATGTGCGGCAAAAGGCGTGCCTGTGTTTAGAGTGCCATTAGCAAAGAAAGGTACCACAAGCACAATGCGGGTTTGCATTGTGTTTTTCCGAAATATGTGGCAAAACCTGTGTTTCTTGTGTGTTTTGTTGCACATTCAGAAAATCTGAAGTATTAACGGAGCCTTACTGTTACAGAATATAGATCGTCTCTCTATAAAGAGTACCTTGGTGCGTTGAGGTGCATTATTGTGAACCTGATGGAGATAGTTTTTCAGTGTTATAGATGGATCTGTAAGAGATTATTACATAACAGCGGGAGACTCTCACACAATGTTATATGCTGAGAATGAAGGTCCTGACTGTGTCAAGGTTACTGTCATATGTAGGGAGCTTATCTGTCTTCTCAGCAGTCTGGACAGTGTTCCAGCAGCTGCTGTTAATGTCTCTGATCATTATAAATAGTAATTCTACCAGTAAGTGGGGTGATTTTTAGACACATCATGTTGGTTCCGAGACACGCTTAATATATCCTCCAGTGGATTTCTGCTTACTGGAAAAAATTCAAACCTCTGATGCATTCACTTCCTACATAGGGGTTACGTGTGTCAGCTACGGCCAATGACAATGGGGCAAATCAAGAGGTATCCATTGGTCATTTATCTTTGCATTTTTGGTGACTCAACCACTTGCAGACCGGAAGATTTTCCCCCTTAATGACCAGGCCATTTTTTGCGATATGGCACTGCGTCGCTTTAACTGACAATTGCGCGGTTGTGCAGCGCTTTACCCAAACAAAATTGACGTCCTTTATTCCCACAAATAGAGCTTTCTTTTGGTGGTATTTGATCACCTCTGTGGTTTTTATTTTTTGCACTATAAACAAAAAAAGGGCAACAATTTTGAAAAAAAAAACAACAATATATTTAACTTTTTGCTATAATAAATATCCAAAAAACAAATGTAAAAAATGTCTTCATCAGTTTAGGCCAAGATATATTCTTCTACATATTTTTGGTAAAAAAATTGCAATAAGCATATATTGATTGTTTTTTGCACAAAAGTTATACAAAATAGGGGCTAGATTTTTGGCATTTTTATTTATTTATTTATGGCGGGGATCTGCAATTTTTAGCGGGAATGCGACATTGCGGCGGACAGTTCGGACACTTTTGACACTTTTTTGGGTCCTTTGATGTTTATATAGGGATCAGTGCTATAAAAATGCACTGATTACTGTGTAAATGTCACTGGCAGGGAAGGGGGTTAACACTAGGGGGCGATAAAGGGGTTAAATGTGTTCCCTGGGAGGTGTTTCTAACTGTGGGGGATGGGACTGACTGGCGGAGGAGAGAGATCGCTGTTCCTAATCACTAGGAACAGCAGATCTCTCTCTCCTCCCCTTTCAGAACGGGATCTGTCAGTTTACATTGACAGATCCCAGTTCTGGCTCTCTGTAGAGCGATCGCAGGTGGCCAGCGGACATCGCGGCCACGGGCTATGCACAGGTCCTTTTATACTCCTATATACATGTATAGAGCCCTGACAGGTCCTTTTATACTCATATATACATGTATAGAGCCATGACAGGTCCACTTTATACTCCTACATACATGTATAGAGCCATGACAGGTCCTATTTATACTTCTATATACATGTATAGAGCCATGACAGGTTCTCTTTATACCCCTATATACATGTATAGAGCTATGACAGGTCCTCTTTATACTCCTTTATACATGTATAGAGCTATGACAGGTCCTCTTTATACTCCTTTATATATGTATAGAGCCATGACAGGTCCTCTTTATACTTCTATATACATGTATAGAGCCATGGCAGATTCTCTTTCTACCCATATATACATGTATAGAGCTGTGACAGGTCCTCTTTATACTCCTTTATACATGTATAGAGCCATGACAGGCCCCCTTTATACTCCTATATACATGTATAAAGCTGTGAATGGTCCTCTTTATACTCCTTTATACATGTATAGAGCCATGATAGTTCCCCTTTATTCTCCTATATACATGTATAGAGCCATGGCAGGTCCTCTTTATTCTCCTATATACCTGTATAGAGCTGTGAATGGTCCTCTTTATTCTCCTATATACATGTATAGAGCCATGACAGGTCCTCTTTATACTCCTTTATACGTGTTTAGAGACATGGCAGGTCCTCTTTATACTCCTTTATACATGCATAGAGCCATGGCAGGTCCTCTTTATACTCCTTTATACATGTATAGAGCCATGGCAGGTCCTCTTTATACTCTTTTATACATGTATAGAACCATGGCAGGTCCTCTTTATACTCTTTTATACATGTATAGAGCCATGGCCTCTGAGCCTTAAGTGTGCTGGGCGATGGTGCTGTATTTAGACATAAGGGGTGAAGGGGGGAATGGGTTAACACTAGGGGGCAATAAAGGGGTTAAAGGTGTTCCCTGGGAGGTGTTTCTAACTGTGGGGGATGGGACTGACTTGAGGAGGAGAGAGATCGCTGTTCCTAATCACTAGGAACATCAGATCTCTCTCTCCTCCCCTTTCAGAACGGGGATCTGTCAGTTTACATTGACAGATCCCAGTTCTGGCTCTCTGTAGAGCGATCGCGGGTGGCCAGCAGACATCGCAGCCACCGGCTATGCACAGGTCCTTTTATACTCCTATATACATGTATAGAACCCTAAAAGGTCCTTTTATACTCATATATACATGTATAGCGCCATGACAGGTCCTCTTTATACTCCTACATACATGTATAGAGCCATGACAGGTCCTATTTATACTTCTATATACATGTATAGCGCCATGGCAGGTTCTATTTCTACCCCTATATACATGTATAGAGCTGTGACAGGTCCTCTTCGAAGTTCTGGCTGACTAAACACCGCTCGGATGATGGTGTGAAGTTTACTGAGGAGAAACAGGAAGTGAGAAAAGCTTAAAAATAGTTTTTTTGTCTGGAGCTACACTTAAAAAATTTACCTTTTCCGACTTACAAACAGATTCAACTTAAGAACAAACGCACAGACCCTGTCTTGTTTGTAACCCGGGGACAGCCTGTATATGGTGACCACATGTGCTTAGATTATACAGGAAAAGTCTGCAATTTCAAAGGGTTAGTCACATACAGGCATTCCCCGGGTTACGAACACATTAAAGGGGTTGTAAAGGTTTGTTTTTTATTTTCTAAATAGGTTCCTGTAAGCTAATGCATTGTTGGTTCACTTACCTTTTCCTTCAATTTCCCTTCTAAATGTTTTTTTTCTTTGTTTTCTTTGTCTGAATTTCTCACTTCCTGTTCCTCCTCAGTAAGCTGTTCAGTAAGCTGTTCTGGCTGACTAAACACCGCTCGGATGACGGTGTGAAGTTTACTGAGGAGAAACAGGAAGTGAGAAATTCAGACAAAGAAAAAAAACATTTAGAAGGGAAATCGAAGGAAAAGGTAAGTGAACCAACAATGCACTAGCTTAAAGGAACCTATTTAGAAAATAAAAAACAAACCTTTACAACCCCTTTAACACCAAAACAACTCACACAACATTCAGCAAACTGTTGTGTTTTAATTGTCTGGCTCCTTTAAACAGAATTCCAGATAAATGAGAGCAGACCCCTTGTGTTAAACAACACTAGTCACTTGTGAAGATGAGGAGAAAATAAAAGGGGGTAATGGTAACCCCACAGAATCTGGCAGATCTTCAGCTAGCACTTAAAGTATGATGGATGGAATAATCCTTGATTGTAGAGCAATTTTAGCTGGTACAGGCAGTCCCCAACTTACGAACACCCGACTTACGAACGGCCTCAATGCCAGCTGCTTGTGCTCCATGCTGGTCCTTGATACCTCTGAGCAGCTATCTTGCTACATTCCACACTGCAGTACTTCATGTACTGCATGGCCAGAAGAACCACAGAAGTGCCCGAAACATCCCACATTCCTGCACAGGCGGACGCGGAACATCCCACATTCCTGCACAGGCGGACACGGAACATCCCACATTCCTGCACAGGCGGACGCGGAACATCCCACATTTCTGCACAGGCGGACACGGAACATCCCACATTCCTGCACAGGCGGACACGGAACATCCCACATTCCTGCACAGGCGGACGCGGAACATCCCACATTCCTGCACAGGCGGACACGGAACATCCCACATTCCTGCACAGGCGGACGCGGAACATCCCACATTGCTGCACAGGCGGACACGGAACATCCCACATTCCTGCACAGGCGGACACGGAACATCCCACATTCCTGCACAGGCGGACGCGGAACATCCCACATTCCTGCACAGGCGGACACGGAACATCCCACATTTCTGCACAGGCAGACACGGAACATCCCACATTCCTGCACAGGCGGACGTGGAACATCCCACATTCCTGCACAGGCGGACACGGAACATCCCACATTCCTGCACAGGCGGACACGGAACATCCCACATCCCTGCACAGGCGGACGCGGAACATCCCACATTCCTGCACAGGCGGACACGGAACATCCCACATTCCTGCACAGGCGGACACGGAACATCCCACATCCCTGCACAGGCGGACGCGGAACATCCCACATCCCTGCACCGGACTTTTGGAAATGAACGGACTTGCCGATCATCGGAAAGTCCGTTCATTTAGAACGTAACTGCAGGTAGACGGGGCTAGCGAAGGCAGTGAATGCCGCCGCGCTCATGTCACATGGTGACCCCGCCCCCCTATGATGTCACAGTCCCAGAGGATGCTGGGACTGTGACATCATAGGGGGCGGGGTCACCATGTGACATGAGCATGTGACCCCGCCTCCTTGTCCCTATATAAGTCCCAGCACAGCGCGGCTCTGCCATTCCGGCCAGAGAGAGCGACGAGTCAACATTGGAAGAAGAAGAAGAAGGCGGCGGCGCAGAAAGCGACGACAGCGGCAAGAACAGAAGAGACCCCGGAAGACCCCCGAAGGCGGATCGAGACCCCCAGACGACGGCGGCGACGACGAAGAAGGTAGCCGGGCTCCTTTGCTCGGTAAAAGAGCTAGGTAAAATAGCGGAGGAGTCCGGCGAGAAGACCCCCCAAGACGGAAGAAGACCCCCGGAGCAGTGCAATAAAATATTTTTAAAAAATTGTGTGTTTTTTTTATTTACACTTTACACCTTAGGTGAATGGGTAGGGGTACATCGTACCCCATACTCATTCACATAGGGTGGGGGGCCGGGATCTGGGGGCCCCCTTATTAAAGGGGGCTCCCGGATTCCGATAAGACCCACGCCCGCAGACCCCGACAACCAACGGCCAGGGTTGTCGGGAAGAGGCCCTTGTCCTCATCAACATGGGGACAAGGTGCTTTGGGGTGGGGGGGGCCGCACGGCCCCCCTTTCCCCAGGGCACCCCCCATGTTGAGGGCACGCGGCCTGGTACGGCTCAGGAGGGGGGGGGGCGCTCGCTCGTCCCCACCCCCTTTCCTGGCCGGCCGGGCTGCGTGCTCGGATAGGGGTCTGAGATGGATTTGGGGGGGACCCCACGCCGTTTTTTCGGCGTAGGGATTCCCTTTAAATCCATGCCAGGTGACGGGGCTAGCGCGGTTTGCAGTCACTGCCTTCGCTAGCCCCGTCTACCTGCAGTTACGTTCTAAATGAACGGACTTTGCTCCGTGTGTGGGCAAGTCCGTTCATTTTCAAAAGTCCCGCAGACTTTTTCCCGCGGATTGTCCGCCGGAGAAGTCCGGGCGTGTGTGGGCAAGTCCACAGCTCGGAAAGTCCGGCGAAGCCCCGCTGGAAAGACCGGCGGTTTGTCCGCCGGACAAAGTCCGATCGTGTGTACGAGGCATTACAAGCAGTGTTCCGACTTATGAACAAATTACACTTACGAACGAACCTACAGTGCTTAAAGGGGTTGTAAAGGTTCATTTTTTATTTTCTAAATAGGTTCTTTTAAGCTAGTGCATTGTTGGTTCACTTACCTTTTCCTTCGATTTTCCTTCTAAATGTTTTTTTCTTTGTCTGAATTTCTCACTTCCTGTTTCTCCTCAGTAAACTTCACACCATCATCCGAGCGGTGTTTAGTCAGCCAGAACATCTTACTGAACAGCTTACTGAGGAGGAACAGGAAGTGAAAAATTCAGACAAAGAAAACAAAGAAAAAAACATTTAGATTGAAGGAAAACAATGCACTAGCTTACAGGAACCTATTTAGAAAATAAAAAACAAACCTTTACAACCCCTTTAATGTGTTCGTAACCCGGGGACTGCCTGTATGTGACTAACCCTTTGAAATTGCAGACTTTTCCTGTATAACCTAAGCACATGTGGTTACAATATACAGGCTGTCCCCGGGTTACAAACAAGACAGGGTCTGTGCGTTTGTTCTTAAGTTGAATCTGTTTGTAAGTCGGAAAAGGTACATTTTTTAAGTGTAGCTCCAGACAAAAAAAATATTTTTAAGCTTTTTGGATAACATAGAGAAGGGTTAAAGAGGAAGTAAACCCTCGTTTACAACTTTAGCTTACAGGTAAGCCTATATTAAGGCTTACCTGTAGCTAACAAGGATATCTCCTAAACCTGCACAGTTTAGGAGATATACCTGTATTTGCATGTGCCGACGTCATGCGGCACATGCGCACTTGCGACAACTGAAGCAACGGCGCTATATGCCGATGCTTCAGTTGTACTATGCCGCTCTCGTGCGCATGCGTGGAGTGACGGCATCGCGGCTCTGGCAAATCACAGCGCCGGAGCCGCGATACCCGGAAGTCACTCCGGGAGAACATGTCGGCGGTCGGAGGGGGAGAAGAGGACCGATGCCGGGGCTTCGATCTCAGGTAAGTGATACATAATTAGCTAGTATGCTATGCATACTAGTTAATTATGCCTTTGTCTTGCAGGTTTTTTTTTTTTTTTTTTTCGTTTTTTTTTAAGAGGGTTTACTTCCTCTTTAACACACCTGTGACATTTGTTTTGCTGTCTGTGCCCCTGTTCAGAAGATTTCACCTCACTTTCTGTCCCAATGACAATTGGATTTTGAAAATTTTGGGTTGTTGTGGAAACAAGGATTGGTGATAAAGCTTCAGTGGAGACACGTTTTTCCCATGATAACTCTTACAGGAGTGAATTTCCCTTCCTAGGGGTGGATTTCCTCTCACTTCCTGTTGTCTCCCTCCGTTTGTAAGTAGGAGTCGTTTGTAAGTCAGATGTTTGTAACTAGGGGACTGCCTGTATGTTGTTTCAATAGTATTGTATCCAATAAAACTACAGATGACAGGATATGAGCAAAGAACAGATGTCTGAGAGTGAATGAACTTGCATCCAGTAGCACTACAAGTATCAGAAATTTGGGCAGAGACAATGATGTCTATATGCAGTGTCTATAGGATTAAATGGGCAAGTGTCCGTTTACAGACAGTGTAACAGAAGTTTCTGGTAATGATGCAGATGATGATGGTTCTTTCAGGATCTCCCTCCATGTCTTGGCTCAGGGAATGGAGTCTGACCTCTGTCACACTGCGCCACGGCCCACCCGGATCTGAAGTGCAGGTAGCGTGGAAGGATCAGGAACAGCATCCGGATCACTGTAGATAGGAAGCGATGCTGTCCGCAGATGTCCCTCTGGATGCTGCTGTATAACTCTCTCCTGTGCAGGCCACGATTCGGCTGCAACTCACACTGGCACAGAGTTCCTGCTGGCAGATCCAGGCCGGGGTCCCAAGAGTGCGATCTATGCCTCGACCAGGCCCTTTATATCCTCTGCCAGCAGTCTGTTCTTCTCTCACAGCAATCTGGTGGTTGTATTTTAGGCCAGTCCTGCTGGAATTGAAACCTTAGCATTCGGAACTACACATCCCACGATGCTTTGCTCTGCTTTGTCTTTATGAAATGAAACATGGAGTCCAAGCCAACACTAGAGGGAGACAGCTCCACATCAACAGCACTGCATACTGTCCCTGAATTGCAGGCAACTATAGCCAGCTCCTGGCTACACAAGGTATGTGTCTTTTTGAGCACTATAAATTAAGTGCATTGTGGTGATACCCCTTTAGGCAGCAGGGCCATAACACCCATTCATTCATTCATAGTGTCTCCTCAGTCTCCCGGTCTGATTGATGTTGGGTGTTATACAATCCAGAAGACTGAGGTAGGGTTGCCACTTCATCCCTTGAAACCCGAAAACACATGAATTACACACGTTCTGAGGCTACTTTCATGCAGATAAGGCACCAAGTGAGTTTAATTATCACCTTAATCAGCTACAGAACCTGTGTAATTAATATGTGTTCAGTTTTAAAGGGATGAGGTGGCAACCCTAGACTGAGGGCATCTTTTAGCGAGATTGAACTATAGTTCAAAGGTGATTTTTGTAGCCCCGAGCTCCTTTTTTATTTTTTACCTTGCCTGGGGTCCCCTATTAAAGCAGAGTTCCACCCAAAAATGGAACTTCCGCTTTAAGTGAAGGTGACCCCTCTTCACTCACTTTAAGTGAAGGTGACCCCCCTGACATGCCATTTTTGGCATGTCATTTTTTTTGGGGGGGGGGGGCTCTTTTTAGAGGGTGCCAGCTCCCACTTCCTCCCGGGGGACCGCGGCGACGGAAGGAAGATCACCTCTCCGCCCTCCCTCTCGGCAATCATCTGGGTCACGTCACAGGTCCCAGATAATTGCCCGGCCAGTCACAGCATGGCTGGCGCAAACGCAGTGCCTGCCCGGCTTAGAAGCCACAGCCGGGCACCCACAGTGACAATGCCGGCGTCGCAGAGAGGAGGGGGAGAGGAGCGCGGCTTTGTTCCCCGCATCGCTGGACCCTGGGACAGGTAAGTGTCCGATTATTAAAAGTCAGCAGCTGCAGTATTTGTAGCTGCTGACTTTTCATTTCTTTTTTTTAAGCGAAACTCCGCTTTGAGCTGGATTTAGGTTTTAAAATGCCCCCTTAGAGGTAGGTAAAAGATTACATTGAAACTGAACAACATCCTTATTCTCCAAAAATAATTCATACATATCCACTACCTAATGGCCCTGTAATCTATTTTTCATGAAATAATTTCTTATTGTGTTTTTGTGCCTCCTTGTAATGAACTCCATGAGCTCCTGAACTCCGGCTTTTCCCTCAGTGCATGTTAGTTGCAGACATGTGCACTGCTCTATTTACACTACAAATCGAATAGTCCATATCCGGAGCAAGAGGGTGGCTACGATCCTACATACAGTGGGACCATGGAGAAGGAATGTAGCCACCCTCTAACAGGAAGTCACATTTCAGCAGCTAAAAAAAGGAATTTGGAGGAGACTGGGAATGATATAAGGCATTTTTTAGAGTTAAGAATAAATACTTGAATATATTATTTTTTTTAAACCAGAGTTTAGTTTCACTTTAAATCAATCAATCACTTCGGAATCAATGTTCAATGTTTTCAATGTATATATATATATAATTAATAATTTTCATGGCTGCATTTTAACTCTACAGATTCTTGAACTGGGTCTTTATATTCCTCATTATCCCCTGCCCATGGGCAATCTATAGGTCATTTTGCTGAATTTAAAATTTACCGTTTTCATTAAAAGTCAAAGTAAAAAAATCCAAAATATTGTGGTGTCCCCAGAAAAATAATAGAGGGGAAATCTTTCGATTGGGGACACTAATTCTGGTGACCTGGTGGCCCCAAGGCAATTCCTTAATTTGCAGTAATTTCTTCTCACTTCCTGGCTATGGGACAGCAGGTGAAGGGAAACCTCCACAATGGGACACAGTAGCGACAAAAAATCAAAAAATCAGGGGTTATAACCCTCCTTACTCTATCCAAAATGAAAAAAAAAATATGTTTTGCCTATAGTTCTGCTTTAACAGAAGTGTTCAGAAAAAAGGGAAACAAAATAAGGAAAACAGCACAGTTTGTAATAAAATAAATCTGTCTCTTTGTCCATTTAACATGAACATATCACATTTTTAGTTTTGGGTGTTTATGTTCTGCAATAGCAGTAATGCAATAGTAAGTGGCATAAGCTCATTTGAAATTAATTCCTTTATCCACCACTAGGTGGAACTCTTTAACCAAAAGTTGGAAAAAAAATAAGTGAATGTAGCTGACACCAGATTTATAGGAGACTGGGAGATCTGGTTTGAAAGTATACATTGTGAATTATGTGTACGCTGAGGTGAAATTGCCAATACATTTGCCTTGTAATATAAAATAGTCTAATGCATGTTTATAGTTTTGACCTCTAGCAACTTACTAGATATCCTGTCTATATTTCTAAAAGTATTGGGACGCCTGCCTTTACACTCACATGAACTTTAATGGCATCCCAGTCTTATGCTGCATACACACGGATGGAAACAGTGCGATAGGAGCTTTTCATCGGATTTTCCGACCGCGTGTATGCCCATCGGTCTTTTTCTGTTGGAATTTCCAACGGACTTTGGATTGAGAGCCTGTTCTCAATTTTTTCGATGGAAAACCTTTCTATCGGATTTTCCGATCGTGTGTATGCAATTCCGACACGCAAACTTCCGACGCATGCTCGGAAACAATTCGACACATGCTCAGAAGCATTAAACTTCCCTTTTATAGTGCAGTCGAACGTTTTTTAAGGCGTGGTGTTATTGACCGTCGGAATTTGGTGTGACCGTGTGTAGGCAAGACAGTTTGGGCGAAATTCCATCGGAATTCCGACGGGAAAACCATCAGAGCTTTTTCCGATGAGAATTCCGACCGTGTGTACGCGGCATTAGTCCTGACATCTTGGCGCTGGAAAAGCTTAGTTTTAAGGCAAGTGTAACATAATGTGCTAGTATGCTATGCATACTAGCACATTATGACATTACCTTACAGGTACAAAAAAAAAAAAAAAATGTCAAGCGGTTTACAACTGCTTCAAAATAAACTCTCACTGACCTTTGTAGCTGCAGACACTACTCAGAGTTCATCCTTAAAGTTCAAAATAGCAGCAATGAAGTATTTTCAATCAGGTCTTAGTACTTTCTCTCCCCCCTGTACCTTTGCACATGCTCTGTGTTTATAGATTGGAAGGGTTGCAGGCTGTCAACTCACTGGGGAGCAGAGGGAGCTACTGAGAGAATAGGAAAATAAATGTATTTTTGTTGTAAATTTTGAGAATAAATCGTTCCACAATGCCTGCAGCTGCACAGGTTAATGAAAGCATACAGTTAATAAGCATTCCAACTTGTAAAGAAAATGCAAATGTTTGAATCTGATGATATTTATTTTTTTATATAAAAAAGCAGACAAATCCTGCCTGATTATTATATATATACATATACAGTATACATATATACAGTATCTCACCGCTGGCAAAAAAGTAAGTACACCCCTAAGTGAAAATGTCTAATGCCCCGTACACACGGTAGGATATTCTGATGGAAAAAGTCTGATCAGATTATGTTGTCGGAAAATCCAATCGTGTGTGGGCTCTAGCGGACTTTTTTCCGTCGGAATAAAAAAAAATTTGAGAGCAGGATCTAAAATTTTCCGACAACAAAATCCGACTTTTTCCATTTTCCATTCGAGTGTAGAGAATTCCGACGGACAAAGTGCCACGCATGTTAAGATCAAATTACGAGACCAAAGCTATTGGCTACTAGCCTCTACATAGTTCTGTCCTACGCAACGAACGTCACCATGTTCCGAACGATCAGATTTTCTGACAACTTTGTCCGACCGTGTGTATGCAACACCAGTTTCGGACACAAGATTTTGTGGTCAGAAATTCCAACCGTGTGTACAAGGCATAAATCGGGCCCAAAGTGTCAATATTTTGTGTGGGCCACCATTATTTTCCAGCACTGCCTTAACCCTCTTGGGCATGGAGTTCACCAGAGCTTCACAGGTTGCCACTGAAGTCCTCTTCCACTCCTCCATGACCACATCACAGAGCTGGTGGATGTTAGAGACTTTGCGCTCCTCCACCTTCCGTTTGATGCCCCACAGATGCTCAATAGGGTTTAGGTCTGGAGACATATTTGGCCAGTCCATCACCTTTACCCTCAGCTTCTTTAGCAAGGCAGTGGTCATCTTGGAGGTGTGTGTAGGGCCGTTATGTTGAAATACTGCCCTGTGGCCCAGTTTCCAAAGGGAGGAGATCATGCTCTGCTTCAGTATGTTACAGTACATGTTGGCATTCATGGTTCCCTCAATGAACTGTAGCTCCCCAGTGCCAGCAGCACTCATGCAGCCAGATGTCCCCAGGATAGGCCTCAGGCTCTGGCCTAGCAGCTCGGGGCAGCACAACACACGTCCACACAGACAGCTGTCCAGGTGGCACAGAACACCGATCACCTGACCTCAACCAAATAAATAGGCTCTCCCAGCAGACCAAGGGACCCATGAAAACCCTGCCCATTGGCTGAGACGCCCCATCTATTCCTAATCTGTCCTTGCAATGCCCTCTGTCTTATCTAATGCCACCAGATACCTGGCCATCTACTGACAAAAGAGAGCGGTGCAGTAATTCCAGAATTAGAGTGGAATCAATTGGTCTCCTATCAATTGGCCAAGGCAATTATACTTGGCAGGTATATTTACAAGCATTAGCCCTGCCTAAACATCCGGGTGCTACATCTATATACACTGAATTGGCAAACGTATTGGGACACCTGCCTTTATACGCACATGAACTTTAATGGCATCCCAGTCTTAGTCAGTAGGGTTCAATATTGAGTTGACCCACCCTTTGCAGCTTTAACAGCGTGAACTCTTCCGGGAAGGCTGTCCACAAGGTTTAGGAGTGTGTTTATTGGAATGTTTGACCTAGAGCAGGGGCCTCAAACTGGTGGCCCTCCAGCTGTTGCAGAACTACAATTCCCATGAGGCATTGCAAGGCTGATGGTTACAAGCTGGACTCCCATGGGCAGAGGCATGATGGGACTTGTAGTTCTGCAACAGCTGGAGGGCTGCCAGTTTGAGACCCCTGACCTAGAGTAACACCACTGGGCCCAACAGTGGTGTTAGTCTAGGCTCTTGTCTTGGCAAGCTGCCCTCATAAGACTGGGGATGTCTAGATGCACTGGAATTGAGAAATAAACAAAGGACGCACTAGTGCATTATCCTCAATAAATTAGTGTAAAAAAAAAGAGTGATACTCACAAACATGCACTAGGATACAGCATATCAAATTATTAGCAGCTTTTCGTCCATGTGATCACATTACAGATGAAACGTCCCACAGTAAAACTGGTTGACGTGTTTCGAGGTATGGCCTCTTTCTCAGACCCAACTGATATTGGACAAGAAGGCCTGGCTCGCAGTCTCCACTCTAATTCATCCCAAAGGTGTTCTATCAGGTACAGGTAACCCCCCCCAATTTCCCAATTTCGCTCATCAAAATTATATTGCCAAAAGTATTGGCACCCCTCCAAATCATTTGGTGGAGGGGGGATTATGGTGTGGGGATGTTTTTCAGGGGTTGGGCTTGGCCCCTTAGTTCCAGTGAAGTGAACTCTTAAGATGTCAGCATACCAAGTCATTTTGGAAAAATTTTGGAAAATTTTTGGACAATTTTATGCTCCCAACTTTGTGGGAACAGTTTGGGGAGGGCCCCTTCCTGTTCCAACATGACCCCACACCAGTGCACAAACAAGGTCCATAAAGACATGGATGAGTGAGTTTGGGGTGGAGGAACTTGACTGGCCTGCACAGTCCTGACCTTAACCTGATAGAACACCTTTGGGGTTTTGTGGACAGCCTTCCCAGAAGAGTTGAACGAGAGAGAGAGAGAAAGAGACTCTTTCTGAAGTCACTAATGGTGGCAATATCCACAGTTTCCTTTTGTTACCAAAGACCATGTGATTTAGACTGCCTAAGATTTATGTGCAGTTTTCTTTATGCAGTCATGTTATCTATGAAATAAAATAATCCACATAAATCCATATATTTGGCTGTAAAGACAGACGTGCACAAGTACTATAGTGTGTGGGATTGTGGAGATCCAGAACAGAATGGAATAACGTCTTTCAGAAATGGGTCAAATGAATGTAAATAGCTTTTCAGTGGTTACGGGAAAAATATTGCTCAGTGATAGACAAAAGAACTCATTAAAATTGTGATTATTCCTTTAAGGTATTACTTTAAGGTCTGTGAGAATTTGGTGGGGGAGGATGACCATAAGGCCCCCACTCTTCTCCTGCCAAGGCTGTCTGCATGTGCTAATTCTCCCTGCTGCTTTGTAAAGCTTCAGCTTTTAGAGATATATTTATATGAGAAGCAGCTGCTGGGAGTCTTATATTCTGGGTCTTTCTCATTCAGTGGGTTCTCTTTGATGCCTTGCTCTAGGAAATGACTGCTATCATTGAAAACCTTCGACCCCCAAATCTGTTCATTCCAAGATAGGTCTGCCTGCTACTCTAATCATTCCCTTTTATTCCATGATTTCTGCCTATTACAATGCATCGGTACACTTCACCCCAGGCATGTACTGTTTTAGATGGTTATGTAACCAATATCTTCTTTGTCATATACTGACCTCTTTATTCAGACAGAATCAGTGGCGGCTGGTGCTCAACATTTTTTGGGGGGGGAGCGCAAATAAACTGAAAAAAAAAACATCAATTGCAGCCACTGTACCCATCAGACGAAGCTACTGTGTCCATCAAACGCAGCCACTGTGCCCATCAAACGCAGCCACTGTGCCCATCAAACGCAGCCACTGTTCCCATCAAATGCAGCCACTGTGCCCATCAAATGCAGCCACTGTGCCCATCAAATGCAGCCACTGTGCCCAGCAAATGCAGCCACTGTGTCATTAAACGCAGCTACTGTACCCATCAAACGCACCCACTGTGCCCATCAAATGCAGCCACTGTGCCCATCAAATGCAGCCACTGTGCCCATCAAATGCAGCCACTGTGCCCATCAAACGCAGCCACTGTGCCCATCAAGCTCAGCCACTGTGCCCATCAAATGCAGCCACTGTGCCATCAAACGCAGCTACTGTACCCATCAACTGTTGAGAGTGTGCCCATCAATTGCTGCCAGATTGCCCATCAATTGCCACTACTGTGCCACCTAAAATTGCTGAAAGTGTGCCCATCAATTGCTGCTACTGTGCCCCATCAAATGCTGCCAGTGTGCATCACCTGGGAGTCGGGACTTACCTGTCTCACAGCGGGTCACGGTGGCGTCCTTCACGTCCACGCTCCTCGATGTCTCCAGTCCTTCCTATCAGGCGTCCAATCACAGCGCCTGTTGTTTCAGTCAATCAGGTGACAGGTAACCAGACCTGAGACTTGAGAGGCGGGTCAGTGTTAGGAAAGCGATTTATTCTCTTTCCTAACACAGCAGTAAACAGCGAACGCACAGCATTGTGCCCGCTGTTTACCATTTTGAAAGCCTATTAGAGCCTATTAGATTTTCTCTTCCATTTAGCTACACCTGAATATGGTATAATGGCCTAATTCCAAATCAACCCCAGCTGAAAGTGAAAATTATTTAAATTTGTTCATCTTATTGATCACTGATTACTTGTGCTCTGCTTGCATAAGGACCAAATTTTCCCAAAATGTATATGAATTTATCCACCTACTTCTTCGGTGGGTACGCTAATGGCAAGATATTCTTATGGGAGTTTCTGGCTCTACCTTCCAACTTTGGCCACTATGAGGCTGAAAGGTGGTGTTACTCTTTTTATAGTGTGCACCATAATGCATGTGTAATGGTGGACTTCGGGAGCTGTGTGAAACTGCTGTTATGTGCTTAGTGGTTGGCCGAAGTTTAGAAATGACAAAGTGACATCTCACATTCTACAGGAGATACAAGAAGCTGGTGACTTATTTTCCACTTGCTAATATCCATCAGTATTGGTATATCAGCTTCAACTAGAATTGTCTTTTAAAGCATGCTCTTAAACAGGGGTCTCCAAACTATGGCCCTCCAGTTGTTCAGGAACTAGAATTCCCATCATGCCTAGTTTTGTCGGTGAATGTCATGTTTACAATGCCTTATGGGACAGCTGGAGGGCCGTAGTTTGGAGATCCCTGCTCTAAAAGACCAATTTTGGGCAAAAACCCCACCATCCCTCCCTCCCACTCCCCTGTAACCCATCCTGCCAGGAGTTCAGTCTTCCTTACATTATGAAGTCATCTATACTCACCTGAGCCCCCTACCCCATCCAAGTTCCTCAATTATGCTATTTCCACCTGCAGGGACCACTAGTCCAGTGCCACTTGTTAACCCTCATCATCTGGTCCCCTTCACTTCTCTTGATCCAAAGTCAGATATCTTCTGGATCCTAATTCTGCGTAAACAAGACTGGACTTTCCGGCAGACTAGGTCCGATGGACCTAGAAATAGAACATGTTTCAAATCTTTCCGACTGAATCAATTCCTATGGGGAAAACCGCTCATCTATATGCTGGTCCGACGGACCAAATACGTCACAAGGGCAGCTATTGGCTACTGGCTATTGAACTTCCTTTTTTAGTCCCGTCGTACGTCATCACGTTCAAAACGAACAGACTTTCAAACGGACTTAAGCCCCATACACACGGTAGGATTTTCGCATGGATTCTGTCCGATCGGACAATGTTGTCGAAAAATCCGACCGTGTGTATGCACCATCGGACAGTGCATGGATAGGTTTTTTGACAACAAGGTCCGATCACACCAAATCCGATCGTGTGTAGCGTTGTCCGACGGACAAAGTGCTACGCATGCTCAGATCACATTACAAGACCAAAGCTATTGGCTACTAGCCTCTACGTAGTCCCATCGTAGGCAACAAACGTCACCACGTTCAGAATGATCGGATTTTCCGACAACTTTGTCCGACCGTGTGTACGCAAAACCAACATCGGACAAAGTACGACGGACATGATCCGACGGACCTGGTCCTCGGATAATCCGAGCGTGTGTATGGGGCTTTAGTCTGTTCGTGTGTGGGCAAGTCCGTTCGTTCGGAAGGTCCGTCGGAACTCCACCGAAAGTCTTTCGGGAAGACCATCGGACCTAGTCTGCCGGAAAGTCTGGTCGTGAGTACGCGGCATAAGAGGACTCCACTGCCCGACCAATGAGAATTGTCCCTGTCACTGAGGCAGTGATGTGCACACCCAGAAAAAAGACCCCAGCAGGAAGTAAATTGAAATTGAAATTTCTTAGTTATGGAAAAGGCCAGCTTGTAAAATGCAAAAGATATTGCATTTTACAGGTGGCGTTTGCCATCACTTAGAAATTTGGTTCAACTTGTATGTTTGCATGCTTTTACACTAAACAATTGTAATCTCACACCAAAAGTTGCATTTTTTGGACACTGGGCGCTTCTTCCTTCTTTTTCAAGCATTAATGTTGCATAGAACAGCATTTGCTTTGTATTGTCTGAGCGCGGTTCTGTGTAGCAGTACACTGTAAGCCTTGGCTGGGGTAATGATGTACCCCAGGGGGTGTGTCCATGACAGCCTGGGCCTGCAGGAAGTGGATAGATGACACTGGGAATAATTCAATACAGAAGTGGATGGTGATGAAAAGCAGAGGATGATGCAGAGGGTAGTGTGGGGGCATAAGGAGGGTGAGTACTACACTGTTTTTTAAACAGGGACCAGAAGCAATTAATAAAAAAAGAAATAAAGTTGGGTTTGTCTTTAAAGCAAGACATACAATTTTTTTTCCTACAATCATTAAGTGTTGATGGGGGAATCCCCCCTGCAGTGCTATTGTATTCTGACAGTGGGAGGTTTCCCAACCATCAGAATTCAATGATCTATTCTATAGCCACCAGCAGTGATCACATGAAAAAAAAAACAATAGTCTGTACTGAAGTCATTCAATGGATCAACTTTGGCACACCCAGCCTGCCAATAGATGGATTGAAATTGGGTCGTTCCTGTTGAATCGGCTCAATTTCGATCTGTCTTTGGCCAGCCTAAGTGGGGGGAATTGATAAGTACATGATAGTGGGGAAAATAAAAGATGAAGTTTTTGCAACAAATCTTTCACTTTTTCATTCTGCGCTAGTTCCTCTTTATATACATATATTATTCTCTTTAGTTTTACTCCTATCCAACAGCTTCACCCAAATCTTTGTCCCGTTATCATCACTGTGCCATGTACAGTGACATAAATCTTACATTTTCTGTTCAGATGTTTGTGCCCCAAATGCATGTTTTTACATTTAATTTGCATTAAATAGCTCTTTCTGCCCGTTGTCAACTTCTTTCTTAATCATTAGAAATCTTTGCTTTCCTGACACAACATTTTAGATCTGTAGGATAAACACACACAGGTATTTTAATGAAACATTGCTATTTTATGTATCCTTACGAGAAACTTGTGGTCAATATATAAGCAATAAACAACCAGGAGATGTTACAAGGAGGCCTTTGTGTGCATCATTTTATCCATCATACAAAGTGCCTTAGGAGCCCTGAAAACATGTTCTTTTGGAGAGAATTCCCTTTCCTTCTTGTTGAAATCTCTCCAGTGGGAAGGGAAGTGGGTTCTGAACGTGGTGACGTTCGTTGCATACGACAGAACTACGTAGAGGCTATTAGCCAATAGCTTTGGTCTCGTAATTTGATCTGAGCATGCGTGGCACTTTGTCCGTCGAAATTCTCTACACACGATCGGAAAAAGTCAGATCGGATTTTGTTGTCAGAAAATTTGAGAGCAGGATCTCAAAAAAAGTCAGATGGAGCCCACACACGGGCGGATTTTCCGACAACATGGTCCGATCGGACATTTTCCGTTGGAATCTCCGACCGTGTGTATGGGGGCTTAGACAAGCGGTGGCCAACTTGAAATTTAAAGAGGGCCCAGAGTGTGGCTGCTGACACTTCCAGAGGGCCACACAATAGCAATGCCCAAAAATGTCAGTCCTGCTTCAATTTGTGTAGCGTAATACAATGAACACCAAAGGAAAAGCAACCCCCAGCATGGGTTCCACTGGACGCAATAATAACCCCTAGCATTAGTGTCAGTGGACGTAAAAAATTACATCCCAACATTGGTGTCAGGAAACCTAATAATAACCCCATATCACTAGTGTCAATACTATTAACCCTCCCCTCAACCCCCCTGCTTTGGTGATCAGTACTCCTAACCCCTCTACCCCACTGAATTGGTAATCATGACTGAGAAAGTTAACCCCCATTCCTGCATTGGTGGTCACGGCAGTAAAAGCTAACCCACCCCCCCCCCATCTCCCACTGTGTTGGTGATCGTGGTAAAAGTTAACCCCCTGCCCCATTGGTGGACATTGCAGTAAAGGTTAACCCCCCCACCCCCCTTTTGGTGATAACTTACCCATAAGAAGCTCTTGCGCCACTCTCACCCACCTTAACCTGTCCAGGCATGAACTCCACTAGATTTTTAAAGGTATGCTGTGGTATCTGGCATCAAGTTGTCTGTAGCAGATCCTTTAAGTCCTGTAAGTTAGGTGGGGCCTCCATGGCTTTTTGGATTGGCTTTTCCAATTTTTTCAGCACATCCCACAGATGCTTGATTGGATTGAGAGCTGGAGAATTTGGAGTCAACGCCTCAAACTCGTGTTCCTCAAAATATTCTTGAATTCATCAGACCTTCTTCCATTGCTCTGTGGTTCTGATACTCACTTTTGGTTGTAAACAGCATTGGGCACCCTGACCCTGACTGGTCTGCAGCTATGCAGCCCCATAGGCAACAGATTGTGATGCACCGTGCATTCTGACACCTTTCATTCAGAGCCAAAATTACCTTTTTTTAGCAAATTGAGCTTCACCAGCTCTTCTATTGGATTAGACTACATGAGCCAGCCTTCGCTCCCCACATGCGTCAATGAGCCTTGGCTGCCAATGACCCTGTTGCTTGTTCGCTGGTTTTCCTTCCTTGAACGACTTTAGGTAGGTCCTGACCACTGCAGACCGGATCATCCCACAAGAGCTGCAGTTTTGCAGTTGCACTGACCCAGTCGTCTAGCCACTACAATTTGGCCCTTGTCAAAGTTAAATTCTTACGGATGCCCATTTTTCTGCTTTCAACACATCAACCTCAGGGACAACATTTCACTTGCTGCCTAATATACCCCACCCACTTTCAGGTGCTAGTGTCATGAAATAATCAGTGTTATTCACTTTACCTGTCTGTGGTTGTGGTCATAATGTGGTGGCTGATTGGTGTATATAATGAGAACAAATTCTAAAGGGTTGATCCATGGGGAGAATCTATAGAAAATCTTGAGAATATGGGAATATCACCAGAGTAATAGAAGGAGAACCCTAGAGAAAAGCCTGCCATACATATGTACCCGCCCGATGGTAGGTTGCTAATTGTGGTACTACAGGGTGCGTTTTATAGAATATAACCATGTGGAAGAGCTTTTGGTTAAATGCATGGGGTGGAAAATTGGAGCAAGAGGGGGAAAGGAGGTCAGGTTGTGAGATAATGGGTGGGTTGGGGATGAAAAGAAGGGAGAGGGTAAAGGGAAGGGGTCTTTTGAGGTGGCAGGAGGGTAGCAGGGGTGAGGGAATGACACAGGGGACTCTGAAACACACAGTAGAGTTCTTCAGCAATTTTCATGAAGACTATAGCTGGCCATACACCTATAGATTATCTGCAGATTTTCTATGGTTAGATGGAAAAAGTGCAACAGATTTCTCCATGTTCGCTAAACTGTGTGGATGGAGGAATCTCCCACTTTTTTCCATCTAACCATAGAAAATCTGCAGATAATCTAGAGGTGTATGGCCAGCTTAAATCAAGGCTTGGTGATCAATTGAGAGGACTGAAACAGGGTAGCAGTTGGGAAAGTACTCGTAACTGAGTCCTAACAAGCAAGTGGTATTTATTCCGAAAATGTAAGGCCCCTTTCACACTGAAGCATTTTTCAGGCACTACAGCGCTAAAAATAGCGCCTGAGGGCTTTCACACTGGAGCGGTGCGCTAGCAGGACGGTAAAAAAAGTCCTGCTAGCAGCATCTTTGGAGCGGTGTATTCACCGCTCCTAAACCGCTCCTACCCATTGAAATTAATGGGGCAGCGTGGCTATACCGCCGCTTTGAGGGCGGTTTTAACCCTTTTTTCGGCCGCTAGCATGGGTTAAAACCGCACCGCTATCGGCCGAATACCGCTGCTAAAACGACGGTAAAGCAGCGCTAAATATAGCGCTGCTTTACCGCCGATGCTGCTCCCGCCCCAGTGTGAAAGGGGCCTTAGTGACAGTAAAAATTTGGTGACAGAATACCAGGTTCTTCAGGGAAGTTCCTCTCAGTACTAAAGAAGGAAGTTAGGTCCTCCATACTTTGAATGTCTGAGACCCTCAAACACCAAAGAGATTCTGGTGGTGGAGTTGTCTGTTTCCAGAATAATGAAATGCAGGTTCTAGTCACATTAATGAGGTGACTGAGTAAGAACCTCTTGTACGCAGGTCATGATAGATGGTTGGAATTGTGTAGGAACTCCACCATGTTATCTCCCAGGTCTATTCCTGTAAGATTAATACTAATCAGTTTTATTTTTGACCAGAATGGCTTTAACAGAGGGAACTCCCAAAAAAATATAGAGAAAGATACTTTGCTATTGTTCTGTCAAGGGTTTTAACCCTTCCCTACTTTATCTAAAGGAATAAAATAACCTTTTTGTATAGATAGACAAAATTAAAACTATTTTAGTCAACTAAAATACGATTAAAACTAAAACAATTCAATTGACCAAAATACGACTAAAACTAAAATTACTTTTTAGTCAAAAGACTATGATTTAGGCTGGGTTCACACTATGTGCGGCCGCGGGGCACAGCAGGGGGTCCCCGTTCACCATTTCAGGTCTGAATGAGGTCCAAATTTTAGCCTGAATTCAGGCCTGAAACGGAGCCAATGACCCTTCTGCGGAGCTCACGTGCAGAAGCGAACGCATACGTGAGTAGCGCCTGCATATGAAAGCGGTGCTCAAACCGCCCATGTGAGGTATTGCTGCAATCAGTAGAGCGAGAGCAATAATTCTCGTCCTAGACCTCCTCTGTGACTAAAAACATGCAACCTGTATAATTTTTTAAACGTCACCTATGGAGATTTTTAAGGGTAAAAGTTTGTCGCCATTCCACGAGTTGGCGCAATTTTGAAGCGTGATATGTTGGGTATCAATTTCCTTGGCATAACATTATCTTTCACAATAAAAAAATAAAATTGGGCTAACTTTACCGTTAAAAAAAGTGTGCTTGTAAGACCGCTGTGCAAATACGTTGTGGCAGAAAGTATTGCAACGACCGCCATTTTATTCGCTAGGGTGTTAGAATTTTTTTTTATAATGTTTGGGGGTTTTAAGTAATTTTCTAGCAAAAAAAACTCAGAAAGAGGCTCGGTCCTTAAATCGGGAGACCCACGAACATTTTTTTTTTTCAAAGTCAGCAGCTACAAATACTGCAGCTGCTGACTTTTAAAATAAGCACACTTACCTGTCCCAGGGTCCAGCGATGTCGGCACCCGAGGCCGAACCGTCCCTCGGTCCTCGGATGCTGCTGTCGCCATCTTCGGTATGGGATTTAGGAAATTAAGCCTTGCGACTTGGTTTCCTGGTTCCCTACTGCGCATGCGCGAGTCACGCAGCGCAATGAGAATGGTCCGCACTGTCTCTGGGATCCGTGTGTGTCCCAACAGACAGCGCGGCGGGACAGGAAGAGGCATAGACTCCCGTGGGAGTCTATGCCCGGAAGTGGGTGCAAATACCTGCCAAATGTGACACCGGAGGGGGGGGGTTCCAAAAAGCAGAGGTTCAATTTTTGTGTGAACCTCCGCTTTAAGTGGTTAAATAATGCATTACAATTTAACTAAACCCATTAGATTTTAGTCAACTAAAATGTACTGGAGATTTTATTAGACTAAAATACAACCAAAACAATTCAGATGACTAAAATACCACTAAAACTAAAATGGCATTTTAGCCAAAAAATTGGTATTAAAATTAAATCGAAATTTGACCTGAACATTAACAATGGTGGTAGCTTTGTGAACTGTCTACTTAGTGCAAAATATTAAAGGAGACAAGTACAGTTTGACTCACCTGGAGGGGGCAGGATTCACAGGCATACATGACAATCAATAAGGGTCATAACTCACAAAATGCCCTTTTTTTAAATTAAGGCTGTAATTCTACCTGGAATACACAAGAGGGCAGTAAGTCTATTTCCAGTTGAGCTGGTGGAAAACGATGGCTTGCTTGCGTCTCTGGCCTACTTGCGTATTAGATGACTGACCGTATCTGTGTCAGTGATGAATTACCGGATAATTCAGACTGTAATAACAGCAGGTAGTTACAAAACTCTTCTAGACAATGCAGCCTTAGGTTAAAATGTAATTATTAAGAACCACTCACAAGGCACAAACTCAATTTTCTGTTCTGTTATTATGAATGCGCTCCTCTGCGTATCAATTTAATCCATGTCCCTTATATTTAATACCACCCACGTCTTGCCGTTAACGCTTGAGCCTGCCATGCCTCAACTTGCATTTTTTCTTTCTCTGGCCAGAGTATATGATCCGGATACAAGTCTCCGGGGCATCCCTGATACATATCTGCAGTTTTTTTTTCTTGGGGGGGGGGGGCTGGTTTTTCAATGCTTACATTTCATACATATGATTTAACGGGATCATGTGCTCAGACAAATATATAGCTGACCATTGCTGACCTCATCTTTTGAATGGGTTAGTTGGTTTTCTTGCTTATCCTAAGGCTACTTTCACACTGGGGCGTTGGCGGTAAAGCGGCGCTATATTTAGCGCCGCTTTACCGTCGTTTTAGCAGCGCATTTCGGCCGCTAGCGGGGTGGTTTTACCCCCCGCGAGCGGCCGAAAAAGGGTTAATACCGGCCGCAAACCGCCGCTGCAGTGGCGTTTTGCGGGCGGGTTCGGAGCGCTGCCCCATTGTTTTCAATGGGAACGGGCGCTATAGGAGCGGTAAATATACCGCTCCTACAGCGAGCCAAAGATGCGACTTGCAGGACATTTTCCAGCGTCCTGCAAGCGCACCCTTCAATGTGAAAGCCCTCGGGCTTTCACACTGAAGACACAGCAATAGCGCCTGCAAACCGCCCCAGTGTGAAAGGGGCCTTAGGCTTCTGTTCTTTTTGGGTTGCTGGCCCAGCGTTTGGAGTTCAGGTGTTCTCATTTCTATTGCTGTATAGTTGTTCTTTGGTCAAAGTGACCCGAAAATTAGGAAGACACAGTTGGCAATATACATTCTGTATCTGTACATATACAGATGTGTACTGTCTAAAGATGGGCGTACACTGCCCGAATTTGGGCTGATTCAGCAAATTCAAGCTGTTGGTGGCGCTGTGGGCACCACCAGGCTTGAAAAATTTGAATTTTTTTATTGAATTTTGTTGATGGAGACAGCCAAGCAGCAACTGCGTCCTATCCAATGTAGTCACTGTTCGGGTATTCAGCAACCACCCTTCCCCCTACATTAGCCATCAGAGAGAGAAAAAACAAAGAATGCCCCAGGGATTTTACGGGCAAGGGATAAGACCAGATAAAGGAGTAGGAAACATATGTAAAAAAGTATTACAAAATTGATTAGTTTACAGAAGTACAATTACATATTTGAAGTATTAAAATCAAAAGCCGAGGGTCATGTTACAAACTACAAACTACAGCTAAGTACTGAATCATGAGGTGGGTCTCATAGTTGGAGGCCAATCAATGCATATGAATTCAGAAATCCCAACATGTTTCGGAATATGTTTGAATTATTAAATTCCTTCTTCAGGGACTGGTTTGCAGCAAGCTGTATTATCTAATAGCACAACGGCAGAGAAAAAAAAAATCATCAAAATTAGGCAATCATATGTGTATGTGTATTTATACATGATATTTTGAATAAAAAATGCATAAGCAACAATAGAGAGAAACAGCTTGGGGGGATAGGGAGGAAAACTACACCAGCCATCAGGGGAGATCCCTTGGTCATGTTTAGCATGGATGGAGCAATCTATTAGATTGAAATCTTTGTGCATATGGCTAGCTCCACCTGCTAAAAAAATTATTTTGTTCAACCAGTCTTTTGATCCAATACCCCCTGCCAGACAGTGTTGCCAAGTCAGGCTACTTTCACACTGGGGCGTTGGGGGCGCTGGCGGTAAAGCGGCGCTATATTTAGCGCCGCTTTACCGTCGTTTTAGCGGCGCATTTCGTCCGATAGCGGGGTGGTTTTACCCCCCGCGAGCGGCCGAAAAAGGGTTAATACGGGCGGCATTTTGCGGGCGGGTTCGGAGCGCTGCCCCATTGTTTTCAATGGGAACGGGCACTATAGGAGCGGTAAATATACCGCTCCTACAGCGAGCCAAAGATGCGGCTTGCAGGACATTTTCCAGCGTCCTGCAAGCGCACCGCTTCAGTGTGAAAGCCCCTCGGGCTTTCACACTGAAGACACAGCAACAGCTGTTTCGGGTCGGTTTGCAGGCACTATTTTTAGCGCAATAGCGCCTGCAAACCGCCCCAGTGTGAAAGGCGCCTCATGGGCCTTCGCTGAAGCAGCAGGACTGCTTGGCCCAGGACATACCCCTAGCCTGCAGACTGGACTGTGAAGGAGCAGCAGAACTTTGATGAGTTATCACTTTGTTCACTCTGATCTCTACTCCTATCGGTATGTTCTCTCTGTATGCCTTATGCACCCGTACACACGATCGGACTTTCCGACGAGAAATGTTGGATGTGAGCTTGTTGGCTGAAAGTCCGACCGTGTGTATGCTCCATCGAACATTTGTTGTCGGACTTTCCCCCAACATATGTTGGCTAGAAGGTTCTCTAATTTTCCGATTGTGTGTACACAAGTCCGTCGCACAAAAGTTCACCGAAAACCACTCAGCAAGCTTTTCATGTCAGAATCCAGCTTAAATAAGCCATTTTGGGCCAATAACAGTGCTGGGCGTGCACATGCACCTATGCACATGCTGCTTGATATTGCTAAAAAATGTGCGTGTACGTGTTAATACATGTCTTGAAGTGGGTCTTTATGCTGAATTATGAGCATGCAGTCATTATCTTATTTTTTACTGAAGACATAACCACTTTGGTATCCATCTAGTTTAGCTTTAAATGTGATTAGATGTGCATGTCATCTGAACTTGTTGCCGTTTACTGTACTCCATTTAAAAACCCAGATAGATTAGTACTTCTTAGGCATTATGATAGATGCAGAACTGCCCTCCTGCTTATAAGCCTAATCATGAGAGTATTATACATTTAAAATGTGATGCTCTGGGCTGGGCTGTGGGTGGTCCCTCGCCATTCTCACATACAATGCGGGGCTATTGGTCATGCATGGTATATGATGATGTAAGTGAGTGACCACAGGCCGAAGCATCTTGGCAAAGTAGCTTGTGGTGGACCTAGACCTAATGAGCATTTCATTTTTATTATAATTCCCCAAATTGGGCATTAACCACTTGCTTCACCGCCCATAGTTAAATGACATCCGCAGGAGGGATCTTCCATCCTGGGTGGGCGTCATATGACATTCTCGGCTTCCCGGCCATCTAGGGGGTGCGTGCGCACCACGTCACTCAGGAGCCGATGTGCGTACCCGACGGCCATGATGTCTGCCGGGCACCCGCAATTGCCAGTAACAGAGCAGGGATGTGGATCTGTGTGTGTAAACATACAGATCCACGTCCTGTCAGGTGAGAGGAAACCGATCAAGTGTTCCCAGTACAAAGGAACACCGATCAGTCTCCTCCCCTTGTGAGTCCCCTCCCCTACAGTTAGAATCACTCCCTAGGTAACACAGTTAACCCTTAAATCGTCCCCTAGTGTTAACCCCTTCTCTGCCAGTGACATTTATACAGTAATCAGTGCATTTTTATAGCACTGATCGCTGTATAAATGTGAATGGTCCCAAAATAGTGTCAAAAGTGTCCGATATGTCCGCCGCAACATCACAGTCATGATAAAAAAAACGCAGATCGCCGCCATTACTAGTAAAAAAAATTTAATAAAAGGCCATAAATCTATCCCCTATTTTGTAGACAGTTTTGTGCAAACCAATCAATATACGCTTATTGCGATTTTTTTTACCAAAAATATGTAGAATACACATCGGCCTAAACTGAGGAAAAACATATTTTTTTTTTTTTTTCATTTGGATATTTATTATAGCAAAAAGTAAAAAATATTGTGTTTTTTTCAAACTTGTCACTTTTCTTTTGTTTATAGCGCAAGAAATAAAAACCGCAGAGGTGATCAAATAACACCAAAAGAAAGCTCTATTTGTGGGAAAAAAATAAATAATAAAAATGCCATAAATCTATCCCCTATTTTGTAGCGGCTATAACTTTTGCGAAAAAAAAAAAAAAAACAATCAATATACGCTTATTGCATTTTTTTTTACCAAAAATATGTAGAAGAATACATATCGGCCTAAACCAAGAAATAAAAACCGCAGAGGTGATCAAATACCACCAAAAGAAATCTCTATTTGTGGGGAAAAAAATTATAAAAATGTATTTGGGTACAGTGTTGCATGACCGCGCAATTGTCATTCAAAGTGCAACAGCGCTGAAAACTGAAAATTGGCCTGGTCAGGAAGGGGGTGAAATTGCCCTGTACTGAAGTGGTTAAGCAAACTAAATAGGGTTGATTTACTAAAACCGGAGCACTCAGAATCTGGTGCAGCTGTGCATGGTAGCAAATCAGCTTCAAACTTCCGCTTGTTCACTAAAGCTTTGGCAATAAAACCTAGAAGCTGATTGGTTTCTTTGCTGAGCTGCACCAGATTTTGCACTCTCCAGTCTTAGTAAATCTCCCCCAATGTGTCATGTTTTTGCACATTACATGTATTATGCCCTGTACACACGATAGGATTTTCTGACAACAAAATCATGGATTTTTTTCCGAAGGATGTTGGCTCAAACTTGTCTTGCATACACACGGTCAAACAAATGTTGTCGGAAATTCTGAACGTCGAGAACGCGGTGACGTACAAGACATACGACGAGCCGAGAAAAATGAAGTTCCATAGCCGGTGCGGCTCTTCTGCTTGATTCTGAACATGCGTGGAATTTTGTGCGTCGGACTTATGTACACACGCTCAGAATTTCCAACAAGTTTTGTTGTCGAAAAAATTGGAGAACCTGCTCTCAAACATTTGTTGGCTGAAGTTCCGACAACAAACGTTCTATGGAGCATACACACGGTCAGACTTTCCGACAACAAACGTTCTATGGAGCATACACACGGTCAGACTTTCCGACAACAAACGTTCTATGGAGCATACACATGGTCAGACTTTCCGACAACAAACGTTCTATGGAGAATACACACGGTCAGACTTTCCGACAACAAACGTTCTATGGAGCATACACATGGTCAGACTTTCCGACAACAAACGTTCTATGGAGCATACACATGGTCAGACTTTCCGACAACAAACATTCTATGGAGCATACACATGGTCAGACTTTCCGACAACAAACATTCTATGGAGCATACACATGGTCAGACTTTCCGACAACAAACGTTCTATGGAGCATACACATGGTCAGACTTTCCGACAACAAACGTTCTATGGAGCATACACATGGTCAGACTTTCCGACAACAAACGTTCTATGGAGCATACACATGGTCAGACTTTCCGACAACAAACGTTCTATGGAGCATACACATGGTCAGACTTTCCGACAACAAACGTTCTATGGAGCATACACATGATCAGACTTTCCGACAACAAACGTTCTATGGAGCATACACATGGTCAGACTTTCCGACAACAAACGTTCTATGGAGCATACACATGATCAGACTTTCCGACAACAAACGTTCTATGGAGCATACACATGGTCAGACTTTCCGACAACAAACGTTCTATGGAGCATACACATGGTCAGACTTTCCGACAACAAACGTTCTATGGAGCATACACACGGTCAGACTTTCCGACAACAAACGTTCTATGGAGCATACACATGGTCAGACTTTCCGACAACAAGCTCACATCCAACATCCAACATTTGAAAATTCTATCGTGTGTACAGGGCATTAGAATTAACTGCTGTTTAATTTAATCGACATAACGAGTGCAAAGGCTTTAGAAAGTGCTCAAAGTATTTTCCAGTGGCGTTATAATAAAATATAAGATTTGCAAGCCGTAGAGTAACAATTGTTGGGTCCACCCTAATGATAATTCGACCAGGATACTGATCTCAGGCAGAGAGGTTGCTGGTCAGGATGTGTCTACAGCAACGGCTTGGGATAATAGGGAGGTGTGATTAGCATTGGGCAGCAGATGATGTCATTCTGATTTCCCAGGCTAGGGGGGAGGGTAGGTATAATCACCATGACGATATCCCATAGTTTCCTCGTCACAACAGGGCATTCCAGAGGCATCGTTTCACCCATTCCCGGGCAACAGATGTTTCACACGTGCTAAGAATCAGAGTCAACAAAGCATCCAGAAATAGAGTTGTGTGAGCTCATGGGGTGGGAGCCAGCACAGCTTTCTGGGCCCCCCTTGTAAGAGGCTCTTGCACAAATCCATTGGCCACATGGATCAGATAGCCGCAGGGATGACATCATCCCTTCTCTGGCCAGCGCAGGCTTTTCGCCCTCACTGTGAATACCAGTGTACTGGCTGTCCATTTCCGATTGCAACCCTCAGCCTTTTCACCATAGAAGATATGTTAATGACCGGTGCTTGAAGTGGATCTCCCGGTGAATGAGAGGCCGGGCGCACCACCATCTAATGAAATGCTTCATGGCAGATAAGAAAGGATGTTATAATTATAACAGATAAAGTAGCAGAAAAAAGGAACTGTTTGGGAAACAATTGTTGGCTTTGGGCACTTCATGGTGGATAGAAGTGAGGGTATGGTGCATCTGCCAAGCAGTTATATTAACGAATGTAACAAAAAACATGCACACTCTTTGTAGCCTTTTGTACATCATTATATAATGGGGGAGTTTCCCATTCGCTGGCCCAACGTGGGGGTCAATGAAAACAGAAAATGTGTCATAGTGGTGCTTTAGGAAGCACTTTCTACTCAAGATGATTTGTGTACCCCTACACGTCAATCGTATAGTATTTCCTATTACTTATTCAATTGTAAGGGTGCCCAGTCATTGAAGACACAATGCCCACATTGGTCAATGGCTGACACCTCTAATATTAAAGTAGTGATTCAAAATTTCTAAACTAGCTGATGGACTGTTTACCTAAAGCTGGATACACACTATACAACTTTTGTTGTTCGATACCCTTTAGATTTACCTTCAACTATGTAGTGCAATGGCTTACAAATTGAAAGTGTTTAGGTTTGACCTTATATTATATGGTTTTGGTTAGGGATGTACTGACACCATTTTTTTTACAATGAGTACAAGTACCGATACTTTTTTTTTTAGTACTCGCCGATACCAATTACCGATACCTACCGCAACTGTTTTGTTTTAACTTCAGCTGTCAGCAATGGTACAAAGCATTGAAAAGTTATTTACAAATGAAATAAATAGACTTTTTTTTTTTTTAATTTAGCACTTTTTCAATGTGAAATGTGTAAATATATGTTAATATATATGTGTAAAAATATTCACTAACAAAGCAAACAAAAAAAAAAAGTTTTAATTGTTTATCGTTTATGAAATAGATGTGAACAAAAGAAAAAAAGCAGGAAAATAATAATTAAATGGAGGAAAATAGGGAGTTAATTAAGGGTTATTAAGGGGTTAAACAGAGGAACATTTGTTCATCCCTTTGATCTGCAGATGAAGAAACAGAAATATACAAAAAGAAACAATGTTTCTTTTTGTTTTAGTATTTCAGGGCTGAGCAATGTTGTTAATAAACATTGCTGGCTGCTTTTTTATTTTTTTTTTGACAGCTCCAATTACTGGACTTCTTTAACCACTTCAGCCCCGGACCAATTGGCAGCCAAATGACCAGGCCCCTTTTTGCGATTCGGCACTGCATCGCTTTAACTGACAATTGCGCGGTCGTGCGACGTGGCTCCCAAACAAAATTGGCGTCCTTTTTTTCCCACAAATAGAGCTTTCTTTTGGTGGTATTTGATCGCCCCTGCGGTTTTTATTTTTTGCGCTATAAACAAAAATAGAGCGACAGTTTTGAAAAAAAAATGCAATATTTTTTACTTTTTGCTATAATAACTATCCCCAAAAAATATATAAAAAAACTGTTTTTTTTCCTCAGTTTAGGCCGATACGTATTCTTCTACATATTTTTGGTAAAAAAAAAATCGCAATTAGCGATTATTGATTAGTTTGCGCAAAAGTTATAGCATTTACAAAATAGGGGATAGTTTTATAGCATTTTTATTAATATTTTTTTTTTTTTACTAGTAATGGCGGCGATCAGCGATTTTTATTGTGACTGCGACATTATGGCGGACACATCGGACATTTTTGACACATTTTTGGGACATTTGTCATTTATACAGAAATCAGTGCTATTTAAATAGCACTGATTCCTATGTAAATGACAGTGGCAGTGAAGGAGTTAACCACTAGGGGGCGGGGAGGAGTCAGTGTGACGTGTTGTGTTTTTTTTTTACAGTAGGGGGGCGTGGCTGTACGTCTGACGTCACTGATCGGCTTTCCCGATGACAGGGAACAGCCGATCACTGACAGGCAGTGTAGGAAGCGCGGGGAGAGGTTTGTTTACACAAACCTCTCCCCGTTCTTCAGCTCCGTAACCCGATCGCGGGATACCAGCGGCGATCGGGTCCGCTGGTCCCGCGGCCGTGGTCACGGAGCTCCCGACCGGGTCGCGAGCGACCCACAGGCAGGCACATGCACGATCATGTACAGGTACGTGATTTTGCCTGCCCGTGCCATTTTGCTAACGTATATCGGCGTTAGGCGGTCGGGAAGCGGTTAACAGAGCCGAGCCTGAAGGTATCAGTGCATTTGCACGAGTACCGATACTTGTGCAAATACTCGGTTTTGGCACCAATACTAGTATCTGTGCAACCCTAGTTTTGGTAAATCTAAAGGAAAAAATCTAAAGAAAATTGAATAGTGTGTATCCAGCATAAAAACAATCGGCCAGGGGTGCATATGGAGACCCACAGAGGTAATAACCCAGCATTCTGTTCAGTCATGAAAGTGACCAGACATTGTGAGAGGAGTGTACGTGATGGTGGTGGGGGGGTTACATTTTCTTGACACCCGGAAGCATTGTTTATGTAACCATACATGTTTAGATTTCTTTGATTCAGCCTCGTGGGCTGAAGTCTATTCCCCCCATTCATACACCTTGAAATTTTCTACATTTTGTCATGTTACAACTAAAAACATAAATTTATTTTATTGGGATATTATGTGATAGACAAACACAAAGTGGCACATAATTGTGAAGTGAAAGGAAAATGATAAATGGTTTTCCAAATTATTTAAAAATAAATATGTGAAAAGTGTGGGATGCATTTGTATTGAGCCAATACTTTGTAGAACCTCCTTTCACTGCAATTACAGCTGCAAGTCTTTTTGGGGATGTCTCTACCAGCTTTGCACATCTAGAGAGTGACATTTTTGCCCATTCTACTTTTCAAAATAGCTCAAGCTCTGTCAGATTGGATGGAGAGCATCTGTGAACAGCAATTTTCAAGTCTTGCCACATATTCTCAATTGGATTTAGGTCTGGACTTTGACTGGGCCATTCTAACACATGAATATGCTTTGATCTATACCATTCCATTGTAGCTCTGGCTGTATGTTTAGGGTCGTTGTCCTGCTAGAAGGTGAACCTCCGCCCCAGTCTCAGGTCTTTTGTAGACTCTAATAGGTTTTCTTCTAATGCCGCGTACACACGGTCGGAATTCTCGTCGGAAAAAGCGCTTATGGTTTTCCCGTCGGAATTCCGACGGAATTTCGCTCAAACTGTCTTGCCTACTCACGGTCACACCAAATTCCGACAGTCAATAACACCACAGCATACAACACGTTCGACTGCACTATAAAAGGGAAGTTTAATGCTTCTGAGCATGCGTCGAATAGTTTCCGAGCATGCGTCGGAATTTTGCGTGTCGGAATTGCATACACACGATCGGAAAATCCAATAGAAAGGTTTTCCGTGGGAAAAATTAAGAACATGTTCGCAATCCAAAGTCTGTCGGAAATTCCGACAGAAAAAGACCAATGGGCATACACACGGTCGGAAAATCCAATGAAAAGCTCCCATTGGACTGTTTCCATCGGAAATTCCGACCGTGTGTACGCGGCATAAGATTGCCCTGTATTTGGCTCCATCCATCTTCCCATCAACTCTGACCAGCTTCCCTGTCCCTGCTGAAGAAAAACATCCCCACAACATGATGCTGCCACCACCATGTTTCACAGTAGGGATAGTGTGTTCAGGATGGTGTGCAGTGTTAGTTTTCCACCACACATAGCATTTTCTTTTAGGCCAAAAAGTTAAATTTTGGTCTTATCTGACCAGAGCACCTTCTTCCACATATTTACTGTGTCCCCCACATGGCTTCTCGCAAACTGCAAACAGGAGTTCTTATGTCTTGGCTGCTTCTCTGATTAATGCTCTCCTTGCCCAGCCTGTCAGTTTAGGGCAAACCTACCTATGTCTTGGTAGGTTTGTTATTAAGTTGTGCCATATTCTTTCCATTTTCGGATGATGGATTGAACGGTGCTCCGTGAGAGGTTCAAAGCTTGGGATTTTCTTTTATACTCTTACCCTGCTTTAAATTTCTCCATCATTTTCCTTCCACTTCACAATTGTGCCACTTTGTGTTGGTCTATCACACAAAATTCCAATAAAATACATTTATGTTTTTGGTTGTAACATGACAAAATTTGGAAAATTTTAAGGGGTATGAATACTTTTTCAAGGCACTGTAGCATGCAGGGAGAAATCTCACCTGCAATCGATTTTATTCAGACAGCTGCAGTGTCTGCAGCTGCCTAATAGTGACTGCAACTGATTGGACAAATTCACTGTTTGGTCACCAATTTTCAACTTGGCTCCTATTTTTTTTTCTTATTTTTTTATAATGTCTTTGTTTAGGAGAAAATGACAATCCAAAACATTGGCAAAGGTGTAATACATCATGGGCACAACATATAGGGGGTCATTTACTAAAGAAAAATCCACTTTGCACTGCAAGTGCACTAAAAGTGCACTTGGAAGTAAAGTCCCTGGAAATCCGAGAGGGACATGCAAGGAAAATAAAAAACAGCATTTTAGCTTTCACATGATTGGATGATAAAATCAGCAGAGCTTCCCCGTATTTCAGATCTACCCCTTAGATTTAGAGCGACTGCACTTTCAAGTACACTTGCAGTGCAAAGTGGATTTGCCTTTCGTAAATAACCCCCATAGAGTACAATGTACAAGAAGTTTCAACCTGACCTTTAACCAATGTAACAAGTTTACAACAGTTTTTTCTTTTAGTTTTTCACATTTTGACAGGTATAAATATACCAATTAGGGATTAAAAGTAAAGAGGGGTGAAGAAGGAAATTGTTGGAGTAAAAAATAAGCATGGTAAAGAAGAAGACTGGAGAATATTAGGATATTATAGAGCAGGGGTCTCCAAACTTTCCAAAAAAAGAGTAAGGGGTGGGAGGAATAGTGGCCCATTACTGGTGTCGGTGGGAGGAATAGTGGCCAATCACTGGTGTCGGTGGGAGGAATAATGGCCCATCACTGGTGTCGGTGGGAGGAATAGTGGCCCATCACTGGTGTCGGTGGGAGGAATAGTGGCCCATCACTGGTGTCGGTGGGAGGAATAGTGGCCCATCACTGGTGTCGGTGGGAGGAATAGTGGCCCATCACTGGTGTCGGTGTAAAAAATTGTGTCCTGTTGGTGTCAGAGGGGGGAAACAGTGCCTTGTAGCAGTGGTTGGAGTAGTGCCTCAAGGGCCAGATAAAGTCAAGCAAAGGGACGCATCTGGTCCCACATTTTGGAGACCACTGTTATAGAGAGAGGATGAAGAAAAGAGAGCAGGGGGAGGGGACAGAGAAGGTGGGGGAATGTCTAGATACCTCCATCCTTTCTCTATGTCCAAAACTAATAATATTATTATTCCAGTGTATAAAATTCAAAATACTAACCACAACGTACAAAGCCATCCACAACATCGCCTCCAGCTATATCACCACCTTCACCAATTTGCAGATATTATTCAAATCGTTTTCTCCACTCTTCCCAGGACATCTTGCTCTCTAGCTCTCTTGTTAACTCCGCCCATGCCTGCCTCCAGGACTTTTCCAGAACATCTCCCAACCTCTGGAACTCCCTATCCCAATCGGTCAGGTCATCTCCTACCCTATATGCCTTTAGGTGATCCTTGAAAACTCATTTATTCAGGGAAGCCTATCCCACATCCACCTAAGAAGCCATACTTGAGTCACCTCCACCAGATCATCCCCTGCAGCTATTACATTTTGTACCATTTCCCCCCTCCTTTTAGATTGCAAGCTCTATGAGCAGGGCCATCCTATTCTTTCTGTATTGAATTATATTGTAATTGCTTTGTCCCCCCTTATATTGTAAAGCGATGCACAGACTGTTGGCGCTATATAAATCCTGTATAATAATCAGGGCTCAAAATTTCAAGTCCTAAGCTACTAGCCAGGCCTCAAGGGTTACTCGCCACCAGTTGCCCAACCCCTGCCCCGCCCCTAATCCCGCCCCTAAACATGCCGTCATAAATTATCTCATGAAATGATACTTAAATGATTTATGCAGAATTAAGTTGTAAAAATAAATATTAACAACAACTTTGTCCACCAATGCAGCCAGCCTGTGTCCCCCCAGTGCAGCCTGTGTCCCCAGTGACCCCCCAGTGCAGCATGTGACCCCCCCCAGTGCAGCATGTGTCCCCCCCAGTGCAGCATGTGTCCCCCCCAGTGCAGCATGTGTCCCCCCCAGTGCAGCATGTGCCCCCCCCAGTGCAGCATGTGTCCCCCCAGTGCAGCATGTGTCCCCCCCAGTGCAGCATGTGCCCCCCCCCCCAGTGCAGCATGTGTCCCCCCCAGTGCAGCATGTGCCCCCCCCAGTGCAGCATGTGTCCCCCCCAGTGCAGCATGTGTCCCCCCCAGTGCAGCATGTGTCCCCCCCAAGTGCAGCATGTGTCCACCCCCAGTGTAGCATGTGTCCCCCCCAGTGCAGCATGTGTCCCCCCCAGTGCAGCTTGTGTCCCCAAAGCAGCCTACCTGTGCAGGGGAGGATAGCCGCCGCCTGTTTGATTAGAGCGCCAGGGGAACATAACAGCTTTTGTTTTAATAGCTGTGTGTTCCCCGCTGCGCGCCGTCATATACAGCCCCTCCCCCCTTGTCCGAGTCACTTTGCTAGACAGATCCCCCGTCCAATCCTGGGTCAGGTGATCTGTCTATCTGTCTATCAAAGTTCCCCGGACAAGGGGGAGGGACTGTATATGACGTCGCGCGGCGGGGAACACACAGCTATTGAAACGAAAGCTGTTATGTTCCCCTGCCACTCTAATCAAACAGGCGGCGGCGGCTCTCCTCCCCTCCGATCCTACACTCGCGAGACCTCAAAATCCACTCGCAAAATGCGAGCAGGCGAGTGTATTTTTTGAGGTCTGTAATAATAATAATAATACAAAGGGCTATGAGGTATATGTGAGTCAAGGCCTAAGGGTATGTCTCTCTACAAAGATGATAAAAGGGTTTGGTCTTTGAAAAGGAGCATGATGTCCATATTTGCCAATATTTCTCATCCTGAGCTTTCAAGGCCATAGTGAGGTATTATATCTGTTGGATCTCTGTGATCCTGGCCAGTCAATGTGTGATAGGACTCCTGTTTTTACATTCAACGTTTGTTGAGGTGGTTGGTGCCTGCAGGACCATCCTGGGGGCTTGAAGTTCAACTGATTCAGCAGGTATTGACCAAATCCATGCAGCGTATGGCCAGCTTATTTCTCTACGATGAGGTGTGGGAAGGTATGGAAGCTAAGTACAGTATTATATTGTGGCTACGATAAGGTGAACCTGTTACTTCCCTACTATGAACAAAGTACAGGGTCAGTTTAATTTGAACTCTTAATTCAAAATGGCTTAACAAACTAATGAAACACCAGTCAAAGATGAAGTCAGCTACGTGTTTGATACCGTTCTTGGTGGCCTATGAAAGTGTTCTACACATTATTGCATCGAGCCAGCGGGGAAAGAGTTAAAGGTCGAACTGGTAATAATGGCCATCTGCCCACAGTGGATGTATAACCCCTCTTCATACACCAGCCCAAGCCATGGGATTGACAAAGATATCCTGTGCAATCACGTCTCCTTCCCAGTAGTCAGAAATCCCTCTCACTTATGTAGTTTAATTTTCCCAGAAGTTCACATGAGCTTAATCTCATTTCATAAGGAATTCCCTTTTATCTCTCTTCTCGATGAATTCAGATCCATCCCCCCATTTGCACCTGTGTTTTTGCTGCTGGAAACAAAAAAGAAAATGTAATTATTTTCCTTGCCATAAATTACTGGTGTTTTCGTCACATTGCCAAACAGTAGCAAGGTCTGTATTCCCCAAACTGGTGGTCTCTACTATACAACTCATAAATAATATTACAGCTAAGTGGAAGTGACTGAGCAATTGCAGAGTTCATCTTGTATTGAACTGCACAAGGATAACGACAACTACGGAGCTTTCCGTGGATAAGGAATATAAATTAAAAAAAATTTCATGGATATTCGTGTACTTTATACATTTTTGCAGCATAGATTTGGCGAATTTAAAGAGAACAAAAAAAGACAATGTATTGATCGTCAAAGTTTTGTAAGAATGCATCAAAGAAATGTGATTGCCATAAGGTTCAAATAAAGGCTGATGTTCGGCATTTCTGATCCAGTGGAAGGCAAATAAATGTGACAAATGGTAGAAAAAATGCGACTAATTAATTTACGTGTTGGTAAGGTGCATAGGAATCTGTTGTTCCATGCAAGAGTACTGTTATGCCGCGTACACACGACCGGACTTTCCGGCAGACTAGGTCCGACGGTCTTCCCGACAGACTTTCGGCGGAGTTCCGACAGACTTTCCGAACGAACGGACTTGGCCACATACGAACGGACTAAGTCCGTTCGAAAGTCCGTTCGTTTTGAACGTGATGACGTAAACGGGACTAAAAAAGGAAGTTCAATAGCCAGTAGCCAATAGCTTCCCTTGCGTCGTATTTGGTCCGTCGGACCAGCACACAGACGAACGGTTTTCCCCATAGGAATTGAGTCAGTCGGAAAGATTTGAAACCTGTTCTATTTCTAGGTCCGTCTGATTTTTTTTTTAATGAAAATCGGATTAGCCCTTACAAGTATCTCTCCAGCTAAGTGGTGGTATTTCATAGGCTGAGAAATTATTTGGAAAAGTTGGGAGAGTACCCAAGCCCATCCCTATTCCAGAGGAATAAGAATTAACTTACCAGCCTGTTTTTTTTCTTTTTATCCCCATATTCACAGGTCCGGGAAATCCAATGTTGATCTGCAGTGATCTGCTGCTCTGCAGCTGCACGCCAAATGTTGTGCCACCACCCTCCCTTCCTACAGCATTGGAAGCTTTTTTCTCTTCAGGATTCTTGTTGGCTCCTTAAAGTGGAGTTCCGCCAATTTAAATTTTTTATTTTTTTTTAAGTCCGCAGCTACAAATACTGCAGCTGCTGACTTTTAAAATATGGACACTTACCTGTCCATGGCGCACCCGCCATGTCGGCACCCAAGCCGGTCTGTCCCTCGGCTCTCGGGTGCTGCTGCCGCCATCTTCGGTAAGGGAATCAGGAAGTGAAGCCTTGCAGCTTCACTTCCTGGTTCCCGACTAGGCGCATTCCCACTGGTCCCTCCTGACTTCTGGGACCCGTGTGTCTCCCAGAAGACAGCGGGGGGGGGGGGGGGGAGAGTGGTGGCGAGGGTATCTATGCCCGGAAGTGGAAGCAAAATACCTGTATTAGAGTTTAGGCCGATATGTATTCTTCTGCATATTTTTGGTAAAAGAAATCGCAATAAGCTTATATTGATTGGTTTGCGCTAGAGTCATTGCGTCTACAAAATATGGTATAGTTTTATGGCATTTTTACTATAATTTTTTTTTTTTTTTGGTAATGGTGGTGATCTGCGATTTTTATCATGACTGCGACATTATGGTGGACACATCGGACACTTTTGACACTATTTTGGGACCATTGTCATTTATACAGCGATCAATGCTATAAAAATGCACTGATTACTGTGTAAATGACACTGGCAGGGATGGGGTTAACCACTAGGGGGGCGATGAAGGAGTTAAGTGTGTCCTAGGGAGTGATTTTAACTGTGGGGGGGTGGGCTTCCACTCACATGACAGCGATCACTGCTCCCGATGACAGGGAACAGTAGATCCCTGTCATGTCACTAGGCAGAACAGGGAAATGCCTTAATTACATTTGCATCTCCCCGTTCTGCCGCTCCGTGACACGATCGCTGGGACACCGGCGAACATCGAGTCGGCGGGGTCCCACCGGCACGATCACGCTGTACATGGCGGGCGCTTGCCCTGTCAATTAAAGGGGAAGTATAGGTACGCCTATTTGCCCACCGCTGCCATTGGGCCGACGTATATCGGCGTGTAGCGGTCGGCAAGTGGTTAATTTACCTTCTTTTGGAGGAAAAAAAGTGTGGCCTCGCCCCTCAATGCACATCATTCGTCTAGACGAATGACATGCATAGTGCTCTCTAGGCCTCCTTTGATATGCACATCACATGTCCCAGGAGGCCTTTAGTCATTTATTCAGAAGTAGGAGGGGGGGCAGGCCTAGCGGCACGTCATTGCAATTGCCCGCGGGCTAAACTTGGTAGAGCTCTCTTAATGGCGTCAAAAGTAAGATGGCGGCGGGGGACCCAGCGGTGTCTGCTGATAGAAAGATGTCAGAAGGACAACGCTAGATCCGGTGGCTCTGTAAATATCTGAACTCTTCCTAGAACAACAGGTGGTAAGCGGGGCAGAGAAAAAAAAAATGCCGGATGGGGGACGGGTACGCTGAAGGTCCTCTTTAAGTACTTTCGAACGACATTCATCATGTCATTCAATGTACTGATGGGAATTTTCATACGAATGTTCATTTGAAAATCTACTAGCGTATGGCCAACTTTAGATCTGTTATGGATATTGCCTTGGCTGTAAATGGGTTCTTGGTACTTCACTGCACTGTATTTGTGTCCTAAACCTAGATATTGAATATCTTTGATAAGAATAAGTGGAAGATCACCAAACACTCCTATACTACAACTGCCATTCTCAACCAGGATTCCATGGAACCCCTAGGGTTCCTCCAATTGTTGCTTGGGGTTCCTTGAACTGTAACTATCCCCTATTTTTATATGTATTTGATTTAAAAATTTGAAGTGCACGCAGGTTTGCTTCCATTCAACCCAAACTTTAGTAAATGAGGCCCTTTATGTACTGTGTAAAGTGTACATTTATTGCCCTGTAGTATATGAAGTCTATCACAAGGTGGCTCTGCAGCTTTTGGAATAGATAATTGCACCAGTGGGAACTTTATATCAATTTTAACTTCTCTTAAATTGCAACACATAAATGCAGATCAAAATACAATATATATGGTAACACTTTTTTTATTTTCCAATATTTTCTTCTGTTAATCTTAAAGTATAATATATATATATATATATATATAGATATAGATATCTCTCTCTCTCTCTCTCCCTCTCTCTCTCTCTATATATATATATATATATATATATATATATATATATCTATATATATATATATATATATATATATCTATATATATATATATATATATATATATCTATATATATAGATATCTATCTATCTATATATATATATATATATATATATATATATAGATATATATATATATATATATATATATATAATATCTATATCTATATATATATATATATATATATATATATATATATATATATATATATATAGATATATAATATCTATATATCTATATATATATATATAGAGAGAGAGAGAGAGAGAGAGAGAGAGAGAGAGATACTATATTACCAAAAGTATTGAGACACCTGCCTTTACACACACATAAACTTTATTACTTCAATGTCGTCCCAGTCTTAGTCCATAGGGTTCAATATTGAGTTGGCCCACCCTTTGCAGCTATAACAGCTTCAACTCTTCTGGGAAGGCTGTCCACAAGGTTTAGGAGTGTGTCTATGGGAATGTTTGACCATTTTTCCAGAAGCGCATTTGTGAGGTCAGGCACTGATGTGGACGAGAAGGTCTGTCTCGCAGTCTCTAATTCATCCCAAAGGTGTTCTATCGGTTTGAGGCTGGTCAAGTTCCACCACCCCAAACTCACTCATCCATGTCTTTATTGACTTTGCTTTGTGCACTGGTGTGCAGTCATGTTGGAACAGGAAGGGTCCATCCCCAAACTGTTCCCACAAAGTTAAGAGCATGAAATTGTCCAAAATGTCCTGGTATGCTGATGACTTAAGAGTTCTCTTCACTGAAACTAAAGGGCCAAGTCCAACCCCTGAAAAACAACCCCACACCTTAATCCCCCCTCCGCCAAATGATTTGGACCAGTGAAAGCAGAACACAGAAGGTGTTTTACCTTAATGCATAGAATGCATTACGTTAAAAACTCTCTAGCTTTACAAGCATTTTAAACCTGAATTCTAGGTAAAATTATTTTCATTTTAATATATCCCTCAAAAAGGGATATAAATCCAATGTGTGTGTGTACTTAATGCCTTTGCAAACCCAGTTGTTACCTTGTAAAAGTAGCAATGCTGTACATAGCCTGTGCAGACAGCAGAGCTGTAGGGGGGACCCAGCAGGCCGACTCACTACAGACTGCCTGAAGAAAGCTACAGGGGGGGGAGACAAGACCAGCCACTCTGCACAAGGAGAGAGAGCAGCAGTGAGCAGTCTTCATTACAGGAAGCTTCTGCGTAGAGGTAAAGCGTCACTCATTTGTGAAGACAGATTGTACATGACTGTGTAGTCTCAGTCCAGGAAGTAGATACTGACTGGACAATGCCTGATAAAGATGGCTTTATCACCATGGTTCATTATTGTGATGTCTACATTGGTGGTCAGTGGGAAGAATGCTCCTTAGTTGGTGGTCAGTGGGAAGAATGCTCCTTAGTTAGTGGTCAGTGGGAGGAATGCTCCTTAGTTGGTGGTCAGTGGGAAGAATGCTCCTTAGTTAGTGGTCAGTGGGAGGAATGCTCCTTAGTTGGTGGTCAGTGGGAAGAATGCTCCTTAGTTGGTGGTCAGTGGGAGGAATGCTCTTTACAATGGTGGTCAGTGGGAAGAATGCTCCTTACAATGGTAGTCATTGGGAAGAATTCTCCTTATGTTGGTGGTTAATGGGGAGAATGCTGCTTACATTGGTGGTAAGTGGGAATAATGCTCCTTACATTGGTGGTCAATGGGAAGAAACTCCTTAAATTGGTGGTCAGTAAGAATAATACTCTGTACATTGATGGTCAGTGGGAAGAATACTCTGTACATTGGCTGTAAGTGCGAAGAATGCTCCTTACATTTGTGGTCAGTGGGAAGAATGCTCCTTACATTTGTGGTCAGTGGGAATAATGTTCCTTACATTGGTGGTCAGTGGGAAGAATGTTCCTTACATTGGTGGTCAGTGGGTAGAATGCTCCTTACATTGGTGGTCAGTGGGAAGAAGGCTCCTTACATTGGTGGTCAGTGGGAAGAATGTTCCTTACATTGGTGGTCAGTGGGTAGAATGCTCCTTACATTGCTGGTCAGTGGGAAGAATGCTCCTTACATTGGTGGTCAGTGGGTAGAATGTTCCTTACATTGGTGGTCAGTGGGAAGAATTCTCCTTACATGTATAGCCCCTTATAGATAGCTACAAATAGTGTAGGTAACCTCTGGAGGAACCCTAGTAAAGAAAGGCTGTGTTAGACAGTAGTCAACCTCAAGCAAACCCGTACTTTGCGGCAGAAAATAAAGGCCACAGGGAATGCACCAACTAGTGCAACAAATTATTTAATTAAGAAAAATACTAATAAATACACTCATGAAAATAAAATGAAGGGTTTATTTATCTCAGCTCAGAACAGCCTTTCACATTTAGTCCTGCTGATCAGTACAAATAGAATAAATCTTCCTAAGGGGAACATAGTCGGTAACAAAATCCCAACAAGGGGTCTTAAACATTCTCTATATTATCAAAAAATTAGAAAATCTAAGATTTGGCTTTACCTACAATTTAAAGTAAGCCTGCAAGTGGCAAAAAATTCTTATTTCCGTACATGAAAGTTAGATTGTCTCCTAGGACTTCCAGAAAAACTGATGTCACTCTACATCACATGTAATCATTAGCCAGCGCATTTGGCTGCTCGGCTTTTCTCTTAGGTTTTTTAGCCACAACCAAAGAGGTTAATCCATCTCCTATTTCTTCCCTCCAAACCATTTTCCCACGCCTACTCTTTTCTCCTTTCCCCGGACCTCCTTTCAAGACTGCACACGCATTCTGACACTTGAAGTTGCGTCATTCTTTCGTTATTCGTGCGTGAGGCAAGGGGGTATGTGCCTGGAGTACTGGTACGGTTTCGGGTGTTAGCGTCCCAAGAGAGCAAGTGAAAACATTTTGCAGTGACCAGACAAGTGCGCACCACCCCTCCCTTCTCCCATTGAGATGAGACACTATTTGAATATGATCCGTGTTTGTGGATCAAGCTTAGCTGTTGTGTTAGTAACATGGCAACAGGCTGGGTTATCAAGCACATAAATCAGCGGGTCATGTTCAGAACTCCAGCTCTCTTCAAGTCACCAACTTGCAGAATTAAAACATTGCAGGGCAAGGCTGGTTCAGGTCTATGTTATTGCAACATCTGACCTTGCTTCAACTTGTGCACCCAGGAAGGCTTATAGGGAGCACCTGCTAAAACACCTGCTAAGGAGACGGAATGAGCCCTATCTCTTCACGCGATCTAGGGATTACTTTAGAAGCACAGGGTCATTTTCTGTGAGACGGGCATGTGAGAGACGGGTATATTTTCTATATAATTTTAGGGCGATTAAAGCAAAACTCTAGGCTAACAGTTAAATACATAAAGTGTGATCCAATTAGGATTGTGCAAGAGTAAAGCTAATTTATTCATAACGGAATGAACCTAACACAACTTTATTGACATGAAAAAACACATTAACTGTCTTACCTCTGCACTACAAATGTTCGATATGAGCCCCGCTGGTGACATGGCAAGATGGCAAGATGGTACTCCAGTTCTCTCCAGACTCGTGCCAGCATGTCCTTGGGAATTGACTCCACTGCTTCTGTGGTCAGGTCATTCAGATCTGGTGGCATTGAGGGGACATACAAAGGGGACATACACCAAGTCCTTGGTGTACCCCCACAGAAAGAAGTCGCGGGGGGGGTTAGGTCTGGTGATCACAAAGGCCAGACCGACATTGGTGAATGGTTCTTTCCTGCACGGCTAATCCAATGTTCTGGTAGGGTATCATTCAAGTATCAGCTAACATCCAAGTTGAAATGAAGAGGAGCTAAAAAGATTGTTGGTAACAGTGGTTACTTGCTGCTTTCTCAAGTAATCCTTTGCAACCTCTGGAGGAACCCTAGTTGAGAAAGGCTCATTTAGACAGTGGTCAACCTCAAGCATACCCGTACTCTGGCAGAAAATATAAGCTACATGGAATGCACCAACTAGTGCAACAAATCCTTTAATTGATAAAAATATTCTAATAAATACACTCAATAAAAAGAAGGAATTCTTTTCTGAGGCTCAGACCAGCCTTTTCTGCAAAGCCCAACCCATTTTACGAAGTCCCAAAGTGCTCAGGATCAATAGAGAAAGATGGACGAATCTAGTGGTCCTCTGCAGCCAGCAGAAGGAGCTGTAGGCTGAGTGGTAAATATGGAATAAGAGCAGATAGATGGACCTTCCAGATGACAACTTGTAGTGGCATGGGGGATGGGGGGGCATACACCAAGTCCAACAGAAAGAAGGGTGTTAGGTCTGGCCATCGTGGAGGCCCGAGCGATATTGGTGAATTTCTCTTTACTGCATGGCTGAAAATCCAAGTAATAATGAGGAGGAGCACCATTCTACTGAAAGACTGGGTTAGGCTAAGTTAGGTTAACTATCCTTGAGTTGCAAGCTGTTTGTGAGTTTCTTTGCATGGACTACCCATATCAAATCCCCTCATGACATTTCAATGTGTGGCTTAAATTAAAGAGCAGTTAAATATACAGCATGTCAACCATGTATTCTGTCTGGAGTTCCACTACAATTATCATGCATATCAAATACTTGATCTTCAGCCAATTTCAGTTCAGAATCCTGCCAAGGCAAAGACCAATTCATAATACTGTAAGGGCTATTTCACACGGGCAGTTTGCATTCCGATTAGCAATGGATCTGCTCACAGATCCCTGTTGATTGGAGCAGAGCGGGATGGAAGACAGGTCCGCTAAGGTCTGCTAAGTTTATGCAGAGTGGAGACGGCAGAGCCCGCTCTGGTCCATGGACCGGTGGGTGTAAACAGACTCTGCTGTCTGTTTACATCTGACTACCTGCGATCCAGTCCACCCAAATGAAACAGGACACAGTCCTCCTCCTTTTTTTAGTGGGCCTGATCAGACCTGGAGGTAGGCGGGTGTAAACAGACACAAGTCTGTTTATACCAGGTGATCCATAGGAATGCATGGACCATCCGATCAGATCCACTGAAAAACTGGTAGTCGGATGTGGTCGGATCGCCTGTGTGAAAGGGCCCTAAGGGCTCTTTCAGACAGGTAGCTTAGGGGGGCAGTAAAAACAAGTGACTGAGCCATGATTTTGCTGCCCCAAGGCTGCCCACCATAATTGTATCAATAGACAGTTGCTGAACAGGGCATAAATTGGATAGCAGAGTTTGACAGGTGGCCTGTTAAACTCCCCCTTTGAGTTCAGTGGAGCCACATCACATCACATCCATAAGCCAAAAGCTTGGCTCACATTTTTGGCACAGTCCCAAAATATAAATTAAAAAAAAACCCTACAGGGGTCAACCACTGCTATACCACCCTCTCAAAAGCGACCTAATTTGCTATAAAGCCTGTTATTGAGTGTATGTTACCACAGTGCACCATGACTCTGGGTATATGTCATTGCCATTCATTTTGAATATACAGCTCTACATACAATATGGAGGTTACTTTTAAGTGCACTGACTTTTACTACCATTTTTTAACAAACAGTAAATTAGAATTTTTTACACGTAAGGTTTTTAGATGGCTAGATATAAGATTTTTAGTACACCATATTTATTATGTGCACACAGTTTGATTTTTTTGTTGTCTTGTTTCTCAACCCTGATGAAGGAGCCTTAAACTCCCGAAACACGGTGGCTTTGTCTACTGACTTTGTACCAAGATTAATACGTTTTTACTGGACTTGCACTAATCCTTGTACACTTCGCCATTCATTTGGCGACATATACAGTAATGCACCTATACTGCAGTGCACCACAATGTGTAGATGTTCTTTGTGGTGCACTACGCTGAAAAAATAGTACGTTGAGACATATTAAAAGCCTATTAAAAAAAAGTGGTTTGGTGTAAGGCAAAACATCCCAATTAACATATAAAGGATCTGGGTTTCCCCAATATAAATGTATGAAGGGATCCTAAGAGCAGAATACGTTTACAGCTATGGGGCAGCAGTTGCGTGAAGGTTGGTTGTTGTTTATGTGAGGCATTTTACAGTTCAGAGAGATTAAATACATCATTACAAGCATTTTAAGACTTTAATCTACCATGTATCTCACATGCTTTAGATTCTTTCTTTGGTTTTGGTTTTTAATGTATTTTTTGAGAGGTATTTTCAGCTGTTCATTGTGGAAATTCAGCACAACAGTTTCCCTAAGAACAAAACTCACCTGGATAAAAGACAATTTCACAGATATAGATTACTGGTTGATGCCAATGCAACAAGTGCATAGGATTGTCATGACCGTGACTGCTGACAACATTTAGCTTCAGTATTTTGAGATACTATTACGTTTGCATGGTTGCACAGTGGCTTAGTGATTAGCACCTATGCCATGCAACACTGAGGTTCTTGGTTTGAATCTTGGCCAGACCACTGTCTGCATGGAGTTTGCATGTTCACCCTATAATCCTCACTCCAAAGATATGCTGGTAGGTTATTTGACTCTTGTCTAAAATTGGCCCTAGTAAGTGTCTATATATTGGCTATGCACATTTGTCATCACATTCTGCATGCCAGTCCCAAGCTGAACAATTGGGGAAGGTTGAGGTAAGACCTGGCGACCTACCTTTGAAAAGCAAAATCTATGGAATAGGCTCTGAAGGGTATTAGACATTGTGCCCAGAGAGCTAGCCCACAGAATCACAGAGAATCACAGAAAATCCAATATGACTGAATGGATTTACACCTTCATACATTATAACATTGGTTGTGAACCTTATTGATATCAGGGCCTGATAAATTCTTCCAAAACCTTCCATTCCCCAACAGTAAAAAACATTCACAATAAAAGTCGGAATACAAAGCATGTATTTGCGTGTCTGTGTTGTTGGGGAGGGGGTTGGGGACTCTGCAGCAGAATTGGTGGCCTTTAGGGGGTGAGGTTTCTGGAGGAAGCTAGTGGGCAACTGTGATGGATAGGGTCTTTGGAGGAGGCTGTAGGTCTCCCCAGGAGTCTTAGGGTTTTGCAGAGGTAATGTGAGAGACTGGAGGCTTGGGTGGCATAATGGGACACTATCGGGGGCACTATTGGGGGCTGGAGGCTCTATAGCAAGCTAGGGGCACTGAGGAGGCCTGAAGGTCATATTGGGAAGCTGGAAGGAACTGTGGGTACAGAGGGGGGCTGGGGGCACTGTGAGAGTTTGAGGGGCACTACAGGCCCCTATGGGAAGTTGGGTGGCACCATGTGAGCTTGGAGGCGCTTTGGGGATTTGCAGCTAGCTGGGGGCCTGGGAGGAAGGAGGCGATGGCCTGGCAGTGGGTCATGGCCCAGTGGTTGAGAATCACTGGATTATGTCTGCATGGAACTCATTGATCCTTAGCATCTCATCATTTATACCTCCCAACTATCTGAGATGAGGAGGAATCCACCTTTGAGCACAAAAAAATGTAAGGAAAGGGCATAATCCAGCCACCCCCTCACGCAGTTCAAGAATTAATACTTTAAATAATTGGTTGAACCCACAAGTGCTTATACTTTTCCTGTATACTGGTCTTTCCAAATAACAATGGCAGTAATTTAGAGTTTGGATGAAAGGTTTAGTGTATTATCACACTTTTGGTAGTCGGATCGTATATATTTTTTTTTTATAGAAGTCTGTACATCAGACCAATAGGAGGGACAACTGAGGAAGAAAAAAGGACCAGACAGATTTGATACAGTCTCTCCAAATGAGAGACAGTCGGGAACTATGCATCATTGTAAGCCGAGGGAGCAAATGGGTTAATTTTTTTTTCTTTTTTCATTGAAATCAGGGTGGATTTGAAGGAGGTGTTGAAACTGAGCCCCACAAAACGTGCAGTGAATTCCTGCAGGGTAGGATCATGGGAGGGAATGAGAGAGCTGTGAGATCAGTCTGGTAGAGGATGTAGTCCTTCTGCCAGGCTTTCTCCCCTTTACCACCCTCCCTCCACAGTTATTCAACAGTTGTCTTTTCCATGCATTCCTGTGTTAAAGAGATGATCAAGTTTCCTGAGTGATAAAGTAGAGTCATGGTATTGAGAAAGTAAGCGGTATATTTCCCTTCTCATACCATGTGTTTGTACGTCTCCCTATAAAGTGGGATAAAATGCTCTCACACCAGTGAAAAACTAGAAGCTGAATTACGAGTACAGTTAGAGGACCGGAACCTATAAAAGTAGACTTTAAATGTCATCTGTACAGCTTTATGTTGGTACAACCAAAGAACTATCTTTAGGATAATCTACATTTTATGCTTGTATCAAAGTCTGCACTAAATTCAAACATTAAAAAAAACACAAAGTGATACATAAGCAAAAGCAATACAAAAACAAGAACGACCAAGAAAATGTTATAGTTTTATATATAGAGTACATATACGTGTGTATATATATATATATATATATATATATATATATATATATATATATATATTATATAGTAGATATAAATAAATATTATATATATAGTGGATATACAGAACTATCATTCATATATATATATATATATATATATATATATATATATATATATATATATATATATATATATATATATATATATATATATATATATATATATATATAATCTTACACATAAACTGGCCATAAACTGAAAATTTACTAAACAAGCATTCGTACAAAAGCTCTCACTACATTCGATGAATTGACGAATGTCGTTCAAAAGTTCCTCAAAATGTCTTTTGCTTTTAATGTTCAATTTTGGAATGAGTGGGCTTTCCCAAACGAAAACCACATTCAATGTTAGAAATGTTTTTTTTTTTTTTTTAATTTAATGTACATTAGCACTGCACGATTAATCATTAAAAAATTGCGATCTCGATTCAACCTCCCTCACAATCTTAATCCGGCATTTCCACGATTCATGTAACAAGTGCAGAGCCTTTCTCTGCTCACAGCTGTCAAAACAAAAGGCAGCTGGCAAAGTTTATCACAACATTGCTCAGCGCTGAGATAAAAAGAAACATTGTATCATTTGGTTCTTTTAGATCAGGGGTAGGCAACATTTTGAGCACAGTGTGCCGAATAATGGTTTCAAAGAAATTGAGCATGCCGATTTTATAACAAAACAAATGTCAACTTCACACTCTCATTTGCGAAAAGGATTTTTTATAAAGTAAATGCTGTAAACTACTTGAGTAATAGTGACAAATTAACATACTGCACTCTCACGCCTCAGACCAGCTCCAATTCCTGCAACTCCACATTTCAGATCAGCCCCAATTCCTACACCTCCAGTCCTCAGATCAGCCCCAATTCCTACACCTCCAGTCCTCAGATCAGCCCCAATTCCTACACCTCCAGTCCTCAGATCAGCCCCAATTCCTACACCTCCAGTCCTCAGATCAACCCCAATTCCTACACCTCCAGTCCTCAGATCAGCCCCAATTCCTACACCTCCAGCCCTCAGATCAGCCCCAATTCCTACACCTCCAGTCCTCAGATCAGCCCCAATTCCTACACCTCCAGTCCTCAGATCAGCCCCAATTCCTACACCTCCAGTCCTCAGATCAGCCCCAATTCCTACACCTCCAGTCCTCAGATCAACCCCAATTCCTACACCTCCAGTCCTCAGATCAGCCCCAATTCCTACACCTCCAGCCCTCAGATCAGCCCCAATTCCTACACCTCCAGTCATCAGATCAGCCCCAATTCCTACACCTCCAGTCCTCAGATCAGCCCCAATTCCTACACCTCCAGCTCTCAGATCAGCCCCAATTCCTACACCTCCAGCCCTCAGATCAGCCCCAATTCCTACACCTCCAGCCCTCAGATCAGCCCCAATTCCTGCAAATTCACACATTAGATCCCCCTGCTCATCTGTCCCATCTCTGTACCCCCCTGCTCTCGTGCCCCACCACTGTAACCCCCTGCTAATCTGCCCTACCAATGCACCTCCTTTCATAGCTGCCCCACCGCTGTACCCCCTGCTCATCTGCCCAAACGCTAAACCCCCCTGCTCATCTGTCCCCCCACTGTAACCCCCTTCTCATCTGTCCCACCACTGTAACCCCCTTCTTATCTGTCCCACCACTGTAACCCCTTTCTCATCTGTCCCACCACTGTAACCCCCTTCTTATCTGTCCCACCCCTGTAACCCCCTTCTCATATGGCCCAGCACTGAACTCCCAACCCCCTGCTTATCTGTTTTTCCACTGTAACCCCCTGCTCATCGGCTCCACCACTGTACTGCCCTGCTCTTCTGTCCCATTGCTGAACCCCCTTCTCATCTCTTCCACCACTGTACCCCCCTGCACCTCTGCCCCACCACTGCACCCCCTGCGTATCTGTCCCATCGCTAAACCCCCTTCTCATCTGCCCCAGCACTGAACCTCCTGCTCATCTGTTCCACCACTGTAACCCCCTTCTCATCTGTCCCACCACTGTAACCCCCTTCTTATCTGTCCCACCACTGTAACCCCCTTCTCATATGGCCCAGCACTGAACTCCCATCCCCCTGCTTATCTGTCTTTCCACTGTAACCCCCTGCTCATCGGCTCCACCACTGTACCGCCCTGCTCTTCTGTCCCATTGCTGAACCCCCTTCTCATCTCTTCCACCACTGTACCCCCCTGCACCTCTGCCCCACCACTGCACCCCCTGCGTATCTGTCCCATCGCTAAACCCCCTTCTCATCTGCCCCAGCACTGAACCTCCTGCTCATCTGTTCCACCACTGTAACCCCCTTCTCATCTGTCCTTCCACTGTAACCCCCTGCAAATCTGCCCCACCACTGTACCGTCCTGCTCTTCTGTCCCATCGCTGAACCCCCTTCTCATCTCTTCCACCACTGTACCCCCCTGCACCTCTGCCCCACCACTGCACCCCCTGCTTATCTGTCCCATCGCTAAACCCCCTTCTCATCTGCCCCAGCACTGAACCCCCTGCTCATCTATCCCACCACTGTAACCCCTTGTCATCTGGCCCATCACTGAACGCCCCCCTGCTCATCTGTCCTTTCACTGTAACCTCCTGCTCATCTGCCCCACCACTGTACCGCCCTGCTCTTCTGTCCCATCGCTGAACCCCCTTCTCATCTTTTCCAGCACTGTACACCCCTGCACATCTGCCTCACTGCTGTTGTACCCTCCTGCTCATCTGCCTCACCGCTGTACCCTCTACTAATCTATGATATGTGTGATATGCAGAGTGGTGCAAGGAAGCAGAGATGAGACACATCTCCATGTTCTGATGAGCCAGGGGCATTTTCTGAAAGCAGTGGTGTGCAAGATCATAAGTTGGGCCCACACAGCTGAGAAAAAGTATGGCGCGGAGTGCCACAGCAAAAGTTGGGTGTGATTATTATTGCGCTGAATACTGGCTGTGGCTTAAAGGGACACAGAGTGCAGAGGGGTTTAGTAGTAAGCGACACAAAGTTCATAGGTCAGGTGTCAGTGATGCAGAGCTCAGAGATTGAGAGTAGGTGATGCAGAGGTTGGTAGTAGTCAGTAGTAAGTGACACACACACAATTATATATACTGTGTATATATGTATGTATATGTGTGCGTGTATATATATATATATATATATATATATATATATATATATACACAGTGGATATAAAAAGTCTACACACCACAGTTAAAATGTCACATTTTTGAGATGTAAAAAAATGAGACAAAGATAAATCATTTCAGAACTTTTCCCACCTTTAATGTGACCTATAAACTGTACAACTCAATTAAAAGAAAAACGGAAATCTTTTAGGGTTGGGAAGCAAAAATTAAAAACTAAAATAATGTGGTTGCATAAGTGTGCACACTCTCTTATAACTGGGAATGTAGCTGTGTTCAGAATTAAGCAATCACATTCAAACTCATGTTAAATAGAAGTCAGTACACACCTGCCATAATTTAAAGTGCCTCTGATTAACCCCAAATAAAGTTCAGCTGTTCTAGTAGGTCTTTCCTGACATTTTCTTAGTCGCATCCTACAGTAAAAGCCATGGACTGCAGAGAGTTTCAAAAGCATCATAGTGATCTCATTGTTAAAAGGTATCAGTCAGGAGAAGGGTACAAAAGTATTTCCAAGGCATTAGATATACCATGGAACACATTGAAGACAGTCATCATCAAATATGTCACAACAGTGACATTACTAAGAACTGGACGTCCCTCCAAAATTGATGAAAGACGAGAAAAGGCGAGAAGAAAACTGGTCAGGGAGGCTGCCAAGAGGCCTACAGCAACATTAAAGGATTTGCAGGAATATCTGGCAAGTACTGGCTGTGTGGTACATGTGACAACAATCTCCCGTATTCTTCATCTGTCTGGGCTATGGGGAGACAGAAGCCTTTTGAAAAGCAACCAAGCCCGGCTACATTTTGCAAAAATACATCTGAAGTCTCCAAAAAGCATGCTACCCTGTTTCCCCTAAAATAAGACCTAGCGTGATTGTCGGTAATGGCTGCAATATAAGCCCTACCCACCAAATAAGCCCTACCCTGTTTCCCCGAAAATAAGCCCTACCCTGAAAACAAGACCTACAACTTATTTGGGGGGTAGGGCTTATATTGCAGCCAACACCGACAATCACGCTAGGTCTTATTTTCGGGGAAACAGGGTATGGTCTGATGAAACCAAGGTTGAACTTTTTGGCCATAATTCCATAATATATGTTTGGCATAAAAACAACACTGCACATCACCAAAAGAGCACCATACCCACCGTGAAGCATGGTGATGACAGCATCATGCTTTGGGGCTTTTTTTCTTCAGGGGCCTTAGTCAAGGTAGAGGGAATTATAAACAGTTCCAAATACCAGTAAATATTGGCACAAAACCTTCAGGCTTCTGCTAGAAATCTGAACATGAAGATGAACTTCATCTTTCAGCATGACAACGACCTGAAACGTACATCCAAATCAACAAAGGAATGGCTTCACCAGAAGAAGATTACAATTTTGGAATGGCCCAGCCAGAGCCCAGACCTGAATCCCATTGAAAATCTGTGGCATGATCTGAAGGGGGCTGTGCACAGGAGATGCCTCCGCAATCTGACAGATTTGGAGTGTTTTTGCAATGAAAAAAATACACTTCTTTTTTTGGGGGGGAAAAAATACACTTCAATGAATTTAAAAAAAAAAATAAACAGTAAAGTTAGCCCATTTCTTTTTTTGTATAACGTCAAAGATGTTGTTATGCCGAGAATCGTGATCTTTATTCTAAGCAAAAAAAATCGTGATTCTCATTTTATCCGCAGCCCGTACATGTATTGGTTCATGTTATATTTTTATATTGTAAAGGTCAAGAAAAACGTATTGAACAAGATATTAGTTTGTTTGAGAAGAATTTTCCACCCTGCTCCTTTTTCTCATCATTGCGGTGAAATACAACCATTGATTTGACACCACGAACCATTAGGAAATCGAATGAAAATGAAAAATTGTAAACAAAATTCTACTAGTGTATGGTCAGCTTTATTCTGGTTATGCCTTCCCAGTGTAACGTCTGTCTAAACCCTCTATCATGAGTTAGAGTCTCAGCTAAGGCAGAGCTGGTTGGAACAATGGTGCTGCTGGTAACAATAACAAATGCGTTCCTGTTGCGGTCATGTGATGCTTGTTATATCGTATTACAGCGTCATTTAGTTACCAGCATATAAATATTACAGTGTGGTTATTCTGCCAATTGTGTATTGCTTGAAAACGAAATCTAAGGAAACATTTCCCTTCCATACACAATACCAGTAATAAGCCCAACAATGCTCTGATTCTAATTCCTGTACCTGACGTGACTGTTGGTACATAACTCAATGCAGTGACTAAATGGAGAGCCTTTACCTCTACTTAGATTTTGCTTTCCTGGTTCCCTCTTTCCCTCCTTGCTTACCCTTATGCCCCGCACACACGATCCGAAATTCCCCAAGCAAAAGTCAGACGAGAGCTTTTGGTCAGAAATTCCTACCGTGTGTATGCAAACTGTATGTGTGTGTGTCGAACTTTTTTAAATTTTATTAGCATGTTGATCAGGGAGTAACAGTGGAACAATGGAAGACAAAATACAAGCTTTGGGTAATACGTTCGAGAGGAATACCAATTTTTTGGATGTCATCATGAGTGCCGACCATCCTATTCCTTACTCTGGTACGTTGGAGGTGTTGACAGCTTCAAGGTCTTAGCACTGTTTTCCCTTAAGTCATACTATATACAGTAAAACCTTGGGTTGCGAGCATAATTCATACCAGAAACATGCTTGTAATCCAAAGCACTTGTGTATCAAAGCGAATTTCCCCATAAGAAATCATGGAAACTCACAACCATTTATTCATAAGTCCTTCAGTTTATGGTCCATATAAAAAGATTGTTGCAATGTGACCAGGTTGTGTAACCATAAAATATCCATCCACAAATGGAAGCCTCCACAATAGGGATGAGCCGAACACCCCCCGGTTCGGTTCGCAGCAGAACATGCAAACAGGCAAAACATTTGTTTGAACACGCGAACACCGTTATGCCGCGTACACACGAAGGGACTATCCCGCGGGATTTTCCGCTGGACTCGAGTCCACCGGACAATCCCCTCGTGTGTGGGGGCCGGCGGACTTTTTGGCGCCAAAAGTCCGGCAGGCTAGGTTTTAAGTTTTGTTTTAAAATTGTCCGCTGGACTTGGCAGTCCTTGGCAGTCCGGCAGACAATCCCGCCGTTAGTAGGCTAGTCCGCCGGAATTTTGAAATGAGCGGACTTTCCGATCATCGGAAAGTCCGTTCATTTAGCACGTGACTTCAGGTAGACGGAGCTAGCGAAGGCAGTGAATGCCACCGCGCTAGCCCCGTCACCTGGCATGGATTTAAAGGGAATCCCCACGCCGAAAAACGAGCGAGCGCCCCCCCTCCTGAGCCAGACCAGGCCGCGTGCCCTCAACATGGGGGGTGCCCTGGGGAAAGGGGGGCCGTGCGGCCCCCCCACCCCAAAGCACCTTGTCCCCATGTTGATGAGGACAAGGGCCTCTTCCCGACAACCCTGGCCATTGGTTGTCGGGGTCTGCGGCGGGGGCTTATCGGAATCCGGGAGCCCCCTTTAATAAGGGGGCCCCAGATCCCGGCCCCCCACCCTATGTGAATGAGTATGGGGTACGATGTACCCCTACCCATTCACCTAAGGTGTAAAGTGTAAATAAAAAAAACACACATTTTGTAAAAAATATTTTATTGCACTGCTCCGGGGGTCTTCTTCCGTCTTGGGGGGGTCTTCTCGCCGGACTCCTTCGCCATTTACCTAGCTCTTTTACCGAGCAGAGGAGGCCGGCTACCTACTTCGTCGTCGACGCCGTCGTCTGGGGGGCTCGATCCGCCTTTGGGGGTCTTCCGGGGTCTCTCCTGTTTTTGCCGCGGTCGTCGTTTTCCGCGCCGCCGGCGCCGCCTTCTTCTTCTTCTTCTTCCGATGTTGACTCGTCGCTCTCTCTGGCCGGAATGCCAGAGCCGCGCTGTGCTGGGACTTATATAGGGACAAGGGGACAGGGTCACATGCTCATGTCACATGGTGACCCCGCCCCCCTGTGATGTCACAGTCCCAGCATCCTCCGGGACTGTGACATCACAAGGGGGCGGGGTCACCATGTGACATAAGCATGTGACCCTGTCCCCTTGTCCCTATATAAGTCCCAGCACAGCGCGGCTCTGGCATTCCGGCCAGAGAGAGCGACGAGTCAACATCGGAAGAAGAAGAAGAAGAAGGAGGCGGCGCCGGCGGCGCGGAAAACGACGACCGCGGCAAGAACAGAAGAGACCACGGAAGACCCCGGAAGACCCCCAAAGGTGGATCGAGACCCCCAGACGACGGCGTCGACGACGAAGAAGGTAGCCGGCCTCCTCTGCTCGGTAAAAGAGCTAGGTAAATGGCGGAGGAGTCCGGCGAGAAGACCCCCCAAGATGGAAGAAGACCCCCGGAGCAGTGCAATAAAATATTTTTTTTATTTACACTTTACACCTTAAGTGAATGGGTAGGGGTACATCGTACCCCATACTCATTCACATAGGGTGGGGGGCCGGGATCTGGGGGCCCCCTTATTAAAGGGGGCTCCCGGATTCCGATAAGCCCCCGCCCGCAGACCCCGACAACCAATGGCCAGGGTTGTCGGGAAGAGGCCCTTGTCCTCATCAACATGGGGACAAGGTGCTTTGGGGTGGGGGGGCCGCACGGCCCCCCTTTCCCCAGGGCACCCCCCATGTTGATGGCACGCAGCATGGTATGGCTCAGGAGGGGGGGGGGCGCTCGCTCGTCCCTTTCCTGGCCTGCCGGGCTGCGTGCTCGGATAAGGGTCTGAGATGGATTTGGGGGGACCCCCACGCCGTTTTTCGGTGTGGGGATTCCCTTTAAATCCATGCCAGGTGATGGGGCTAGCGCGGCGGCATTCACTGCCTTCGCTAGCCCCGTCTACCTGCAGTTACGTTGTAAATGAACGGACTGCTCCGTGTCTGGGCAAGTCCGTTCTTTTTCAAAAGTCCCGCAGACTTTTTTCCGCGGATTGTCCGCCGGAGAAGTGCGTGTGTGGGCAAGTCACACGCTCGGAAGTCCGGGCGTGTGTGGGGAAGTCCCCCCTCCGAAAGTCCGGCGGACAATGTCCGAACGTGTGTACTCGGCATTACAGTCTATGGGACACGAACATGAAAAATCAAAAGTGCTAATTTTAAAGGCTTATATGCAAGTTATTGTCATAAAAAGTGTTTGGGGACCCGGGTCCTGCCCCAGGGGACATGTATCAATGCAAAAAAAAGTTTTAAAAACTGAAGTTTTTTTGGGAGCAGTGTTTTTAATAATGCTTAAACTGAAATAATAAAAGTGAAATATTCCTTTAAATTTCGTACCTGGGGGGGGGGGGGGGGGGGGGTGTCTGTATGTCTGTAAAGGGACGCATGTTTCCTGTGTTTACAACAGTCCCTGCACAAAATGACATTTCTAAAGGAAAAAAAGTAATTTAAAAGTACTCGCGGCTACAATGAATTGTTGGTCCCCGCAATACACATAAAAGTCATTGAAAAAAAACAGCATGGGATTCCCCTACAGTCCATTGCCTGGCCCTTTGGGTCTGGTATGAATATTAAAGGGAACCCCGAACCAAAATAAAAAAAAAATCACGAGGCTCATGGGAGGCACCCGCTGTAATGACGGTCCACTCAGGTGACAGCGCCGAGTGACTGCTTATTCAGGGCTTACTGCACATTCACAAACTGAAGCTTAGTAAACACAGTTTACTAAGCTTCAGTGATAAAAGGAGTGATTGGTACTGATTACTCACTGTGTTCATTCAGGAAAGGAAAGGCCCAGTAAATTACATATTTATCGGTCCCTTCCCCTGCTCTCCATCCAGAAACATCCCCCTATGTGCCTGCAGCAGCTGCCGGTGGGAGAAGAGAGGAGGGAAGCCTGCAGCGCTGCAGGGGAAAGGGGCACACAGGGGGGTCCGGACAGCAGGTGGAAGGGGCACATGTGCTAGAACTATTCTCTCTGCAGCACAGCCGGAGGGAGAAAGAGGAGGAGAAGTCGGCAGAGCTGCAGGGGGAGACAGAAGAGGATCGGTCTGCAATAAGACAGTACAGCCGCTCCCTCCGGCCCGGGCCCCCCTTTTGAACTGATGAGGCCTGGGCCCAGTACAGAAGGGCTGGCTGTACTGCCTTATCAGCAGCCCTGATCCCATAGCCTCTCTGGTACCCCAACTTTGTCAAGGTAAATACCACACAAGCTGACCAATCATAGAAGCCCAGAAGCTAATGTATACAAAGAATTTACAGCTGTTGCCTTTCATTTTTCAAAAGCTTTTATCACCAATAGAAGATGTACCTTGGCTTCTATATGGGACTGAGGGACTCCTGAATTCCACATTTATATGGCTACCCTTCTGACACATTTCCATGGGATAGCACAGACAATATCATGCATTGAAAGGGGGTTGTAAACCTCAGACATGAAATATGAACAACGCATATCCTTCTATAGTGTGTACTTGTCTCAATTAAGAGCACTGTCATTTCTGTCTTCTGCCTCGTTTCTTTGCTATCAGCCTGAATCACTTCTGACAAGTTTTCCTGACACCAAGAGAAAAAGGTGATGGGGAGGGATCTCCAGCACACAGCCTGTGATTGACAGCCCGTTCCTCTGTGTGAAGTGAAGTGGGGTGTGTCCCTTCCAGGGGCGGACTGACAAGTCGGTGACTCGGGCGCCGCCCGAGGGCCCGGGGCCATTAGGGGCCCGGACTCGGCCACATGAGGGGCCACTTGAAACGGCTGTATTACATGCCGCGATGCCGCTAACAATACTGCTAGCGGCCCGCGGCTCCCCGCCGGCCCCTCCTTCCCTCCCGTCCGTCCCAGGTGCTTCTACTGTATGCGTTGTGACGTCACCTGGGACGGACGGGAGGGAAGGAGGGGGGGGCGGGGAGCCGCGCGCCGCTAGCGGTATTCGCGGCATGTAATACAGCCGCTTCACTCGGCCGAGTCCGGGCCCCTAATGGAAGTAATGGAAGAGAAGAGAAGAGTGGAGGGGCCGTCGGGGAGCATCAGCATCAGTGAGTAAATTACCAGAGCAGGACCGCCACAAGTGATGATGGGGGGGGTCCCCCAGCCCACAGTGCCCCCCCAGCGTCACCCCAGCCCACAGTGCCCCCCCAGCGTCACCCCAGCCCACAGTGTCCCCCCCAGCGTCACCCCCAGCCCACAGCGTCACCCCAGCCCACAGCGTCACCCCAGCCCACAGCGTCCCCCCAGCCCACAGTGTCCCCCCAGCGTCACCCCAGCCCACAGTGTCACCCCAGCCCACAGTGTCCCCCCAGCCCACAGTGTCCCCCCCAGCCCCCCCCAGTGTCCCCCCAGTGTCCCCCCAGCCCACAGTGTCCCCCCAGTGTCCCCCCAGCCCACAGTGTCCCCCCAGCCCACAGTGTCCCCCCAGCGTCACCCCAGCCCACAGTGCCCCGGGTCCCCCCAGCCCACAGTGTCCCACCAGCGTCACCCCAGCCCACAGTGTCACCCCAGCCCACAGTGTCCCCCCAGCGTCACCCCAGCCCACAGTGTCACCCCAGCCCACAGTGTCCCCCCAGCGTCACCCCAGCCCACAGTGTCACCCCAGCGTCACCCCAGCCCACAGTGTCACCCCAGCCCACAGTGTCCCCCTGTGTGCATGTCCCCCCCCTGTGCATGTCCCCCCCTGTGTGTGCGCTCTCCCTCCAGTGTCCCCCTGTGTGTGCGTGTCCCTCCCTGTGTGTGCGCTCTCCCTCCAGTTTCCCCCTGTGTGTGTGTCCCCCCCTGTGTGTGCGCTCTCCCTCCAGTGTCCCCCTATGTGTGCGCTTTCCCTCCAGTGTCCCCCTGTGTGTGCACTCTCCCTCCAGTGTCCCCCTGTGTGTGCGTGTGCCCCCTGTGTGTGCTCTCTCCCTCCAGTGTCCCCCTGTGTGTGCCTGTCCCCCCCTGTGTGTGCGCTCTCCCTCCAGTGTCCCCCTGTGTGTGCGCTCTCCCTCCAGTGTCCCCCTGTGTGTGCCTGTCCCCCCCTGTGTGTGTGCTCTCCCTCCAGTGTCCCCCTGTGTGTGCGCGTGTCCCCCCCCCCGTGTGTGTGCTCTCCCTCCAGTGTCCCCCTGTGTGTGCGTGTCCCCCCCCTGTGTGTGCGCTCTCCCTCCAGTGTCCCCCCCTGTGTGTGCGCTCTCCCTCCAGTGTCCCCCTGTGTGTGTGCCCCCTGTGTGTGCACTCTCCCTCCAGTGTCCCCCTGTGTGTGTGCGTGTGTCCCCCTGTGTGTGCGCGCTCTCCCTCCAGTGTCCCCCTGTGTGTGTGTGTGCCCCCCTGTGTGTGCGCTCTCCCTCCAGTGTCCCCCTGTGTGTGCGCTCTCCCTCCAGTGTCCCCGTGTGTGTGTGTGCCCCCCTGTGTGTGCGCTCTCCCTCCAGTGTCCCCCTGTGTGTGTGCCCCCCTGTGTGTGCACTCTCCCTCCAGTGTCCCCCTGTGTGTGTGCGTGTGTCCCCCTGTGTGTGCGCGCTCTCCCTCCAGTGTCCCCCTGTGTGTGGGTGTGCCCCCCTGTGTGTGCGCTCTCCCTCCAGTGTCCCCCTGTGTGTGCGCTCTCCCTCCAGTGTCCCCCTGTGTGTGTGTGTGTGTGCCCCCCTGTGTGTGCGCTCTCCCTCCAGTGTCCCCGTGTGTGTGTGTGTGCCCCCCTGTGTGTGCGCTCTCCCTCCAGTGTCCCCCTGTGTGTGTGCCCCCCCCTGTGTGTGCGCTCTCCCTCCAGTGTCCCCCTGTGTGTGTGTGTGCCCCCCTGTGTGTGCACTCTCCCTCCAGTGTCCCCCTGTGTGTGTGTGTGTGCCCCCCTGTGTGTGCGCTCTCCCTCCAGTGTCCCCCTGTGTGTGTGCCCCCCCTGTGTGTGCACTCTCCCTCCAGTGTCCCCCTGTGTGTGTGTGTGTGTGCCCCCCTGTGTGTGCACTCTCCCTCCAGTGTCCCCCTGTGTGTGTGTGTGTGTGTGTGTGCCCCCCTGTGTGTGCACTCTCCCTCCAGTGTCCCCCTGTGTGTGTGTGTGTGTGCCCCCCTGTGTGTGCTCTCTCCCTCCAGTGTCCCCCCCCTGTGTGTGCTCTCTCCCTCCAGTGTCCCCCCCCTGTGTGTGCGCGCTCTCCCTCCAGTGTCCCCCCCTGTGTGTGCTCTCTCCCTCCAGTGTCCCCCCCCTGTGTGTGCGCGCTCTCCCTCCAGTGTCCCCCCCCGTGTGTGTGCTCTCCCTCCAGTGTCCCCCTGTGTGTGCGTGTCCCCCCCCCCCTGCGTGTGCGCTCTCCCTCCAGTGTCCCCCTGTGTGTGTGTGTGTGTGTGTGTGTGTGCGCATTCTCCCTCCAGTGTCCACCATTGTGCTCTCCCTCCCCAGTGTGCTTTCTCCCCCCCGCCACAGACACACACACAGACACACACACACACACAGACACAATCCCCCTGTTTGCTCTCCCTCCCCCCGTGTCTCCCTGTACAGGTGTGGCTTGAGTGTGGGGACCAAGGGGGCCCCATGATCTTCTATTGCCCGGGGGCCCCATGAGTTGTCAGTCCGCCCCTGGTCCCTTCCTTCCAATCAGTTCTCACTGAGCTCTCCTGTGTGTAATTTCAGCTCTCCATCCCCTTTTTTTCTGACAGCTCAGACAAGCTGTACTTTGAAGGGCTGTAGAGAAGAGAAGACGGCAGATAAACAGGTACAACGTATGTAGGAGGATTATTTTTTTTTCATATCTGTGTATCACCTGAGGCCAGTCACTTCACTGGGTATTTGTAAGGGTTTACAACCACTGTAAGACCTCGTTCACATGACTATTCTACAGTGTACACCCGTATGTGCAGGCAGTCCCATTCTATATAAAGGTAGCCACTATATTCTTATAGTAAAAGTGATATATATTTTTTTGAAACAAGTAAAATATAATAAAACATATGTTTAGTGGTTTAAAGAGGAGACAGCCATATTGCACTTGTCAGTTTAAATACATTTTTCACAAAAACAAACATCTTGGCACTTGTGTGTGGAAGAAGTACCCGACGCGTTTCAATGTTACTTTCATCAGGGGTGCGCCAAGCCACGACATATGTTATTATACCTTTAATAAAGTACATCAATAAATATACAGTCATTGGTTCATGTAAATGATAAAGCATATATTCCATTTAGTATTTACTTGGACCAAAGTATGGAGAGAAGGCACAGACACAACTAGAGATGTACTCCTCAAAGTGGCCACTAGGCCGAGGGATCGCCAAATCAAGGAGTTAACCAAAAGTCATCAAGGATCTACAGACAATTATTGTTTTTTAATAAAAATGTTATGTTGCTTGGGACACAGCTTCTGCTCCCAATTTATCAGCCATACAGGGGCGGTGCACGGCCCCCAATCCAGACAGTGCGTGTGTTTGGGGCCACACAGATGTCAAATTGGGAACAGCGGCTGTGTCGTGGAGGTGCTGGGTCCCAAGTGACATAAATGGGACAGCCTGCACATGGCTGCATGCAACACCTGTGCATCCCCGTGCGGGCAAACATGACCTTCACACGAGTGTACACTGTAGTACGCCCCTTGTGAACGAAGCTTCTATATTCAGTCCTGAGAAAAGTTGCTTTCTTTGTAAGAGTAAAATAAAGTCCCATTGCTACATAATTACTACAGTATACTGAACGCCATGGGAATGAGTCAGTGTGAGGCAGCGATGGCATGGGACACAAAATACAGAATACAGAGATATTAGGCACACCTGCTGTCCTTCATAAATCTTTTTATTTTTTTTTGGAAGCCCTCGCTTAATATACACATAGAAGTAGTTTAAATTATGCACTATTTATGCTGTCAGGCACTCAGTCTGTAGGATACATAATAGTGATTATTTTTAGGAATCATCTGAAACCCTAAGCCTTATGCGTAAATTCCCCTGCCTGCTGCGTAATCCTGATGTGTGTATGTATCCAGTTCCTAGCCTGAATGTGATCTTGGCTGGAGCACGGAGTATTTAGTAGCTGATATAGCTCTCCCATACCTCCTCTCATTCCCTGGCAGAGGTCTGGCGAGCTATGTTAACAGCAGCCTCCCTGCAAAAGGGAACAATGTTAGGAGGGGGGTATTCTTAATATCGTCACAGGTTGACAATCTGGATCGATGGATGATGGGGAATGTTAGTAGGTATCGTTCAACTATGGAAGAAGAATAAAGAAACCTGCAGGCTTAAAGGAACACTCCACTCAAAGCTAAAATATGAGGGAAAACGAAATACAAGAACAATACGTTGCAACTTATTATTATACGGAATTTATATAGCGCCAACAGTTTGCAACGTGCTTTACAATATAAAGGGAGGAAGTGCAATTACAATACAAAAGGGGTTTAGGAGGGCCCTGCTCCTGCGAGCTTACAATCTAATAGGGAGTGGCTTGTGAAAAAAAAGGTAATAACTGTGAGGGATGAACAGATGAGGGAGGTAGAAGATTCCGCTGTTAGCTGAAGGCAGAATAGGCCTCCCTGAAAAGATGAGTTTTCAGGGATTGCCTAAAAGTGGACAGAGAAGGAGATAACTGGACAGATTGGGGTAGAGAGTTCCAGAGGATAGAAAAGGCTCTTGAGAAGTCCTTGAGATGAGTATGGGAGGAGGAGACAAGGGAGCTAGAGAGCAGGAGGTCTTGGGATGAGCGAAGAGGACGGTTTGGGTGATGTAGCTTGGGGCAGAGTTGTAAATGGCTTTGTATATTATTGTTAGTGTTTTACATTTTATTTGTTGGGCAATGGGAAGCCAGTGTAGGGATTGGCAGAGAGGGGTGGCGAACACTGAACGGTTGTTAAGATGGATGAGTCTGGCAGTGGCATTCATGATAGATTGAAGAGGGAATAGCATGCGGAGAGGTAGGCCAATGAGGAGGGAGTTACAATAGTCAAGGTGAGAGATAACGAGGGAGTGAAAAAGTTGCTTAGTGGTTTCAACGGTTAAAAAGGGGCGTATTTTGGAGATGTTACGGAGGTGAAGTCTACAAGATTTGGACAGCAATTGGATTTGGGGCTGAAAAACAGGTCAGAGCCCAGGATTAAACCTAGCATCCAGGCATAAGGGGAGGGACTGATGGTTGTATTATTGATCTTGATGGAGAAGTCAGGGGAGGGGACACGGGCAGGGGGGAATATTATGAGCTCAGTTTCAGCAAGATTGAGTTTGAGGAAGTGGTGTGACATCCACACTAATATGTTTGTTAATAAGTTAGTAATGCGAAATGGGAAACTGAAAGAGTGAAGTAAGAAGTAGAGAGATAGATTGGTGTGTTGTCAGCATAGAGATGGTACTGGAAGCCATGGGAGTTTATTAATTGACCAAGGCAGGAGGTGTAAATGGAGAAGAGGAGGGGTCCGAGGACAGAACCTTGATGTACCCCTACAGAAAGAAGAAGTGGGGAGGAGGAAACCACTTTCCACTTTCTTGAAGGCCAAGAAAGTGGAGTTTTTTGAGGAGGGGATGGTCAACAGCATCCAAGGCTGCAGAAAGGTCTAGTAGTATGAGTATGAAGTAGTGGTCATTGGTTTTAGCAGTTAGTAGATCATTAGTGAGTTTCAGTAGGGCTTTTTCCGTGGATTTTAGTAAGCGAAACCTGGATTGTAAAGGGTCAAGAAGGTTGTCAATGAGGTAGGAGCTCAGACAGTTGTAGACTATGCATTCTAACAGTTTTAAAGCAAACAGGAGCAAGGAGATGGGTCTTAAGTTGTTCAGGCTGGTGGGGTCCAATGAGGGCTTTTCAACTTACAGTCCTTAGATGTGGTGGCTGGATTAATTTTCCCTTTTTGTTTTCAAGCTAAACATTTTCAACAAATTCAGAAAATACTTGTTGATCTTGCCAGAAATGCTGTGTCCATTCTTGTGAGCTGCACTGTGGAATATCTTTCTTCCTAGCTATCTTCTGTAAGCTACTCCCCCCCCCCTTTTTCCCCATGTAACAGAGATGAAAAGATATGGATACATTTGGAATCCATATCAGGAGAGCAGCCTAGGGTGACAGCCATGTCTTCCTCTATAGATAACGGTGGGGGTTGTTGATAGCCACCCAGTTACATGAAGTAGGTTATTTTCAGGATTACCAAGTTGACATCACAGGGAAGTGGCTACACATTTCAGAGTGGAGCTGCCCCTTTGTCAAGCCAATAACATAATATTGGCTTGACAAAGGAGCAGCTTCACCCCAAAACGCTGATATCATGATCCTGCTATTGAGGAGAAGGTGCTGATGCCAACAGCGTTTTAACCCTTTAGGCACCTGATAATGCCCTGAGCCACTAAGGTTTTACACACTTTTATCTTATTTGAGTTATTCTGAAACCTTTTTAGAGGTTGGCACAATGCACAATTACAATTTTGGGTGCAAACTTTGCTGTCTGCCCTCATGTGATTTTTATAAACATGAGGATGACAGTCCTTCCTACTCAGGCTGTGGCTGCTTTGGAAACAAAAAAAGAACTGTTAGACTTTTAACTCATTGTCTTTTGATCCCCTTGTAATGTATTTAGCTGATTAAAACCAAGGGTTCAGTTGGGCTTTAATGTAGCTGCACTGATAGCAAAAAAGCCCAAAATGCTTGCACTAATACATTTAACAGAAAAAAAAATAAGTTCTTAGATCTTCAATATTTGGGTTTCCATAAACTTTAGACTAATTTAAGTCTCCAAATTTTGGTGGACCTTCAGATGTCATCCAATATTGTTTTACATTTTTTCCCCATAAAAAGTTGTTGGACGTGAAGCTTGCCGGAACGGACATTTGCCATCAGCCAGCGTTTCTATAAACACGTGACTCTTCCAGACAAACGATCCAAAGAATTCAACCCTATGTGGGCTGCTATTGGTCATTTTTCCATATCATGTTCATGTGTCAAACATTTCCAGACAGTCAAATGAATGTTTAGAAATCATTCATGTCTAAACAACTTTTATCTAATGTCAGTGGGCACCTTAAATTGCTGATTTGGCTTTTCAGCACTGCTAGCATTACATTGATTTTGGCAATATGCAACAGTGATGAAAGTTTTCACAGAGCAGAAAGGGCTTTTATATTGCAATTGTCATCGCTTAGTGAATCTGTTAGACTAATCCTCAAGTCAAATATCCTGAAAACCCATTATGTAAAGTTTAGCAGGAGAAAAAGGTATTGAATATCTAGGTTTTATAGTGATATTTTCTTTTTTTATTATGGTGAGATCAAAAATATTGCATTTTTTTGTGTCAACTAAATATAAAATATAGCATAGTAATATTTTGCATTCTATTTATACGTCAGTAGGTGGAGCTTTAGCCACCTTTAAAGATGATTTCCTTTGTTTTCTTAGCTCCTTTTTTGTAAAGAGTAATTTTCACATCTCAGTAGCTCAAGCTGAAATTTGCAGACACAGAAATGAATCCAAGGGCTCACGATTTTACACGATTTACTGTGTTTTTTATTCAAATTTTTATACACATATTTTTTTATATATAATTATTTTATTTATATATATATATTTTCTTATTATAATCTTTTTCAGCATTTGGATTGATCAATTCATTTCATTAATTAGTTTGATTAATTTATTTTTGTAATTTATTTTTGTGATATTACACCTTTCAGGTATATGTTTAACATTTAGCACCAGTGTTATTCACTTATTCCTTATTCCTAGCGCTGCTACATTTCTTTTTCTTTTTATTTCCTATCTTAATTTTGTATTTGATATTTGGTACAGTGCAGTATTTCACTTTTTTATTTACAGAAATGAATGAATATGTTTTCAATGGTTTCGCCAGAGGTGTCAGTTATGCCTCGTACACACGAAGGGACTTTCCCGCAGGATTGTCCGCTGGACTCGAGTCCGCCGGACAATCCCCCCGTGTGTGGGCGACGGCGGACTAGGTTTTAAGTTTCTTTTTAAAATTATCCGCTGGACTTGGCAGTCCGGCAGACAATCCCGCCGTTAGTATGCTAGTCCGCCGGACTTTTGGAAATGAACGGACTTGCCGATCATCGGAAAGTCCGTTCATTTAGCACGTTACTTCAGGTAGACGGAGCTATCAAAGGCAGTGAATGCCGCCGCGCTAACCCCGTCACCTGGCATGGATTTAAAGGGAATCCCCACGCCGAAAAAACGGCGTGGGGGTCCCCCCCAAATCCATCTCAGACGCTTATCCGAGCACGCAGCCTGGCAGGCCAGGAAAGGGGTGGGGACGAGCGAGCCCCCCCACCCCAAAGCACCTTGTCCCCATGTTGATGAGGACAAGGGCCTCTTCCCGACAACCCTGGCCGTTGGTTGTCGGGGTCTGCGGGCGGGGGCTTATCGGAATCCAGGAGCCCCCTTAATAAGGGGGCCCCCAGATTACGGCCCCCCACCCTATGTGAATGAGTATGGGGTAATGAACGGACTGCTCCGTGTGTGGGCAAGTCCGTTCATTTTCAAAAGTCCCGCGGACTTTTTCCCGCGGATTTCCGCCGGAGAAGTCCGGGCCTGTGTGGGCAAGTCACACGCTCGGAAGTCCGGGCGTGTGTGGGCAAGTCCCCCCCTTGGAAAGTCCGGCGGTTTGTCCGCTGGACTAGTTCCGGCGAACAAAGTCCGAACGTGTGTACGCGGCATTAGAGAAAGTCAGCTTCAAAGCAGGTAGCTTCAACTATGCTTCCTTGTTATCTTTTTAGATATCTCATAGTTGATTTTTACATATCCAGTATCGCAAAAAGTGGCCTGTTTATTAGGGGGTAAAACCCTCCGTAGCTGAAGTGGTTAAGAAAACAAACCTTGAACCTAGTGATATTTTATGTAAAAAATGGACTGGCGCAGGTTGTTCAATAATAATTCCTTATAATTTGTTGAAGTATTGTCTCAACCTTCATGAAAATATTCCCATTTACTATGTAGCAAGTAGAGCATTGCTATATCTATGGTAGAGTTACCCTAGATATATATGAGGGCACGTTAACTATAAACGTACAAACATTTCTGGCCAAGAAAGCCTGAATGGCGCCAATTTTATCCGCAGCCTGTCAGCCATTCAATATAATTGCCGTGTGTATAATTAATGAACACCCGTAGTGATTTGTTATAGCTGTGGCAAATGGCATTTTAGCTCCATTCAGTCGATGTTGAATGGCAGCACACGGCGGGAAGTATCTGTTTATGGCTCACGTTTTCATGGCTACAAAATTGTACTAATTTTATAACAACGAGCAAGAAAATTAAATCTCTTGAAGGCAAATATAGTAGTGCCGATGGTTTTATTCATAAATTACTTTTTGTTTCCGTAAGAGTTTTCTGTAGTAAATACAAAAACAAGTCTCTGCATAGAATGATAAATACCAATAGTGGAAAAAAATATATAATTCTGCTTCACTATATTTAAAAGTACTCCAGTAGAAAAAGCGGACACGCAGTTGTTTTTCATATTTGTCTATGAAGGTGATAGTTTCTCAACAGGATTTTCCATACACCATTTCATACTACGGAGTCAAAGTAAAATGAAATGCAACCACTACCATCTCATTTAGGCTTTAACACCCTGGTGCCCAACCTGTGGCCCGAGGGCCAAATACGGCCCTTTGGTATATGATGTGTGGCCCTCAGACCTCAGCAGTCTGTAGGGGGAACATTGATTACGGTAATAGCATTGATCTCTACTCACCTTATATAACATGTTCCTGATTTCATGTTGTCTTCTGCAGCATATCCACAGCCAGAAAATGTCCACACTCACTAATGCCCCGTGCACACGAGTGGAAATTCCGCCAGCAAAAGTCCGATGAGAGCTTTTGGTCCGAAAATGCGACCGTGTGTATGCTCCATCAGGCTTTTGCTGGCGGAATTCCAGCCAGCAAAAGATTGAGAGCATGTTCTAAATTTTTTGGTCGGAATAAGTTCCAATCAGAAATTACGATCGTCTGTACCAATTCCGACGCGCACAATTCCTACACATTCTCGTAAACAATTTGACGCATGCTCGGAAGCATTGAACTTCATTTTCTCGGCTCGTCGTAGTGTTGTACGTCACCGCGTTCTTGACGGTCGAAAGTTCAGCGAACTTTTGTGTGACCGTGTGTATGCAAGCCAAGCTTGAGTGGAAGGTTGCTGTGGCGAGGGAACAGGAGTAGCTGAGCTTCCAATGAATTCAGTGCTTCTTCTGTAAACTTTAAGGATGACAGTTTACCCCTCCATGTCCAAGCTGCACCCTTTTTACCTCAAGGTAAGTGTGCACCCCAAAGCTCAAACACACATGACTTTCTCTGCAGCCTCAGCTGCACGGGGCAGTGAATGAGAAGTACTTTGTGCTGAGCGGCTTCCTGTTCATTCACAAACTGAAGAAAAGTAAACAATTTACTATGCTTCAGTTACGAATGAACACAGTATATGAGTGTGTTCACTGTGTTCATTTAGAAAAGGAAGGTGCTGGTATTTACTAGCCCATTTCCCCACTCCCACCCCAACCTGAAACATCCCTTGCAGCAGCTGGGGGGGCGAGGAGAGGAGGAAAGCCAGAAGCATTGCACAGCGGGGGGGGGGGGGCAACATGGGGCAGGTCCGGGCAGTAGGGGGAATCGGTACTGCACGTAGTGATTAGGGTGTGCACAGGCACACCCCCTGTGCACGCCTATAGTGGATTTTTTTAAAAATAAATGTTACTATGTTTTCATTCATTCCTGCGATTTGGCTACAACTTTCTACAACTTCAAGGATGAGTTGCTCCACAGTGCCTATAGCTACAGAGGCCAGTGAAGGATTGTATTTTTTTTTCACGAATAGTAAACACTTTAATGCCATTAGCCTGGCTTTTTTCCACCAAGACAGCTTCTACACAAGCTAGACGCTGCAGCGCAAAATTGATCTAAATCTCTAGTGAGCTATCGACATTGGTTGTTCATTGAGGTAATCTTTCTGTATCTCATCACTTTTATACCATTCTTTTCTTATTCCACCCGAGTTTCAGGCTTCTTTCTGTGCTGTGGGTATATACGGTATATTGGATACTACGTTACTGTTCTGGTTCCTCAATCTAAGCACTGAAAGTGTGATCTCTATAACTGATCCAGTTGTGGTAAAATAGCTTAATTTACAGTCTCAGTAGCTTGGCAGATAGTTACTCAATCCAAATACCATTTTGCAGATCGTAAAAAACTTTAGTCCAAAACTTGTGCAGATCATAACATATGGACATCAGATAGGTCAAAAATCATAGTGTGTCTAGCTTTAACACCATACAGTACATTATAAAAACATAGAAAAGTGACAGCAGAAAAAGACTGTGTAGTCCATCGAGTCTGCCCATTTTTTTAATTTTCATTTTTTTTGTTGGAGGGGGTTTGTTTTTTTGTTTTTTTATTGTTTTTTTTTTGTTAACTTTGTTGTCTGGCTATAGGTACATGTGGTGAATAGAGGCTAAAGCATGAAGAAGAAGGGTGGGGCAAACTGCATAAAGCATCCCCTAGCCATGGAGTAAGGTAGGGACAAAATTATTAATGGCAAGCAGACAATGCATGTGTAACATGATAGTTACCAACCCTCTTAGCAGTGGTGGCTGGTGCTCAACATTTTGGGGGGGGGGGGGGGGGGGGGGGGGGGGGGGGACAAACAAACCTCCCCACCCTCACTTGCACGCCCTGCATGGAGCCCTGCATGGGGCCAGGCGCATGGATTAGGGGGGGTGGCGCCCCTGTGCCCGGCATGGACGGGCCGCCATTGGCTAATACCTCTCAGGGCTTGGGCATGGTTTACATATGCAGAGCAGTTATCCTCAATGTTCAATCTTTGTATTAGGTGGAATATGATATAGCTCAAACCCTGAATTATACTGTCTGACTCTCTCATCACTAACCATTGTACTCCCAGTCTAATGATGTTGTTATGTTAGTGTTTGTTGTAAGAGGATTAGTGCCCCTTTCTGTTTCTAACACTTTTCTGTATTCTGATGGTAACATCAGAACAGTGACAGCTCGGAGTCTATATCTGACACTACATGGACTGCAACGAGAACTTGCATCTTATTTTCAAGGGAATTGTCTGCAGAGGAATTAACAGTCACATAGAAGGCCTATCAAGAACCCTCTTCTAGATTCATTTCATTAGATCTAATCAGATGTTTCATATATCCTGTATCTGATAGTTTTTACGTGTTTTATTACCATTTAATTGGTAATTAAATGGTACAGTAGATAGATAGATAGATTGATAGCCCTCTATGGTCTTTGCCTGTCATGAGAGAAGCAGCAAGGAGAATCCCTAAAGTTAATAAAGAGGGACTGAGGCATTGCAAGGCTGACAGTTACAAGCATGACTCCCAAAGGCAGAGGCATGATGGGTAGTTCCACAACAGCTGGAGGGCCACAGGTTGAGCACACATGCTATGAGACATGATACAATTTCTATACAACCATGCCTCTATATATTATATTTACGGACATCTCACAGATCCTGATAGGATTGATATGCCTCTCCCTGTAATCTCTTCAATGCCTATCTCTGTACTCTCCTAAGCCTCTCCTTGTTCTCTCCAATGCCTCTCCCTGTACTCTCTCCTGCGCCTCTCCATGTACTCTCTCCTGTCTTTTCATATACTCTCCTATGCCCCTGTACTCTCTCCTGTGCCTCTCCCTGTGCTCTCTCCTGTTCCTCTCCCTGTACTATCTCCTATGCCTCTCCTGTCTTTCCATATACTCTCCTATGCCCCTGTACTCTCTCCTGTACCTCTCCCTGTACTCTCTCCTGTTCCTCTCCCTGTACTCTCTCCTGCGCCTCTCCCTGTACTCTCTCCTGCGCCTCTCCCTGTACTCTCTCCTGTTCCTCTCCCTGTACTCTCTCCTGTTCCTCTCCCTGTACTCTCTCCTGTTCCTCTCCCTGTACTCTCTCCTGTTCCTCTCCCTGTACTCTCTCCTGTGCCTCTCCCTGTGCTCTCTCCTGTTCCTCTCCCTGTACTATCTCCTATGCCTCTCCTGTCTTTCCATATACTCTCCTATGCCCCTGTACTCTCTCCTGTACCTCTCCCTGTACTCTCTCCTGTACTCTCTCCTATCCCTCTCCCTGTACTCTCTCCTGTTCCTCTCCCTGTACTCTCTCCTGCGCCTCTCCCTGTACTCTCTCCTGCGCCTCTCCCTGTACTCTCTCCTGTTCCTCTCCCTGTACTCTCTCCTGTTCCTCTCCCTGTACTCTCTCCTGTTCCTCTCCCTGTACTCTCTCCTGTTCCTCTCCCTGTACTCTCTCCTGTGCCTCTCCCTGTACTCTCTCCTGTTCCTCTCCCTGTACTATCTCCTATGCCTCTCCTGTCTTTCCATATACTCTCCTATGCCCCTGTACTCTCTCCTGTACCTCTCCCTGTACTCTCTCCTGTACTCTCTCCTATCCCTCTCCCTGTACTCTCTCCTGTTCCTCTCCCTGTACTCTCTCCTGTTCCTCTCCCTGTACTCTCTCCTGCGCCTCTCCCTGTACTCTCTCCTGTTCCTCTCCCTGTACTCTCTCCTGTTCCTCTCCCTGTACTCTCTCCTGTTCCTCTCCCTGTACTCTCTCCTGCGCCTCTCCCTGTACTCTCTCCTGTTCCTCTCCCTGTACTCTCTCCTATGCCTCTCCTTGTACTCTATCCTGTGCCTCTCCCTGTACTCTCTCCTGTTCCTCTCCCTGTACTCTCTCCTGTGCCTCTCCCTGTGCTCTCTCCTGTTCCTCTCCCTGTACTATCTCCTATGCCTCTCCTGTCTTTCCATATACTCTCCTATGCCCCTGTACTCTCTCCTGTACCTCTCCCTGTACTCTCTCCTGTACTCTCTCCTATCCCTCTCCCTGTACTCTCTCCTGTTCCTCTCCCTGTACTCTCTCCTGTTCCTCTCCCTGTACTCTCTCCTGCGCCTCTCCCTGTACTCTCTCCTGTTCCTCTCCCTGTACTCTCTCCTGTTCCTCTCCCTGTACTCTCTCCTGCGCCTCTCCCTGTACTCTCTCCTGCGCCTCTCCCTGTACTCTCTCCTGTTCCTCTCCCTGTACTCTCTCCTATGCCTCTCCTTGTACTCTATCCTGTGCCTCTCCCTGTACTCTCTCCCGTTCCTCTCCCTGTACTCTCTCCTATGCCTCTCCTTGTACTCTATCCTGTGCCTCTCCCTGTACTCTCTCCTGTTCCTCTCCCTGTCCTCTCTCTACTGCCTCTCCCAGTACTCGCTCCTGCGCCTCTCCCTGTACTCGCTCCTGTGCCTCTCCCTGTACTCACTCCTGTGCCTCTCCCTGTACTCACTCCTGTGCCCCTCCCTAGCTTCTTCTACCAATAAAGCCCTTAGGGGTACAAGCAGTTTTAATCCCCAATTGTTAATGCTGTTCACCAATGGTTTTTTTGGGGGGGGGGGGCAAACAAACCTCCCCCTTACTCGCATCACCACCCCCCCCCCCACTCACGCGCATGTGCGTGGGAGACGGACGGAAAGTTGGTCACACTAAGGAGATGGCGAGGATTGAGGACAAGGGGTAGGGCTGTTGCTCCTTACTCCAGCCGAGAGAAGAGCTGGGGGGTTCTCCTCTTGGACGAACAGATATTGCTCCTAAGACTCCCAGCCAATCAGGTCCCAGGACCTGCTTCCTGATTGGCCAAGAGGAGAATCAGGTAGACAAATAATAATTTGCTATTGCCACACAACTGGGTGGGCTCAGGGCGCAGTGCTCTACGCCCCAAGCCCACCCTTTTTTGAAGCCAATTAGAGCCTCAGGCTCTAATCATGTGCTTCCAAAAAAAATAAAAAATAAAACCCCATTGAAATTTATGTGTCCGACACCCCACATGTAGATTAGGGGGCCAGGTGCATGGATTAGGGAGGCGGCGCCCCTTATGGATGGGCTGCCACTGCTCCTATGTGGACTTTCTCTATTATTTTTGCATAGTGTATATATTTTTGTTTCATTTAAAGAATATGATATACTGTACTGACTACAAAGGGTTGCTTTGGGAGAAATAAAACTGCAGTAAAATACGCTGCTGGTGTACATTATATTACCTTTTCCTCTACAGGTGGCTGCCTTGTCTTGAGAACGGAGCCCTGGGACCCAGATTGTGGCTCTTTGGTACCTATTGTGTGGCCCTCAGGGCTGTATGCCTGTATTTTCCCTACCTAGATGCTTATTCAAGCCTTATTTTTTTTTCCCACCTTACTTTTTAATGTGCTGTCGATTCCTTTTCTCTTTTCACTCTCTGTTTTTATAATGGATTCTGTTAAGAGAAATATCAAATGTAGCACAACTTCGTTTTTAAGGGGGCTGTGGGGAGCAATAAGGTGGAAACATTGATCTGCAAAGGGACTGTAATAGCAGCGATCTCTAGCAGCTTAATCTAACGTGTCTTCAGTCTACGGCTGTATTCTGAAGCATGCCTCCAGTTTAAACAACTCCTACAGAATGTCTGGTCTGACTCTCTTATGCAACATAACCGCAGTCTCTGACCGTCTCCTGTTGCATGTCTGTAGTTTCTAACAGCTTTCTGTAGCATTGCATTTTCTGAATATTATGTAAAGCCCTTTGGTTATATCTAAGGGCCACACTTAAAGCCCAGTAGGCGTGCACACAGGGTGTGCCAGGCGTGCCTAGGCACACCCTAATCACTGCGTGAGGCGCCAATTCCCCCTACTGCCCAGCTTCCCCAGTGCCCACCTCCTGCAGCACTGCTGGCTTCTATCCTCTCCTCTCACGCAGGCTGCCATGTTTACTATGCTTCAGTTTGTGAAGAAAGGAAGCTGTTTAGCACAGGACACTTCCCATTCATTCACTTTCAAGTGCAGCTGAGGCTGCACAGAAAGGGACTGAGGAATCTCTGTCCTCAGGACCTTTCTCTGTTTCAAAAGAGAGACGGCAGGGGGTCTGTTTAGACCTCTGATATTTTGCCAAAGCCCCCCAATGGGGCTCCTTAAAAAAATTGTAAAAAAAATAAATAAAAAAATAAAAAAAATAACTAAAATTGTAAAAAATTAAAATAAAAAATTAACTACTGCCACAGTCCTTTGTCCTACTTACAAAGTCCATTGCTCTACTGCCTGACAATCCACACACTATAATGCAATAGGCTATGCACATCTATATCAAGTAAGTTGACCATCACTGGAAAAGAGCTAATAACTTTAGCATAAGGTCTTGCTGTTGGAGTACCTAAGAAAAACAAAAAGCCAACAGGTATAAAAAGACTATGACAGCTTGCGGCTTCACGGATGGGTGCTCACTGCGCATGCGTGTCCACAGAAGACACAATGATTAATAGTATGTAGACATGAAGGCGTTGATTTTTTTAAGCTAAGCTCCAAACCTGTAATAATACAGTTTATTTAATTGTGTATTCTTAAGAAAATGATTAAATGTATTAAAAAAAGACCTGGCATAGTACCTGGCTCCGGCTAGGTGTCAATTTTCTGTAACATCCTGCACAACAGCAGTCAGGCTGGGAAAGGAAGGGGCCATTCAGGACTCCATATAGCCCTGCCCACACAGTCATGTCATCCATTCATCGATCAGTTCACATGGATTTGGAATGAACCACCTAGATATTGGTGCAGTCAAATGTAAATTGCAGCAGAATAGGTTTTCCGGGGACCCATGCTGCTTACTCAAAGGCTTCCTAATAACTGCCCTCCCTGCTCCTAAGGCAATGCTTCCTCAGTGCATAGGCCATGTTCATATGGCTTCTAGACCAATTACAGCACAGGGTTGGGTTTTAGGTGTTCTTAAAACCTTTCTGATGCTGAATCTCAGACAGTCAGCCAAAAAGATCATTGGTGCCTTGCTACTGGCTCTACCAAGTGTGGATGGAACTGGAAATATGAAGGCACAATTGGACAGAAAGTCACTTAGCCACAGCTCAAGGAATCCCTAGTACCAATGTCCCTTATGCCCCGTACACACGGTCGGAAATTCCGACCACAAAATCCATCGGATTTATTCCGACGGATTTTGTCTGACGCTGGTGTTGCATACACACGGTCGGACAAAGTTGTCGGGAAAATCCGATCATTCTGAACGTGGTGACGTTCGTTGCGTACGACGGAACTGCGTAGAGGCTATTAGCCAATAGCTTTGGTCTCGTAATTTGATCTGAGCATGCGTGGCACTTTGTCCGTCGGAATTCTGTACACACGATCGGAAAAAGTCTGATCGGACTTTGTTGTCGTAAAATTTGAGAGCAGGATCTCAAACTTTTTCCGTCAGAGATTCCGACGGAAAAAGTCCGATGGAGCCCACACACGGTCGGATTTTCCGACAACATGGTCCGATCGGACATTTTCCGTCGGAAATTCCGACCGTGTGTACGGGGCATAACAGTGGTGGACAGTGGGAAGAATGTCTCCCTAATGCCCCATACACACGATCAGAAATTCTGCCAGCAAAGGTCGGATGTGAGCTTTTGGTCAGAAATTCCGACCGTGTATATGCTCCATCGGACTTTTGCTGGCATAATTCTAGTCAGCAAAAGATTGAGAGCATGATCTCTATTTTTCAGTCGGAAAAAGTTCAGAAATTCCAATCGTCTGTACAAATTCCAACGTGCAAAATTGCTACGCATGCTCGGAAACAATTTGACGCATGCTCGGAAGCATTGAACTTCATTTTCTAGTCTCATCGTAGTGTTGTACGTCACCACGTTCTTGACGGTCGAAAGTTCAGAGAACTTTTGTGTGACCGTGTGTATGCAAGCCAAGCTTGAGCGGAATTCCGTTGGAAAAACCATCCATGTTTTTTTCAGACGGAAAATCTGCTCGTGTGTACGGGGCATTACAATGGTGATTAGAATGCCAAAAAGGTCTCTGGTGTCCCACTACTGGCTCTACCAAGTGAGGATGGACGTGGAAAAATGAAGCAACCTCTGGAGGAATCTCAGGGTCCCACACAACCCTGGTTGAGAATAGCTGCTTTAGGGAAAAGGGGCCTGGTTCAAGTAACACCCGTGGTTGGAAAAGGGAAGATGCACAGAATCATGTGATGAGAAGCTGCAGACTCAGCCTGAAGCTCAGTAAAATTCCTATTGACTCTGACAGCAGTGGATTATATACAGTAACATTCAGAATAAAAATATTTGAGTGGTTTTATTGTCGGTAGCACAGCTGCATTTCTGAATAATATTCTCTGTTCTCTGATTTATTTTACTTGATCCCTGGGGCTCTGTTATAATAAGGCCTAGTTATAAATAAACAGCGAGCAATAGTACCCATTATTGAAATTAATATGTTAACTGAGTTTACATGCAGTTAGCTGTCATTGTAAATAAGAACCTCAGTGCAAATGTGTTACATAAAAAATATGTTACTTAAAGAGTAAACTAGAAAGGGGTATAAATCTCTTTATTTTTAGGAATCAATAGGAATAAGAGACGTAAATGACACACTAGGCCTTTGAAGAAGTCACTGTGTGCCACAACTAGAGATGGTCGTAAAGGATACCTGAAGCAGCAGGTAAAGAGGTCAAGCCGTAGCATCTTCAGAGGCAGAATTAGATCATGTAGGAGTAGAATGCTCTCTGAGAATAGCAGCGCGTGTGGGCTGACATAAAGCTGACTCACTACTGATGCAAACTATGTTGTTAATTTAACCTCGCTGCCTTCGTCATGGGCCAGTGCTGTCCTCCTCCAGCAAACCTAGGGAGAGTTGTGTCACACTAATAGTATGACCGGAAATATCCCACAATAGCCAAAATGCAATGTGCTTTATGATGATAGAACACAACCTTCAAATGTTTTTTTGAAAATACCTGCACAGTGCTCATTCAGGATCACTTCTAGATCATCAATAGTGATATATACGCAGAAAAGCATTTGGAGTCTTTCACATACCTTGTGGCAGAGCCTGACATGTAGAGGGAGACCTCTCGTACACAGGGCCGTTTTTTCCACTGGGCATGCTGGGCAGTTGCCCGGGGGCCCCACTTGTCTGGAGGGCCCCATCCAGGGCTGATCCTCAGCACTGCAATCTGCTGCTTAAATTGACTAACTGCACTGGTTCCTCACTTCGCTGGCCGGAATCTAGCTAGCAACCAGTGACGTCAATCAGAGGCCGCCCCAACATTCATAGCGCACCGCGGCTGCCCCAGTGGCTAGTGAACAGGCTCCGCCCACCTCTGCCATGTTCTTCAGACAGCATGGAGAGGGAGCCGAAAGGCGGCCCTTTATAGCTGGTGCTGCCTTGCTGCTGTGATTGACACACTGTACTGCACCAGGCCGGCGGCCTCAAGTAAGTCTAACAATGTCTACTTAAGTAAGTTCAAGTTTTGCATCAAACACAGCCACTGTCCGTGCCCCTCAAAAGCTGCCACTGTGCCCAGCCAACACAGCCACTGTGCCCATCAAACAGCCACTGTGCCCACAAAAGCTCCCACTGTGCCCATCAAAAGCTCCCACTGTGCCCACAAAAGCTCCCACTGTGCCCATCAAAAGCTCCCACTGTGCCCATCCAACCCAGCCACTGTGCCCATCAAACTCGTGTTATATTGTCCAAACGTTGTGTTAATGTTGAAACACTGATTTTGTTGGAAGTACCAATAAATATAGCCTTATTGATAATTTGCATTTTTATTCTCGTGCGTGATTGTGTAGACAGGGCCCCAGTGCACTGTATTGGCCTATGATGCTCTTAAGATGGCCCTGCTCGTAAAGCCCTGATTCAAGGGCCACTGATGTTGCGGTGGTGGCCGTGAGAACGTGGTGAGGTAAGAGTGCCTTTAAGGTCTACCACAGAGGTGTGTGGTAGGTGTGTCACCAGAGTTGAGCTGGATAGCTGGAGTAGCAGATGGCAGCAGGAACAACCAGGTAGACAGCAACTGGTTGCAGGTTGCAGGAAGACTGGCAGCACAAAGCAGGTGGGAGACCAGTGTAGCCAGGCAGTATGCCGAGCAGGACAGACGTATAACTGGATGCAGGGTCAGACAAGCCAGGTCAACAACAGATGGTCAGATACAGACATAGGAGGCAGGCAGAGAATGGTCAGGATACAGGCAGAGATTGGCACCACGAGTTCAGGAAGATGAGCAAGAGGTAAGAGGAGTCTAGAGGCAAGCCAAGGTCAGGGCGCGTAGAGTTCAAGCGTGGTCAGGATAACCCCTCTCAATCACAGGAGTCAAACACAGGAGCAAGAACAGGAAAACGGGTAACAGCTGCAGATCAGACAGCAACCTACTAGTGCAGCTGCTGCACTTACAGTGCCTTTAAAAAGTATTCATACCCCTCAAAATGTTCCACGTTTTGCCATGTTACAACCAAAAACGTAAATGGATTTTATTGGGATTTTATGTTATAGACAAAAAGTGGCACATAATTGTGAACTGGAAAGAAAGTGATAAATGGTTTGCAAACATTTTTTACAAATAAAAATGTGAAAAGTGTGGCGTGCATTTGTATTTAGCCCCCCCTGAGGCAATACTCTGTAGAACCACCTTTCGCTGCAATAACAGCTGCAAGTCTTTTTGGGGATGTCTCTACCAGCTTTGCACATCTAGGAGAGTGACATTTTTACCCATTCTTCATTGCAAAATAGCTCAAGCTCTGTCAGATTGGATAGAGAGTGTTTGTGAAGAGCAATTATCAAGTCTTGCCACAGATTCTCAATTGGATTTAGGTCTGGACTTTGACTGGGCCATTCTAACACATGAATATGCTTAGATCTAAACCATTCCAATTGTAGCTCTGGCTGTATGTTTAGGGTCAGTGTCCCGCTGGAAGGTGAACATCCACCCCCGTCTCCAGACTTTTGCAGACTCTAACAGGTTTTCTTTTAAGATTGCTCTGTATTTGGCTCCATCCATCTTAACAACAACTCTGACCAGCTTTCCTGTCCCTGCTGAAGAAAAGCATCCCCACAACATGATGCTGCCACCACCATGTTGCAAAGTGGGTATGGTGTGTTCAGGGTGATGTACAGTGTTAGTTTTCCACCACACATAGCGTTTTGCTTTTAGGCCAAAAAGTAAAATTTTGGTCTCATCTGACCAGAAAACCTTCTTCCACATGTTTGCTGTGTCCCCCACATGGCTTCTTGCAAACTACAAACAGGACTTCTTATGTCTTTCTTTAAACAATGGCTTTCTTCTTGCCACTATTCCATAAAGGCCAGATTTGTGGAGAGCACGACTAATAATTGTCCTGTGGACAGATTCTCCCACCTGAGCTGTGGATCTCTGCAGCTCCTCCAGAGTTACCATGCTGCTCTGATTAATGCTCTTCTTGCCCGGCCTGTCAGTTTAGGAGGACGGCCATGTCTTGGTAGGTTTGTAGTTGTGCCATACTTTTTCCATTTTCGTGATTATAGCTTTTTGGTCCGGTAGAGCTGACAGCCAGTATGAATTAAGTCTCCATATAGGAGTAGGGGAGGACACAAGCAAGGAAGCTGTCATCCAGCAGGGGGCATGATCTGACAGGATCCTAGTGGCCGAAGCCTGTATCTGTCACTTTTGGGTAGGAGAGTTCTAGAGACTAGGAAAAAGTCTATTTGAGACATAGTGTTGTGGCTTGCTGAGAAGCAGGATTTCCCTTTAGTGGATGGGTTAGTGGATGGGTGTTTATGCCTCCAAATATCAACTAGTGCAAAATCAGTCAGTATACGATGCAGGCAGGTATGGTGCAAGACATTAGTATTTAGATCATTGCGTGCAGTTCGGTCTAGTGCAGGAGTCATGGTCATATTGAGATCCCCATTCACACAAACGGAACCACTGGATATCGAGATAGGAAGGCTAAGCTCTTGTTTACCACTTCCCAGTTGTACAGAGGGGGATGTAACAAGCCAATATTAGGATTTGGAACCCACGTAAGGTAGCATGTAGAAACAGAAATCTTCCCTGCCGGTCCGACTGCAATGAGATTAATTCAAATGGGACTAGTATAGAACCCCCCCCTGGACAGGTGAGTATAAGTAGTGTGATAGGCCCATCCTATCCAGGGCCGCCTTAGGATGGCCTGTAGATGACCAGTTACTCTTTCCATTTTCAGGTGATGGATTGAACAGTGCTCTGTGAGATGTTCAAAGCTTGGGATATTTTTTTCTAACCTAACCCTGCTTTAAACTTTCCACAACTTTATCCCTGACCTGTCTGGTGTGTTCCTTGGCCTTTATGATGCTGTTTGTTCACTAAGGTTCTCTAACAAACCTCTGAGGGCTTCACAGAACAGCTGCATTTATACTGAGTTTAATTTACACACAGGTGGACTCTATTTACTAATTAGGTGACGTCTGAAGGCAATTGGTTTTAATAGATTTTAGTTAGGGGTATCAGAGTAAAGGGGGATGAATACAAATGCACCCCACACTTTTCAGATATTTATTTGTAAAAAAAATTGAAAAGCATTTATCATTTTCCTTCCACTTCACAATTATGTGCCACTCTGTGTTGGTCTATCACATAAAATACCAATAAATTACATTTACGTTTTTGATTGTAACATGAAAAAAAATGTAGTATGAGTATGAATACTTTTTCAAGGCACTGTACCTATAGGTACAGTAAATATCTCTTAAACGTGCACCGCTTAGGAGATATTTACTTCAGATGCACCGGCGCATGCGCTTTGAAGGAATGGCATATCCGCACCGTTCCTTCGGAGCCGTGCCGTTAACAGTGACTCCCGGGGATTGTGCGCGGGAGTGACATCATCTCTGGTTTTGCCATTCATATCGCCGAAGCCCGCAAACCCTGAAGGAGGACCGTGTTGAGATGGAAGCACCTTCAGCAGTGACATCGTGCTGCTGGAGGGCTTGGTTTTCAGGTAAGTCTGTCATAATGTGCTAGTATGCAATGCTTACTAGCACATTATGACTTAAACTGCCCAGGGCCTACTAAGGGTTGGGTCTTTTTTGGCCATCTTCAGTGATGACCACATAAAATCCTTGGCCTGGAAAAATCTTAAAAAGTGCTTCTTCAGTGATACTACAAGCCTTTACATCAGTCCAAAATTAGACCGACCTGTGATTTTGACTGTTTCAGAGGCCTTTACCCAACTAAGTATTACGTTTCATATATGGTGGACTTGTGCCAAATTAAAAAGACTTTTAATAGCTTACATATGCCCTAAATAATGCTGTATTTTCTTGGAACCTTATTAAAACACTATCGGAAGCGTTACTGCACAAATCTGTTCAAAACATACCGGTAACTAAAGAACAACAAATTCTGATTACGCATATCTTTGTGACTACCAAACTATAGCGAGTTCCGGGAAAACAAGTGGTTAACCTAACCCTGGGTCAGGTCAATTGAGGACAATGTAACCTGCCCCTGAACTTCTCTTTTCCTCTGTCCTTTTTTTTGCTCCACTCTTCTCTCTTCTCTTGGTCTTCTTTCTTTTATCTTACCTATAACCCTCCTCTTCTTCCCCATCCAATTCATCCATACCTCTACCTTAGTATATAGTTACATACTGATTTCAGGGGAAATACGCTTGCCAATTCCTGTTTTCTTCAACTTAGACAGGTTTAATAATAGGATCTTGACTCCTATAGCTAATTTTCTATGTCTGGAATGTATATTTAGGATTTTAACCCAGGATCAGATTATGAGCACTAATGCCCCATACACACAAGTCAGAAGTCCTACACACACAAGTCAGATCGGATTATGTTGTTGGAAAATCCGATCGTGTGTGGGCTCTAGCGGGCTTTTTCCGTCGGAGCAGGATCTCAAATTTTCCGACAACAAAATCCGATCGGACTTTTTCCGATCGCGTGTAGGGAATTCCGACGGACAAAGTGCCACGCATGCTCAGATCAAATTACGAGACCAAAGCTATTGGCTACTAGCCTCTACATAGTTCCGTAGTACGCAACGAACGTCACCACTCTCGGAACAATCAGATTTTCCGACAACTTTGTCTTACCGACAAAATCCGTCGGAAAAAATCCAAAGGATTTTGTGGTCGGAATTTCGACCGTGTGTACAGGGGCTTAGTTGTAACTGGTTTCGGAAGGTTGGGGAGTGTGTGAACGCGTTGCGTATCTTTAGGCTTCTTATTTTCAGACCCTGTATCTTGTACACCTGTAATATATATTGCAGTGATGGCGAACCTATGGCACGCGTGCCACAGCTGGCACGCAGAGCCATCTCTGTGGGCACACAAGAGGGTCCAGGACAGAGCTAGAGGTCTCTCTCTCCTCTCAGCCCCCATCCCTCTATTTCAGCCCCCCTCTTTGTGTCCCCCCTCTTTGTGTCCCCCTCTCTCTGTTCCCCCTCTCTCTCAGTTCACCCCTCTCTCAGCATTTCTCTCGCACCCCTCTCTCTCTCTCTCGTCCCCTTCTCTCTCTCTGTCCCTCTTCTCTCTCTCTGTCCCCCTTCTCTTTCTCTGTTCCCCCTCCCTCTCTCTGTTCCTCCTCTCTCTCAGCTCACCTCTCTCTCAGCATTTCTCGCTCACCCCTCTCTCTCAGCCCCTCTCCCTCTCACACATCTCTCTCTCACACCCCCCTCCCTCTCCCTCAGCCCCCCTCCCTCTCTCTTTCCCTCTCTCTTTCACCCTATCTCTCTCTCCCCTCTCTTTCTCTCTGTCCTCCCTCTCTCTCAGCCCCTCTCCCTCTCTCTCAGCCCCCCTCCCTCTATCTCAGCCCCCCTCCCTCTCTCTGTTCCCCTTCTCTCAGCATCTCTCTCACACCCCCCTCCCTCTCTCTCAGCATATCTCTCACACCCCTCTCTCTCTGCCCCCCTCTCTCTCAGCCCCTCTCCCTCTCTCGGTTCCCTCTCTCTTTCAACATATCTCTGCCCCCCTCTCTCTCTGCCCCCTACCTCTCTCTCTCTCTCGCTAATTGCTGTGTTGGCACTTTGCAACACAAAACCAATGTATTTATTTCAGTTTGGGCACTCAGGCTCAAAAAGGTTCGCCATCACTGATATATTGTATATGTTATTGATGTAGCGTCTGCTTTTATGCCTGTCTTATCCTACAGATTTTCTTCTGTAAGTTCCTTCTCTTACTTTAAATACCAATAAAAACTTTGTAAAAGAAACTGCCTCCATTAGTCAAAACAGCATGTTAGTGCTCCAAGATTTCCTATTATTAGCATAGGCAGGTAGTTGCCCCAGGCTGTTCTTTTACTGGGCAGACTGTCAGACGAGCATTTCTCCTGGAAAATAAAGAGCATTACTGTATGCCATGCAATGACATGGAAAGGCGAATAACTGCTCCATTTCTTATTAGAATGAGTGGCAATATCTGAGCATTGCTAATCCTAGTCATTGCTTCTGGTGTTACTATTATTGGTCACAGAAGAGAGAATTTTTCAAAACTTTGATTAGCGATAGGAAAGAATTTCTGCAGATATTTTTGTTTAATTGAGCAGACCTATGTTTCTACCACTGCTAACTAGCGCCAGAATCATTCCTTTTGCTTTAGCCTGAGCTACAGTCTATCACCGAATTTAATTTAAAACCGGCTGAGTGCCGAGGTTGAATTATGTGCAAGGCAACCTTGGAAACCATCTTGGGCCTGGTTGATTTTATTTTACATTCGGACAGAGTAGAATGGTAGAACATCTATCAGGGTTTTACTGCTGTCTGTGACCCCGCTGGGGAGATTCACCTCTTTGTTTGTCCTGGTGACCATTGTCACTAGGACAAAAATTTAGGAAATTCCAAACTTTTGGAGCTGTCTACAGAACAGTAATAAAGGATATATCATCCTATTGGGGCACTTTCTGCAATGGCAACTGATTTAAGGACCTGTTTTGATGGGCTTTGGGCTTGTGTTGACATCAGCTTGAGATTCTTCTTAGATCCCTTCAGAAATTATTGATCTGCAGTTGACCTCCTTCTGATCTGCATTTGACCTGCTTCAAGGAAGCCTTTTTTTGGAGTGAAACCCATGTGATGCAAAAACTAGTTGACACAGGCCCTTAGGGATTTCCTCTAACTTCCTGTTGTGTCTACAAGACAGGAAGTGAAGGTAAATCTCCCCATGCTAACTAAACCAAACTCTATGTTGTAACTGGAGTTGAGCTAATGGAAGCGCTCTCTGCACCTTCTCTATACCCCCCTCCCGTCCTGATCTATGACTCAAACACCTAGAAATATTTGCTACTGGGTATGGAGCACCGGTGACAATGGATGGTGAGTGCTGGTAGAATACAATATCTAAAAACCTGAGTACTGCAGAAACTAAATGCCTACTAAAACTTTGAAGGAGAAGTAGGGTCAAAACTCCTTGGCTCAGTTGATTTTACACATCCAAAAGGGCGCCCCCAATGCGTTTCACTCCGCCCGCAGCTTAATCATGGGAAGCTTAATTTTTTATTGGATGTCATAATGTAGAGAATAAGATTTCCTTTCATTTGAGCCCAGTCTTGCCACACGGATTTACTCGAGGCCTGAGCAATTATCTTTTATTGTTCAGTTAGAGAAATCTTGACAAAGTCTTGAAAACTTTGTCAAAAACGCCCCCTTGCTGTGAGTGACAGGTGATTTACATATCTTATGCACTAGCCTGAGACAGGTTATCATCAGATCACTGGATGTTCTACTCTGCCCATCTCTGACTACATACATGTCCCCTAAATCCCTTGTCTGTCTATAGTCTGCTGACTGTTCACTGCATCCCATGATGAGAAACATCCAGTCAAAACACAGTAAAGCTGGGAGATCTGGAGGGGAGGGGGATGTGAATTGTGAACTTTTTACACAGGATGTGCCTGTCTCAGGCTAGTGCATGATATGTAAATCACCTGTCACTCACAGCAAGGGGGCGTTTTTGACAAAGTTTTCAAGACTTTGTCAAGATTTCTGTAACTGAACAATAAAAGAGGATTGGTCAGGCCTCGAGTAAATCTGTGTGGCAAGACTGGGCCCAAATGAAAGGAAATTGTATTCTCTACATTATGACATAAAAAAAAAAAATTGGGGTTTACATCCACTTTAATCATTCACTGTGATCAAGCTCTGGGGCGGAGTGAAACGCGTTAGGAGCGTGGCCTGGTTGGAGTCTGGGCTGAGGCTGTCATATACCTCCTCACAGGGTTTTGTTGTGATGTGTGACTTTTAGAACCTTCTTTTCCTACTGGATGTTTTGAGCTGGGACAAGCTCTGTTCCAGTCAGCACTCCTAGAGGTTTTCTGTGCAAAAAGAACTGACGGAGCCTTGAGCGGCACCTAGAATTTTTGTTTTGGTCTGACCCAGTGACCAGCTAAAATTCTATGCACACTGGATGTATGAACCTGGTTCATGGGGCTCTGGTGTTTAGCTGTAGGCAGAGGGTACTTGTGCCCCATTCTACCCTGTTGCCAGAAGCCTGCCAAAATCTATGAGCGGCTGCCAGCTGCTGTGGCTGGACAGGGCACATAGCGGTGCAAACATGTAGGGCAGTATGTGTCCAAGGACTAATGCCTGTAATATAGGCTTCTTTCGTACGATCAGGTGCACCATCCAACCATGTCCAGCCGCAGCAGCTGTCAGCGTCTTATAGAGTTTGACAGGCTGCTGGCAACAGGGCTGGATGTCAGCTAAAAACCAGAGTCCTATGCACCAGGGCTAAGTGCCCAGTCTAGAAGTCAAAGGTTCTGTACAACCATTAGAACCTAAGTTCATTTACCCAATACACCAAACTAAGCTATTTGTATTCTGTGAATGGAAACTAACAAGACTGTTTACTGTTGTATGAACAGGACAATTGCAATGTAAAAAATAAAATGTGTACCGTGCTCTGTTATCTGTTGCATAATTCATACTGTAAAATATTGCTATACTTGGCAAACAAATCCTGCCTGCTAATGTGTATGTCAACCCTTACAATGGACTTATCTTATTTGCTCCCTTCTGGTTTGTTAAATATGCATTTGGAAAGGTTTTTGTTATAACTGTTTAATAAGTGAAAACAAAATCATGTTGATCTTGCCCTCCCAGTTCTTATGTTGGACTACAGAATGATTACGCTTTATGTTGTAAGGACCTACAAGTAGGAGTAGCTGAGTAGTACAGCAAAATACACTGGACATTACTGACACCATTCTGTCTACAGTCCATAAGAGCAATTCGTAGCTGAATGTGTTTCAGACAGTTCAAAAGGGAAGTTATTTTTATTATTTATTCTTTACAGGTATTTAGACACTGATCAGCAATAACATTATGACCACTGACAATAAAGTGAATAACACTGATTATCTTCTGACAATGGAACCTGAAATGGGTGGGCTATATTAGGCAGCAAGTGAACATGTTGTCCCAGAAGTTGATGCGTTGAAAGCAGAAAAAATAGGCAAGCGTAAGAGCAACTTTGAAAAGGGCCAAATTGTAATGCTAGACAACTGGGTCAGAGCAACTCCAAAACTGTAGCTCTTGTTGAATGTTCCCGGTCTGCAGTGGTCAGAAAAGTTGTCCAAGGAAGGAAATACTGTATTTATCGGCGTATAAACACGCACCCCAAGTTTAGGAGGAAAATTTAAGGAAAAAAAACGTTTTAAAAGGAAAACATTTACATTTAAAAGGAAAACTTACATTTAAATGCCCATCAATGCAGCCTTGCACAGCGTCCATCTGCATGCTTGTCAGTGTAATTTGCAGCCTTGCAGCCTTCTCAGTGTCATTTGCAGCCTTCTAATGCCCTGTACACACGGTCAGAAATTCCGACCACAAAATCCGTCGGATTTTTTCCAACGGATTTTGTCCGACACTGGTGTTGCATACACACGGTCGGACAAAGTTGTCGGAAAATCCGATCATTCTGAACGTGGTGTTGTTCGTTGCGTACGACGGGACTACGTAGAGGCTAGTAGCCAATAGCTTTGGTCTTGTAATGTGATCTGAGCATGCTTGGCACTTTGTCCGTCGGAATTCGCTACACACGATCGAAAAAATTTCCGATAGGACTTTGTTGTCGGAAAATTTGAGAGCAGGATCCGACGGAAAAAGTCCGATGGAGCCTACACACGGTCGGAATTTCCGACAACATGGTCCGATAGGACATTTTCCGTCGGAAAATCCGACCGTGTGTACGGGGCATTAGTGTAATTTGCAGCGTCCATCTGCAGCCTCTAAAGTGACATTTGCAGCCTTGCCCAGGCTGCAGTTAAACTGCAGTGACATAACAGTGTCACTGCAGTTTGAAAATGGCTGCCTTCGGCCTTTCTCGGCTGCCTTCGGCCTTTCTCAGCCGAAAGAGGCCGAACGCGGCCGAGAAAGGCCGACGGCGGGCGAGAACGGCCGAAAGTTGCCGAGAAAGGCCGAAGGCGGCTATCGAAAGCCGCCTCACAACGGCGGGGGATCAGTGGGGGGTCGGCGTATAACACGCACCCCTGATTTTCCCCTGATTTTAAGGGGAAAAAAGGTGCGTGTTATACGCCGATAAATACGGTAATAATCCATAAAGAGCACCCATTGAACGATTCAAGGAAGCCATGCCACACCAGCAAGTCCTCCCTGTGTTCCCTGGTCAAACGCACAAAATGAGTGGGCGCTTTAGCCAAAGCCGTAGATGCTGACAGCCGGCGGCAAAAAACCCTGCCCATAGGCATGAAGCGGCAAGCGAAATTCAACTTACTCAACAATGACTGCAACTGGTGTAGCTGAAGCTTACACTTACCAATGGTCCCGCGAACAACAGACTTAAGGGCTTTGAGCTTATCCACAGGCAAGCGACATTCCATAATCTGCGAATCCACAACAATGCCCAGAAAAGTAATGGATGATGAGGGGCCCTCTGTTTTCTCAGCAGCCAACGGGACCCCAAAACAATCAGCTGTATACTGCAACGTTCCCAACAGAATAGAGCAAATGTTGGACACTGGTGGACCCACACACAAGAAGTTATCCAAGTAATGAATGACGGAGTTGAGCCCGGAAACATCCCTGAAGGTTTCGAACAAGGCACAGGAGATCGAGCAGCCCATAGGCAGGCAACTATCAACATAGTACGCCCCATTCCAAGCACAGCCCAGTAATCGAAAGTTGTCAACTGTCAGCCAACAAATGTTTGATAGCAGATTCTCAAATTTTCTACCACTTTGTTGTCGGAAAGTCTGATCATGTGTACACAAGTCCGTCGCACAAAAGTTCACGTATGCTCGGAATCAAAGAGAAGGAGCCGCACTAGCTATTGAACTTCCTTTTTCCCGGCTTGTCATACGTCTTGTACGTCACCACATTCGTAATTGTTGGCCAACATTTGTGTGACCATGTGTATGCAAGACAAGTTTGAAAAATCCACGGTTTTGTTGGCGGAAAGTCTGATCGTGTGTTCGGGGCATAAGTCAGAATCCCCCTTAAAGGTGACAATACTGCATTGCTGCAGAGTCCAGATTGGCCTGGGATAGCCGCCCCCCTCCACCCCTTCACTGGGGCAGGGGCTGGCACTAGCACCACTTTTCTCAGGACAGAAGCGGGCAGCCTCTCTCCCGGAGTGCACCACACGTTCATTGGGAATCCTATGCTAAATCATTCATAGACGACCTGATTCTGGGTCAGGGTTCCGTGCGTAGCAGAGCAGCTACCTTGCTGCGATCTTTTGAAAGTCAGCCCTTAAGCCAAGCTTTAAAAAAGGAGAAAACAAATAAGAAAAAACGTAAATGTGTAAATCCTCCCACCTTGGTTGCAGTTTCTAGGAGGGGGAGAAGGTGAAGCTCAAAGAAAGAAGGATTCGGCTGATTCAAGGGAGGTGAAAGAAGCCTTTTTTAATACATTTGGAGAACTTGCATCACATAGTAACTGGATTCGAGACCTGTTTAGACTGCGACACAGGAGACTTTAGATGTTCTTTAACTGCTTGCCTATTAACCGCTTAAGGCCCGCCTTACGCCGATATACGTCGGCAGAATGGCACGGCTGGGCACAATCACGTAGCTGTATGTGTCTCTTTAAGAGCCCAGCCATGGGTCGCGTGCATGCCGCCGCCGGCGCGCTCGAGACCCGGTCCTGAGCTCCGCGGCCACGGGACCAGTGGACCCGATCGCCGCTGGTGTCCCGCGATCGGGTCACAGAGCTGAAGAACGGGGAGAGGTATGTATAAACAAACCTCTCCCCATGCTTCCTAGTGACGCTGTCACTGATCGGCTGTTCCCTGTCATTGGGAAAGCCGATCAGTGACGTCAGACGCAAAGCCACGCCCCCCTACAGTAAAAAAAAACACACACACACTTAACCCCTCCCCCGCCCCCTAGTGGTTAACTCCTTCACGGCCAGTGTCATTTACACAGGAATCAGTGCACTTAAACAGCACTGATTGCTGTATAAATGACAATGGTTATAAAAAATGTGTCAAAAATGTCCGATGTGTCCGCCATAATGTCGCAGTCACAATAAAAATCGCTGCTTGCGGCCATTACTAGTAAAAAAAAAAATATTAATAAAAATGCTATAAAACTATCCCCAATTTTGTAAACGCTATAACTTTTGCGCAAACCAATCAATAATCGCTAATTGCGATTTTTTTACCAAAAATATATAGAAGAATACTTATCAGCCTAAACTGAGGGAAAAAAATGTTTTTTTTATATGTTTTTGGGGATATTTATTATGGCAAAAAGTAAAAAATATTGCATTTTTTTCAAAATTGTCACTCATTTTTTGTTTATAGCGCAAAAAATAAAAACCGCAGAGGTGTTCAAATACCACCAAAAGAAAGCTCTATTTGTGGGAAAAATAGGACGCCAATTTTGTTTTTGGAGCCACGTCGCACGACCGCGCAGTTGTCAGTTAAAGCGACGCAGTGCCGAATCGCAAAAAGGGGCCTGGTCCTTTGGCTGCAAATTAGTTCGGGGCTTAAGTGGTTAAAGGCTCCATAATTCCATGATGCTACCTCAGTCAAATAGAAAGGTCCCCTATGGCGTCAGCAGTGGGTCCAATATTCAAATACAATCAATAATAGTATACCGTATATAGAAACACAATTACAAAGCATTGACGTAGAATCCCATTATAAAAATAATACACACACAGTAGCAATTTGTAAGTAAGTAGAGAAGTAGGTGAACATAAAAATAGAATTGTAAAGACAGTTCTATGCAGCACCCAGTGGGAAATGATGGAGCATGTTGTGTTAATAAGGTTATATGGTGGTAATAATGGTAACTGGAAGGATCGATAGAATGTTTGCACAAATTGTATACTGTTTGACAAAAGAGGCAATTTAAAGCAGAACTAAACTCTCTCAATCAGCGTTTACTAAGCTGCTATCTTTAGTAAATAGATAGGAAACTATATTATATTTACTTATGTTAAAGTGGTGTTTCCCCCAAAATTACAAGTTTATTTCTATGTGCAGCAAATGAGCTAATAAAAATTAATTGGATAAAAAGAAAAAAATTCACTTACCTATTAATCCCTGTTGCTAGGTGGTCCCACGAAATCTGCCTCTTCCATTGCCCAGGCTAAACACGTCACTTCCCGCTCTGTCCGAGGGGGAGGGGCGTCATGACGTGACAGGTGTGCGCCGCTCGTCGGAAGCCCGCGCTCGGACCTGCTCGGACCTGTCCCCTCTCCAACGCCGCCCGCTCCTCCACGCTCCACGCTGAAGACGCCGGCTAGCTCTATACCCCACTGCCTGAGTGCGGTGTGGGGATGACAGACGAGGAGCGGAGCTGGCCCGCCCGCCAAACAGCCCACCGTCACCTCTGAGGGTCCTCTCCCCTCGCTCGCCTCCGACCTCCTCCATCCGTCTCCCGGGAGCGGGTCAAAGCATCCAAAGCATCCAAAGCATCCAGGTCCCCACTTGAGGTAGCTGGAGCCCAGCTAGCAGCCCCAGCCATGGACGGACCGAGCCGGACGGACGCCTATAAGGCGACCCGGAACACCCTGAAGCAGAGGGAGAAGTAAAGGGACAGCTTCTGTGCAAGCAGGCAGAGGGAGATCTGAATCTTGACCCCGCACCCGACGGCAGGAGTGGTGAGTGGCCCTTGGGCCAACTATAACTTGTTCACCTGTTATACCCTCACACGGAGAGAAGCTGCCCAAGTGGATAGAATCACGCTTATATGTACTCAGTAGACCGGTCGAATATTTTTGCACCACAATCCCCCTTGACAGTCAAACCATGAAGACTGTGGACATATGATAAAGCCATCACACTCAGTAATGTGATTACCTTTTATTCTGGCAAAAGACTGTAAGGAGGTTGTAGGGGTCTCCCTGCCTGTCCCTCTAATTAGCCAACATACCATAAATTTCCGTGGACGGGAACGGCTCAAGGTGAGCCACACAACAAGTATAATAAAGAGATCTCTACCCAACAAAAAAGGGGGACGCAGTAGGATAATACAATATTTATGCTGATATTTAAATCCAAGGACGGTCACTATTTAACTCTATCTAATTCTTACCAACTTTTCTTTATCCGGGGTTTGGAAGAGACTAGCGCCCCTGGAGGTGAATTTACCACACACATCTCGTACCCTGCCTGCAATAGACCGGGACCCCCTCCTACAATAAAAGTGACAGGAGAAGTAGCCCCTTGTGGAGATAGTTCGGGAGATACAGAGATCGGAGGGTTGAGCCGCAGGAAGGTGAAAGAGACAGCCCCATTGGGCACCCAGGACACTACCTCAGCTTTGTAAACCCCAGGAAACCCCAAACCGCCAGGGTTCATCACAGTCGGGACTACCGCGAGTAACATACCCCTGATAGACGCCACAAAGGGGCACCTAGCGGAGTACCCAAGCAGGTCTCCCCACAGTCCCCTAGGCGGACCCCCACGGGACCCTCAACCTAGAGAAAGGGGAACTTACATTGTGAATACTGAGCGGATGTATCATCAGGGAGTGGTTTATGCCTCCCCCTTCGCCGGGAGCCTCTAACACCCTCCAGTCTCTCTTTTTCTGCTTGTTCTTTTTTGCCTCCCCAGTCCCCCTTGGTACTTTTTGGTACTTTTTGGTATCTTATTTGTCCTTGTCTGCATACTTACCTCCTCCCTCTTGGAAAGAAGGAGCAAGAGAAAAGACCCAGAGACACTTTAAGCTAGCTGATCGAACTTTTTTTTTCCTGTTTCTTTTTTTTTTTTTTTTTTTTTTTTTTTTTGTTTCACATAAAATACAGTACAAATTTATTCTGTGTGGGGTAAAGGTGGGGGTAAATGTATTGCATTGGATTCGAGGTTGACAATCCCCAAAGGGAGGATTGGAACACCTAGGAGTGGGAAAAAGGTTTAGATAATAGTTATAGCAGGAAATTATATAGGACTGCACTTCAAATTAAACAGGAAATTATATAATACACATAATATATAATACACACCCCGCCCCCCTTCTGGTAAAATAAATTAATCGAGAAAGGGGCTCGTACCCCGCACCCCCCCTGGTAATCCAGACCAGACTAGCAAGTGAGCGGTGGCAGTAAGGGGAATACAAGAGGAAGTACAGTACAGGATCCCGTAACCACCCTAAGTAGAAAACAAGGACGGCAAGGAGTATGAGGGGTAAAACAAGCAAGACTGGTAAACTTATACCACCAACCCAAAGCCCGGGAGGTATCCAGAGATATATGGCCACTAATACAAGCACGATGGAGGAGGGACAGGGGGGCCCTAGATTGAGTCAAGGAGGAGCACCCCTAAGATCAGGGTTAAACAGGCAGAGAGGCCCGGATGAAACCAAAGGAGGGAAGGCAAATGGAGCAAAAATAGCGGGACCGAAGGCAGATGACAAAAACCCCCTAAATCCCACCCTAGGACATGAGGAAATACAGACTAGAGAGGTGGAGATGGGAGCGGAGGGAGGAGACATGGAGATAGGTAGACCCACGAGGCCCATACCCCAAGAGGGGATGCCACAAATCAGAGAGATGCTCTCGGAGATGTTTCTAAACTTAGAAACATCTCTGAAAGGAGAAATTGCTGCCCTAAGGGGAGACATAGGACTAGTCCTGGGGAGAGTAGAAGAGGTGGAAGATAGGTTAGAGATCTATGACCAAAAGCTAGCAGAAATAGCAGAACAGATGAATACCCTCCAGAGAGCTAACAGGTTGTTGCTATATAAATTAGAAGAGAATCGAAGCAGAAGGAAGAACCTCCGCATAAAAGGTCTCCCTGAGTTATATGGCAACACGGAATTGAGAAGTATTGCACAGCAATTATTTAATCCCTTTTTAGATAGAGAAGCTACAGATACTTTGAAAATAGATAGAATACATAGGTTGGCGCGAGCCCCGAGAGGACGTCCAGATGCCCCGAGGGACGTAATAATAAGGTTCCACTATCCGGATGAGAAGACCCGGATTATGAGCAAAATTAGAACACTTAAAGGGGTATCCTTCGGGGGAGTAGAGCTCCAGATCTACGCAGACCTTGCCCCCGAGACGTTGAGAAGAAGGTGGCGACTCAAACCCCTGACTTCTTCGTTAAGGACAGCAGAGATCCCCTATCAATGGGGGTTCCCGGCATGTTTAGTGGGGAAAAGGGATGGACGATCTGCGGTCCTGCGCTTTCCGGAGGAAGTGGGAGGGTTCTGTGAACGCCTAGGGATTGATCCACCTCCAACTATGTTGGAGTGGGGAGAAGAGGAGGGTATCTGGCCCCCCCAAAACGAACGACCTGGGAGGGGTGACGGGGGGGGAGGAACCGGGGGGGAGAGAGGAAGTTGAGGATTCTTCAGAGGTCGATGGGATTCAAGTAAAGAAAACAGCAATCTAAAGACGAACACGGAGGGCGGGGGGGGGGGGGGAGGTAGGGTAGGGGGGAGTGGGGGGGATGACGGGGGGCATATATAGTCACGGAATAAGCTCCAGGGAGAAGATGGAATGTAGGCGACACTATGGAAGAGTCTGCCTGATCCATCCATCAAACGATTATGGGGGGTTCTGTCCAACCCGTCAGGGTGTATCGTTTCAGAAGGGGGGGGGGGGGGGGGGGAGGTGGGGGGTTATGTTCGGGGGTTCCTTTTCCTTTTTTTTTTTTTTTTTTTTTTTTTTTTTTTTTTTTCTTCTCTTTTCTCTTTTCTTTTTATTTTTTTGGGGTCTCGCTCACCCCCCGCCGACACAGTACAGAAATCGACCCTGGCTCCACAGGACGCTCTATAGGCTACCTCTCTAAAAAACTAATATGGAGGGGATAAATTTCATTACATATAATGTAAGGGGGTTAAATTCAAAAAAAAAAAGGCATAGGGTAAACGACGAACTTCTCTTCCTGGAGGCAGGCATTGTATGCCTACAGGAGACACATATAACCTATAGTTCAGGTATTAGATTAAATTCGTTTCATTACCCACTTTGGTATTATGCGGATTCCTCATCGCCTTATTCGAGAGGTATAGCAATCGGTTTTAGTAGGTTAATGAAATTTAAGTTGGAGGAGCGTCTTGTGGATCCGGAGGGAAGATACTTATGCATAAAAGGTATGCTACACAATATGAAATGTACAATTGTGAATGTTTACGCACCAAACAAAAACCCGGATAAATTCCTCAAGAGAGTATTAAGCAAACTCGAGGGGTTTAAAGAAGGTAAACTTATTCTGGCAGGAGACCTTAATTGGAGCATAGACCCAAAATTAGACACCTCAGTAGGTAGGTCCCAAGCTACAGAACAAAGGAAGAAAAAAGTCATGGAAGCATTGGGTAATTGGCAGTTACAAGATACTTGGAGAATATTGCATCCAAAAGACAGAGACTATACCTGTTTCTCCCAGGTCCACAGTTCCTTCTCCAGGATAGACTATATTTTCATAGAACATCAGCTGGTCCCGCTACTTAGGAAAGCAGAAATAAAAACAATGACCTTATCCGACCACGCCCCAGTGAAAATCCATCTGGATATAAAGGGGGACTGTGGACCTGGAACAAACTGGAAACTCAATGTCACATTGTTGCAAGACCAAGAGTCAATTAGTAAGATAGAACATGAATTAGAAACTTTCTTCACTTTAAATGAGTCACCAGAGGTTTCGGCCTCAACAGTTTGGGAAACTCATAAAGCGGTGATAAGGGGAAGCTTAATAGGCATCGGAGCAGGAAAAAAAAAAAGCAAGGGTAAAAAGGAAAAGGGAGTTATACAAGGACATACAAGAGCTAGAGCAGAAAACAAGACCTAAAGGAATCCCGGAGAAACAAGACCTGATTGCCAAAAAAAGAGAGCTAGCAGAACACGTTGAGCAAGAGAGGATTGCCGCAATTCACATTTTAAAGAGAGAGAGATATCAGTGGGGGAATAGAGCAGGTAAATGGCTGGCCAATAGGGTCAAGGAAAAAAAGAACAGGACGTTCATAGAGAAGATTAGAGATACAAATGGCGAGATCTTGATATCATCCCCGGAAATAGCAAATACATTCCATAAATACTACAGTACTCTATATAATATCGAACATAAACAAAACGAAGGGAAACGGCGGGAGGAAATCAGGGAATACCTTCGGCATATAGACTTCCCAAAGGGTAAAAAAGGTAGAAATGGAGGCACTTGGAGTACCGATATCGGTAGAAGAAGTAGAAAGAGCAATAGCCAATACAGCCCCAGGAGGTAGCCCAGGTCCGGACGGATTCTCCATTATATATTATAAAAAGTTCTCCAAGCAGTTAGCACCTAGATTATGCAAATACTTTAATGCAATAGGGATAAGTGAGAAATTTAGAGATGAGACATTACTGGCACATATTACTTTGATCTTAAAGGAGGGGAAAGACCCGATGGCAGTAGAAAGCTATAGGCCAATCTCCTTATTAAACTCGGACATAAAGCTATTTGCAAAAATAATTGCCGAAAGACTGAAGTCATATCTGCCAGAATGGATACATAACGACCAAGCCGGGTTCGTGCAGGGGAGGGAAGGTAGAGATAACTCCTTGAAAGCAATAATGCTGATTCAAGAAGCCGTCAGAAGAGGCGAGCCTTCAGTCCTAATGTCAATTGATGCCGAAAAGGCCTTTGACCGGGTCAATTGGTCATTCCTGCTTGAAACATTGAATTATATGGGACTGTGCGATAGGATGATGAAATGGATCGGGGCCCTCTATCAACATCCGACAACAAAAATAAGAGTCAATGGGACCCTGTCTTCTCCCCTCGACTTGTTTAATGGGACAAGACAGGGGTGCCCACTCTCCCCGCTTTTATTTATAATTACCCTAGAACCCCTATTGTCAGCGATTCGTAAGAATCCTGATATCCGGGGAATTCGAGCTGGAGATAGGGAGTATAAGGTATCGGCGTTTGCGGATGACCTGTTGCTTTATATCTCCAACCCCAGAATATCTATCCCAATGGCTATGAAAGAATTGAAACAATACGGTAAACTATCGAACTTTAAAGTTAACATGTCTAAATCCGAGATATTAAATCTAACCCTACCAATACAAGAACAGAGTGCCATACAATCTAGATCCCAATTTAAATGGTGCAAAAAGGAGCTTAACTATTTGGGAATAAAATTAACGTCTCAAGTAGATAACCTCTTTAACCACAACTATATCCCGCTGATCAATAAAATCAAAAAGCAACTTAGAGGAATGCAATATAAAGTCCTCTCGTGGATGGGGAAGATAAACGCGGTCAAGATGTTCATTCTCCCTTTATTCATTTATACCTGCCAAATGATCCCAATTTCCCTCCCTCAGTCATACCTGAAGAAAATAAAGTCAATAATAACAAAATTCATCTGGGCGGGTAAACGGGCGCGCATCGCATTCGATACATTAGTAAGAGAAAAAGGAAGAGGGGGGCTTGCTGCTCCGGACTTCAAAAAGTATTACGAAGCGGTCGCAATCGCTAGAATAATAGACTGGAGCCACAATTATGAGGATAAAAGTTGGGTGGAACTCGAAAGAAAGTTAAGCAGAACAAGAGTAGGAGAAATTATATGGATACCCCCTCACTATAGACACTTAGCACCAAATACAACAGCACTCACAAGGCACTCACTAAAAATCTGGGATGCCATCCACAAAAGGCACAATTGGGATTATAATTCCCCACTAATTCCATTATTAGACACAAATTTTTTTCCTCCAGGTAAGGAGGAGTTTATATATTTTAGTAGATGGTCCAATAAAGAGAATTTAAGGTTGATAGATGTGATGGAAGGGAATAGAATTAGCACTTACAATGAGATTATCACGAAATGGGGACATAAAGCACTAGACAAATGGCGCTACACCCAAATACAACACTTCACACAGACACTCCCAAAACCCTTACGCGGTAAGAGAGAATTTAGGCCCTTAGAAAAATTAATGGACTCCCCCAACAACCGCGAGAAAAGAATCTCAAAGACGTACAAAATCTTGCTGCGAGCAGCGGAACACGAATACCCCACGTATTTAGGCAAATGGGAAAGTGAGATCGGCCCACTAAATAGCGAGGACCAGAAGACCAAGATCCTAGGACGGGTTTTCTCAACAGCAAAAGATATACATTCAGTAGAAATGTCCTATAAACTACTAGCTAGGTGGTATGTAACGCCCCAAGCAGCGAACGCCTACAACGGAGACATTTCTCCTAATTGTTGGCGAGGGTGCGAGGTAGTAGGCTCCTTCTCACACCTGTGGTGGTACTGCCCGAAAATAAAGGAATATTGGGAGCAAATAATAGAAATAATTTTTAAAATAACACAAGTAAGGGTGAAGAAGCTTCCATGGGTATGCTTATTCCATGATACAGAGAGTGGAGAGGGAAAACACTCTAGGAACCTCACCCCCTATCTATTAAATGCAGCCAAAGCCCTAATTCCCTGCTACTGGAAACTTCAGGAGACACCCTCAATGAAAGAGTGGGTAGAGAGGGTGGAGGGGACAAGAATAATAGAACTCTCGCTATACACTTTAGAGAATCTAGAAGAAAAATATCAGAGGACATGGCAACAATGGATTGAGTTCAGGGAAACCGAACAATATTTTAGGATAATGGAAGGAAATACTGTGGGGAATGGGGGAGGGTGAGCGAGACGGGGTAGGTTTTTTTTTTTTTTTTTTTTTTTTTTTTTTTAGAGGTGGGGGGGGGGGGAAATGTAATTCGAATTTGAATAGAAGCACTTGTCTAAATACTTGATTACAAATGTGATGAACTTTGTATAAGAAGAAAACTGTGAAAATAAAGAATATATAAAAAAAACACGTCACTTCCCCTCGGCGCAGTCAGTCATCTGGGACACGTGACAGGTCCCAGATGACTGCGCGGTGTATCACGGCGTGCGGCGCCACTAGCGCATGCGCAGTGGGTGCCCGGCTGTGAAGCCACAGCCGGGTGCCCACAGTAAGGATGCCGGCGCAGCAAGCGGAGCGGGGAACGAGGGGGGGGGGCTTCGTTCCCCCGCATCGCTGGACCCTGGGACAGGTAAGTGTCCGATTCTTAAAAGTCAGCAGCTGCAGTATTTGTAGCTGCTGACTTTTGAAAAAAAATTTTTTAAGAGGCACACCACTTTAAACCTTTCTTTTTTTTTACATTTCTTCAGTTGCTTTCTGGTTTCTTGCGAAGGCCAAAATGATGTCATACATCCCAGGAGTCTTCAAGGGCATTTTGTTCTTTCATCTAGAGCAGTAGTCTCCAAACTGTGGCCCTGGGGCCAGATGCGGCCCTTTCCTTACCCTTCTCCGGCCCTGGAGGCATTATTCCTGCCACTGACACCAACAATGGGGCATAATTTCTTCTACTGACAACAAAAATGGGGCACTAGTCCTTCCAACGACACCAACTATTTCTCCCCCTAATACCAAAAATGTGTCATTGTTTATTCCCACTGGGCATAGTCCGGCCCCTCTAACGTCTGAAAGACAGTAAACTGGCCCTTTCTTTAGAAAGTTTGGAGACCCCTGATCTATAGCAGTGGTCTCCAAACTGCGGCCCTTTGCTTGCCTTTATCCGGCCCTTGGTTGCATTATTCCTGCCACTGACACCAACAATGGGGCACTATATCTTCTATTGACACCAATGACGAGGAATAATTCCTTCCACTGACAGCAAAAATTGGGCACTATTCTCCCACTGACACCAACTATTTCTCCCCCTAATACCAAAGATCGGCATTGTTTACTCCCACTGGGCACATTCCCCCCCCCCCCCCCCCCCCCCCCCCAAAAGTCTGAAGTGGCCCTTCCTTTAGAAAGTTTGAAGTCCCCTGATCTAGAGGAGGGGCTTTCTCAGCTAAGCACCCTCTCCTGCCTGCATGCCTGAGCTAAGGGCAGATGGATTCAGGAAGCAAATACTACATGAATCATCTGACCTTACTCAACTAGAAATGGTAGGAGGTGCGATTTCTCAACAAAATGAGTTGTTATTAGCACTACACAGGGTTTATATACCACCAACAGTTTGCACATCCATGGATGTCCTCATGGAACCACGCATCTAGCACGCTCCATGTCAGGTGTGTCCAATCACAGCTGTAATCAGACTTGACGGTTATCGACAGGGCTTTTCCCATGCGCTATCACAGTGTTAGGGGAGGAAAGCCGGTAACCGGCAATCCTGACAGGGGACATGTACACATATAATCAGTGCCCTGATTGTCAGTGCAGCCCCATCAGTGCCAATCGGTGCCCATCAATGCTGCCCATTAGTGCCGCTTATCAGTGCTCATTAGTGCCGCCTATCAGTGCAGCCTCATCCGTGCCCATCAGTGCCGCCTATCAGTGCAGCCTGATCCGTGCCCATCAGTGCTGCCTATCAGGGCACATCAGTGAAGGAGAAAAATGACTTATTTGCAACATTTTATAACAGAATAAAAAAAAGGTTTCTTTCCGTAGAAAAGTCTCAAAAAAGTGATAAAAAAATGTCATTTGGGTACAGTGTAATTGTCATTCAAAGTGTGATTGCGCTGAAAGCTGAAAAATGGCCTGGGCAGGAAGTGCCAAGTAAGCAAGTGGTTACAGACGGTTTTATAATAGGAATCGTAATAAACTCATCTATACCTGGCAAATCCTGATAAAACATAAAGCAATACTGATTTCCTATGACAGGCTTGGCTGGAGCTGGACTTGTCATCTGCAGATAGAAATGTCATAAAGGTTGATTGATTGAAGTAATAGAGACAATTCACTTTGCAAAGTGAAAGTAAAGAAGGTGAAGCTGTTTTCACTTGGAATACCCAATCAGGCATGAAAGATAAAAGAAAAAAACACAATTTGTATGAGCTCCATTGGTTAACTAAAGAAAACACAGCTTCACCTTATTTGCTAACCTCATAAAATGTTGTATTTTGTCTGTACATTACAAGCATACAATAAAAAGCTTCAACATACAATAAAGCAGTGGTTCTCAACCTCAGTCCTCAAGTACCCCCAACTCCCATGTTTTGGGAACTTCCCTTAGATAAAATAGCTCTTATTAATACCTTGTCATTGATATTGATTTAAAGCAGCTGTGCAAAGTAAAGGAAACCTGAAAACATGGCCCGTAAAGCTGGCCATACACGGGTCGAATTTCGAAAGATCTTTCTTTCGAAAATCTTATCCAAGAATTTTCGTATGAATTTCGCACCATTAGTGGGCTACAGCAACGGCCGATTTTCGTGCGGCCATCGAATTTAAAAAATCCAACATGTTGGCACCATCGAATCACAAAATGCACGAATTTTCTGATTTTCAAAAGAAAGATCTTTCGAAATTCGACCCGTGTATGGCCAGCTTTAGGGGCACTTGAGGACTGAGGTTGAGAACACAGTCTTTATGTCAATATTTCATTATGGCAAAGTATGGCTGACCAAAAGTGCGAAGACTACCAAATGTCTATATAGACAAGTATATTGAAAGCAATATTAACCACTTCAACACCGCCCGCCGTCATATGACGCCCACAAGGTGGATCTCCCATCCTAGCTGGGCGTCATATGACGTCCTCGGATTCCCGGCCGCCTGGGGGCGCGCGCGCGCCCGCGGCATCGCTCGGGACCCGGTGCAAGTGCCCGGCGGCCGCGATGTCCGCCGGGCACCCGCGATTGCCCGTTAAAACAACGGGACCGGGCGGGAACGTGGAGCTGTGTGTGTAAACACACAGCTCCACGTCCTGTCAGCGGAGAGGAGACCGATCATGTGATCCCAGTACAGAGGAACACATGATCGGTCTTCTCCCCTTGAGTCCCCTCCCCCCACAGTTAGAATCACTTCTATTAGGGAACACATTTACCCCTACAGCGCCCCTAGTGTTAACCCCTTCCCTGCCAGTCACATTTACACAGTAATCAATGCAATTTTATAGCAACGATCGCTGTGTAAATGTGAATGGTTCCAAAAATGTGTCAAAAGTGTCCGAAGTGTCCGCCGCAATGTCGCAGTCACGAAAAAAAATCGCAGATCGCCGCCATTACTAGTAAAAAAAAAAAAAAAAAAATCAATAAATCTATCCCCTATTTTGTAGACGCTATAACTTTTGCGCAAACCGATCAATATACGCTTATTGCGATTTTTTTTACCAAAAATATGTAGAAGAATACGTATCGGCCTAAACTGAGTAAAAAAATAGTTTTTTTTAAAAAAAAATGGGATATTTATTATAGCAAAAAGTAAAAAAATATTGTGTTTTTTTTCAAAATTGTCGCTCTTCTTTTGTTTATAGCGCAAAAAATAAAAAACCGCAGAGGTGATCAAATACCACCAAAAGAAAGCTCTATTTGTGGGAAAAAAAGGACGTCAATTTTGTTTGGGTGTTACGTCGCACGACCGCGCAATTGTTAGTTAAAGCGACGCAGTGCCAAATCGCAAAAAGTGCTCTGGTAAGGAAGGGTAAAAAATGGCCCGGTGCTGAAGCGGTTAATTAAACCCAGACGCAAACCTTAACTACTTCCCACCCGGCCACTTCACATATACGGCCGGGTGGGAGCCTTCTACTTCTGATAGGACGTTCCTGAACGTCCTTCAGAAGTAGGGGGATCGCTCGCGCGCGTGCCCACGCAGCGGCGCGATTCCGATGCGCTCGTGTCACCCGGACACGGCGCATCTCGGATCGGCAGGAGGGCTCTGTGATTGGCCCTCCTGATCACATGACGGCTGTGTCCAATCACAGCCGTCATGTGATGTAAGCAAACAGCCGGTTGCTAGGCAATCGGCTCTCCTCTCCTCATACGGAAGTCGTCGCTGAGGAGAGGAGAGCGAATCGCTGCAGCCGGCTGGTGATCAGTGAGTATTAGCTGTTTTTTTACAGCTTTTTACTCACTGATCACCAGTCTAGTGTAAACACACATGTCCCACACACATGTCCCCAAAACATGTCCCCAAAACATGTCCCCAAAACACACATGTCCCCAAATAATAAAAACACATGTCCCCAAATAAAAACCCATGTCCCTAAATAATGAAAACACATGTCCCCCACATATTACCCAGTAAAATAGCATGTGCCAATGATTATCTGCACACATATGTCCGTGATCACCTGCACACATCTGTACATGATCATTTGTGTACATATGTCCGTGATGACACAAACCAATTATTATACACTTTTTTTTACTAAAAACATGTAGCAGAATACATTTTGGCTTAAATTTATGACAAAATTTGATTTTATTGGATTTCTTTTAAAAAAGAAAGGAGAAAATATAGTTTTTTTTTCAAAATTTCCACAATTTTTTCGCTTATATCGCAAAAAATAAAAAACGGAGTCGTGAATAAATACCACCAAACTAAAGCTCTATTTGTGCAAACAAAATGATAAAAATTTAATTTGGGTACAGTGTAGCATGACCGCGCAATTGTCATTGAAAGTGCGAGAGCGCTGAAAGCTGAAAATTGGTCTGGGAAGGAAGGGGGCGAAAGTGCCCAGTATTGTAGTGGTTAATTATATTACAGCTTACCAGTTCACAGATGTGGTGGCTGCATTTGTTTTCTTTTCTATACTTTCTTTCCTTTATTTTCATCTGGTGATCCAGCCAGTGTTTCTGTTTGTTTTTATCAACAGAACAAGCTCTCTTGCCAACCATTTACCACAACAAATCATTTACTACTGACAGGAGAGCTCATCTTTTATTTTTTTTTATTTTTTTTTTTCTTGTAAAACTTTTATTCCAAAAGAAAAAAAAAAATAGCTGTAGCTGCAGTGTATCTAAATCAGCTAGTACCTCTTACACTCCCCTCTGCCCCCTGTGCTCCTTCATCCAGAGTGGGGGCATGCTAATACAGGAGGTGTGTTACAGGCCAGATCACCAGGTGAAAACAGAGGGAAAAGGGCATAAAAAAGAAAACTAATGCAGCCACCACAGAATTGGTAAGCTGGAATTCACTATATTTTTTGTTTTGGGTTTAAAACTGCTGTTATTTGCTTTTAGAGACAAATAACAGAAATATATAAACAATGACCTAGCCATTAAAGTGGTTATACACCCTTACATAGTCCCTCTGAAGTGACTAGCCTCAGGGGAATGCGCAGAGATGAAACAAATCCTCCGACTTCAGTTATACCTGTTTATCTGCAACAATCTCTTCTCTACAGCTGCCTAAAACGCACCTTTTACACAGCATTTCTTAGCTCTAGCAGGCAGGGCAGGAGGATGTGATCTCACACACACTGAAGAGCACAGAGCAATGGAGGTGAGGATCAGTATGGGTGAAGACCTGTAGAGGATGGGTCTTTTGGGATCTCTCTCTTTCATTATTAATGTATATTTCTATAGCACTTTTCTGCCTTGGGGCTCAAAGCACTTTGTCTGCTGTTAGGACAGCCATCTTGGGCATGCTCAGTAGCATATCACACTAGGGCCAATTCAAATAGGAGCCTACCAGCATGTCTTTGGAGTGTGCAGATAGTGTCCTGACAGGGACTGGACCTTAAAGGGTAAGTTCACAATTCCAGCTCCTCTATGCACCAATATAGTATTCATGTATTTATTTTGCAAAAATATGAAAGCTTTCCATTAAATCTACAGTCACTTACTTTTCTTGTCCTAATCCATGTTTCTAGACGTTTCCATTAGTAATGTCTTCTTCCTGATCAGACTTTAGGTCATGACACAGGAAGGAGTTGACCAGCTGACATCATTAGCACACATCCTGCATCATCCACCCTCCTACCTACCCACCCATTCCCAGGTGCACATTTTTTAATCACACGCCGAACAGCCGCCATCATTATACTGTGGCATGTCGGCACAATCCCGCGAGCCGTCGTAGCTATAAGTCGGCTCGCGGAATCGGGATAGCAGACGCGTGCACACGCCCGCTGCACTGCTGGGGTGCCGATGCTCGTGGACGATGGTCGCGAGCGATCGCGGGCACGAGAGGCAGAACAGGGACGTGTGTGTGTAAACACACGAATCCCTGTTCTGTTCTGTGAGGAGTGACAGATCGTTAGTTCCTAATAGCTAGGAACCACGATCTGTCATTTCCTCTAGGTCAGTCCCCTACAGTTAGAAACACACACAGGGAACACAGTTAACCTCTTGAATTTTTACAGTAATCAGTGCATTTTTATAGCACTGATCGCTGTATAAATGCCAATGAATGAATGAATGAATGAATGACTTGTAAAATGTGTCAAAAGTGTCTGATGTGTCTGCCATACCATGCCGCCCCTTCAGAGCTCTGAGCCGGGGGTCCTGGATGCATGCGTGGGAGTGACGTCACTATGGCCCCGTCCATTCATACAGCCGGAGTCTGTGAACCCAGAAGAAAGATGGCACTGGTATCCCGTCCCTTCAGAGCTCTGTGTGCCGGGGCTCCTGCACGCATGTGTGAGAGTGACATTACCAGGGCCCGGGGCAATTCATACAGCTGGAGTCTGTGAACCTGGAAGGAAGACCGGGTGAAGATCATGGAAGTGCTGAGTAGCCGTGACAATGCTGCACTGGAGGGCTCCGTGCCCAGGTAAGTCTGTCATAGTGTGCTAGTATACGGTACATACTAGTACATTAGGACCCCTTTCACACCACACTGCCCATAGCGTCTGCGATAAAACGCCGCTATTTTTAGCGGCGTTTTACTGTCAGATTTGCGCCGCATTTCGGCCGCTAACAGGGCGCTTTTACCCCCCGCTAGCGGCCGAGAAAGGGTTAATACCCTGGCAAAATGCTGCAATAGCTGCGTTTTGCCAGGCGGTATTACAGCGCTGCCCCATTGATTTCAATGGGGAGCAGCGGTGGAGGAGCGGTGAGTTCACCGCTCCTTCACTGCTCCAAAGAAGCTGCTGGCAGGACTTTTTGTGATGCCCTGCCAGTGCACTGCAGACAATGGTGCAGCTGTTTTAGGGCGGATTGCAGGCGCTATTTCTAACGCTATAGCGCCTGCAAAACGCCCTCGGTGTGAAAGGGCTCTATGACTTAAGCTTTGTACAGGGGGGCCCAATTTTGTTTTTATTTTTCTGAGGGTTTACTACTGCTTTAATTTCCATTATCCAATCATGTAAAAAAAAAAAAAAAAAAACAATCCTGTTTTATCAGAACATAATTGGATAATTGAAGTGAGTATTCAAACAATTTAGTATGTGAAGATTCTCAGCTCCTTTGGTAAATCAGTTCAGCTGCATCTCTCAGGTGGTCTGATCATAAGATCATTCGATAAAGACGCCAGCATCTCTTAGTTTTATTGAAGTCAAAATGCAGAAGCCATATACAAAAAGCCAATAACAAATACTACTGACATTTTGGGGCCACAAAAGACCCATTTCCTAAGGTGAAGGGGTCATTTGTGGCCCCAAAATGTCAGTGATATTTGTCATTGACTGTGCTTTTTGTATACGGCTTCTGAAATTTGACCTAATTAAAATTGTGAGGCGTATTGGCTGAGTACTATCATCATTATGGAATGGTTTTTGCCGGTGTGATTGTGGGCCATGCACTCCCGACTAATGAAGGAAACACAGGGGTCTGGGGCTGGATGGATTTATTATAATGGTGATGAGACCAGGGACATCAGAGGGAGGTATTCACTGTCCTCTGCCACTTTGACTTCTACTGCCTCGAAGCATTCTCACCCTTTTATTGGAATTTCCATGGTAACCACCAATATCTTTGCTGAGGAATGTCTGCACTGATACATACTATTTTACGTTGTTGGAGATATGTTATAATGGTGAACTAATTTGGGCTGATTTACTAGGAATTGAGAATCTTTACACAATAACTTGTGTATATATTGACTTCTGCTATCCAATCATGTGAAAAGCAAATTCTTGTTCCTTTTTAATACCCAATCACGTGCAGATTGCTTTTTACAGGATTGGATTTAAGTGAAAAATAATTAAATTTATTGTGGGAAGATTCTCAGTTCCTTTAGTTATTAGCCTTTAGGTCTTGACTGACCTGGTTTCTAGCAGATCAAAAATGAATCTTCAATAACTATTTTTTTTTGCTGAGCAATTTTAACAGATTCAGCCATCTACTAACCTTTCTAAACGAACTGCTAGTTGTCGTCTCCAATGTAACATTTCCCATATTTGACCCTATTTGAAGTTAAAATATTAGAGCATCAGCATTAGAATTGCCACCTCCTCCCGATGCGGCATGGCTGATGGAATATTCTTTCACCTGATGTGGGAGTGCACTCCGATTAGGAAGTTCTGGTCAGAGGTCAAGGCCTTCATCAGTTCCCTAACTCAGATACCCAATATCTGTAATCCCTTACAGTGTTTACTAGGATATATTGATGATGAAGGTATATCTAAAAATGTACAAACCTTTATGCGTATAGCAGGGCTCAAAATTTCAAGTCCTTAGCTACTAGCCAGGCCTCAAGGGTTACTCGCCACCAGTTGCCCCGCCTAAACCCACCCTCATAAATTATCTCATTAAATGACACTTTAATGTTTTATGCAATTAAGTTATAAAAATATTAACAACTTTATCCATGCCTGCCAGTGCAGCCTGTGTCCCCCCCCGTGTGCAGCCTGTGTCCCCCCCCCGTGTGCAGCCTGTGTCCCCTCCTCCCGTGTGCAGCCTGTGTCCCCCCCCCCGTGTGCAGCCTGTGTCCCCCCCCGTGTGCAGCCTGTGTCCCCCCCCCGTGTGCAGCCTGTGTGCCCCCCCGGTGTGTGCAGCCTGTGTGTGTGTCCCCCGGTGTGTGCAGCCTGTGTGTCCCCCCCATATGGTGCAGCCTGTGTGTCCCCCCCCCATATGGTGCAGCCTGTGTGTGTCCCCCCCCATATGGTGCAGCCTGTGTGTCCCCCCCCCATAAGGTGCAGCCTGTGTGTCCCCCCCCCCCCATATGGTGCAGCCTGTGTGTGTCCCCCCCCATATGGTGCAGCCTGTGTGTGCCCCCCCATATGGTGCAGCCTGTGTGTGCCCCCCCCATATGGTGCAGCCTGTGTGTCCCCCCCCCCCCCATAAGGTGCAGCCTGTGTGTCGTCCCCCCCATAAGGTGCAGCCTGTGTGTCCCCCCCCCATAAGGTGCAGCCTGTGTGTCCCCCCCCATGATGCTGCCTACCTGTGGAGAAGAGAGGAGAGCCGCCACTGGGAGATCACAACAGGGAACATCACAGCTTTCGTTTCATAAGCTGTGTGTTCCCGCCACATGCCGTCACATAAGCCCCTCCCCTTTTCCGGGACTTTGATAGACAGATCACCCGTCCAATCCTAGGACGGGTGACATGTATCAAAGTTCCCCGGAAAAGGGGAGGGGCTTATGTGACGGCGTGTGGCGGGAACACACAGCTTATGAAACGAAAGCTGTGATGTTCCCTGCAGTGATCTCCCAGTGGCGGCTCTCCTCTCTTCTCCTCGCCAGCCCTCAAAAATCACTCGCAAAATGCGAGTGTGCGAGTGTAATTTTTGAGGGCTGCGTATAGTATTGTTTTATGCTAAGAAATCGATAACCATTCATTGGAAGTCTCAATCCTCGACCCACTATAGCCTTTTGGCTCAATACCATCAATCATGCTATACCTTTATACAAGTTGACATATGAAGCCAGAGGATGCCCAAAAAAACTCCTAAAGTTTTGGGGCTCTTGGGTCAGCTCCGAGAGTGCCATACCACCTGCTCCTTGAAGTATTGAGTGAAGCCCCTGACCACTAAATGGTTTAAATTCTTCAAAATAGAACTCAGACCTTTGGGTTGCCATGTATCCACTGAATGTATACCAGTTTACCTTATTTTGTAATGGATTGAGCGATGTTCGCTCCATATACATGTTTGTTTGTTGGTTATTTGTTATGTACTGAAAATAAATAAAAATTTACCCTTTAACAAAAAAAGAGTTGCCACCTCATCCCTTTAAACCCGAACACATATTAATTACACAGGTTCTGTGGCTAATTGAATGCAGGTAATGGATTAAGTGAGTTTAATTACCACCTTAATCAGCCACAGAACCTGTGTAATTAATATGTGTTTGGGTTTTAAAGGGATATCAATAAAAAAGCTGACTCTGTGACCTACTAGTGAACAGACTCTTATCCCTCCAGTCCATTCTATCCTGCTGCTCAACTCCATCTCCAGCCTTCTCTATGGCCTACCATTTAGAAACTGCAACCATTCGGATCAATCCTACTTTGATACTCAACTCCTCCACCTTCAGCTTTCTCTATGGCCTACCATTTAGAAACTTCCACCATTTAAATCAATCCTACTCTACTATTTAATTCCTTTACCTCCAGCCTTCTGTGTGTCTTACTATTGAGAATTTCCACCATTCGGGTCAGTTCTACTCTGCTACTCAATTCCTCCACCTCCAGCCTTCTCTGTGTCCTACCATTTAGACAATTCCGCCATTTGGATCAATCCTACTCTGATACTCTATTCCTCCACCTCCAGCCTGCTCTGTGTCTTATCATTGAGAAACTTCCACCATTCGGATCAATCCTACTCTGCTACTCAATTCCTCCACCTTTAGCCTTCTCTGTGGCTTACCATTGAGAAACTTCCACCATTCTGATTAATCCTACTCTGCTACTCAATTCCTCCACCTCCAGCCTTTTATGTGGCCTAGCATTAAAAAAAATAGAACTCCATGTGGGTGGGTGCAGCATGATGTGGCAGCAATAACATACACACAATTCAAATGCAATTCATGGAATTTGTATTAAAGTAAAGGAAAAACTGTTCACGACAAGGCCGGTGGAAGGAGGCCCAACTGGGAACACTCTCAGATGCCAACAGCGAGTAGCGGAGCAGGTTTCAGCTGAACTGACAGTGTCTGTCTGGAGGGGTGGAATGCGGGCTGGCCGGTCTGAACCCAAATGTGAAGGTATCCAAGGAGCCCTAAGCTTTCCTTACTCGTCTGGAACCTTTCCGTACCACTAATACTGTCCCAGACACACGGCTGACCTATCTCTACACTACCTACACGCTGGATGTGTGCCAAACCCAGGAGCCAGGGCCTTAAATAGACTCACACCCAAGATAGCTGCCAGGGTCACATGAGTGGACAGCATTCAACTGGATAACTGCCCCAGTGACAAAGGAAACCATAGAGGAACCACGTTCCTCTTGACTTCCTCTTCCTCTGCACTGCTGCTGCGATTGATCGCCACCTGCAGTGGAGAAAACAGACTGCACCTGCCTACACCCCACACTTGAAAAGCTAGTAAATATCCTAATAATTTCCCTGGGTCACTGTTGCTCTAGTAATCCATTTCCCTGGTCATTTCTGGACACTATCCCAATTGCAGCCCCCACTCTGTACATGACCTTCTCCCCTCCGGCACTCTTATCACATCTTCTTCACACTCTTGTCTTCATCTCTTTTCACACGCGTTTCTTCTTCTCTGGAATTCTCTTACACATGCTTTTTAGCACCCTCCAGACCTTCAAATGCACTTTAAATTCCCCTCTTTAATCTGAAGTACTCTATTCTCTTCATTTACTAATCACACGCTACTTTCAACACTCAGAAGGCGTATCCCTTATACCTTGTTTCAGCCCCTTACTCCTGGATATTGGAAACTCAAATGAACCAGCGCTGTAACCCCCTGTTCATGTGTTCCACCAATGTACCCCCTTTTTCCTCTGCACATCTGCCCCTCCCCTCTGAACCCCCTGCTCCTCTGCCCCTACTGCTGTAACCCCCTGCTCGTCTCTCCCACCAATGTACCTCCTTTCTCCTCTGCCCAAACACTGAACCCCCCCCCCCCTCATTCCTCCCACCACTGTACCTCCTGCACATCTGCCCCACCACTGTACCCCCTTAATCTTCTGTCCCAACACTGTAACCCCCCCTGCTCATCTGCCCCATCAATGTACCCCTTTTCTCATTTGCCCCACCACTGTACCTCCCTGCACATCTGCTCCACCACCGTATCGCCATGCTCTTCTGTCTCACTACTGAATCACCTTCTCTTCTGTCCTAACACTGAACTCATCTGCTCATCTGCCCCACCAATGTACCTCCTGCACATCTGTCTCACCTCTGTACCCCCCTACTCTTCTGCCCCACTCTGTTCCCCCTGCTCTCCTGCCCCACCTCTGCCCCCCCTGCTCATCTTCCCCACCAATACACCTTCTTTCACATCTGCCCCATTGCTCTACCCCCCTGCTTTTCTGCCCAACACTGAACCCCCCTGCTCATCTGACCCAACACTGAACCCCCCTGCACATCTGACCCAACACTGAGCCCCCCTGCTCATCTGGCCCATCACGGTACCCCCTGCTCCTCTGGCCCACTGCTGAACCCCCTTCTCATCTCTTCCACCACTGTACCCCCCTGCTCATCTGGCCCAACACTGAACCCCCTTGCACATCTGGCCCATCACTGTACCCCCCTGCTCTTCTGTCCCACCGCTGAACCCCCTTCTCATCTCTTCCACCACTGTACCTCCCTGCACATTTGGACATTTTCACTTAGGGGTGTACTCACTTTTGTTGCCAGCGGTTTAGACATTAATGGCTGTGTGTTAAGTTATTTTGAGGGGACAGCAAATTTACACTGTTATACAAGCTGTATACATAAAAAGATAGAATAAAATATCCGTACCTGTCAAAACCAGGTTCCACACTCCCCCTTTAACCCAAAAAAGTGCCAAATGTGGCAGTGGAGAGGGAGGGGAGAGGGTGCAAACAAGCAGAACTTCAGCTTTAAGTTTTTTTGTTCACTTTTGGTGTTTCGTTTTTGCGCATCCCACCACAGGTTTGGAGAAAAAAAAAGCTACAGTGCCTTGCAAAAGTATTCAACCCCTTAGCATTTTTTGTGTTTTTTTGCCTCACAACCTGGAATTAACATGGATTGTTTGAGGATTTGCATCATTTAATTTACAGAACATGCCCACAACTTTAAAGATGTTTTCTTTTTTTATTGTAAATCAAACAACAAATTACAAAATAACAGTGTAAAAAAAAAAACGCAAAACACAATTCGCGGTAAAAACGTGTGTCCAAAAACGCGTCAAGCACCGCAAAAAGCACTGCAGAAACGTTTAAAAGCAGCATGCATAGATGTGATTCGAGCCTAAGTCTGACCACAGATTTTCTATTGGATTGAGGTCTGGGCTTTGACTAGGCCATTCCAACACATTTACATGTTTCCCCTAAAACCACTCAAGTGTTGCTTTAGCAGTGTATTTGTGGTCATTGTCCTGCTGGAAGGTGAACCTCCGTCCTAGCCTCAAATCACACACAGGGTGGTACAGGTTTTGCTCAAGAATATCCCTGTATTTAGCACCATCCATCTTTCCCTCAACTCTGACCAGTTTCCCAGTCCCAACTGGGAAAAACATCCCCACAGCATGATGCTGCCACCACCATGGTGTTCTTTGGGTGATGGTGTTCTTTGGGTGATGATGTGTTGGGTTTGCGCCAGACATAGCGTTTTCTTTGATGGCCAAAAAGTTAAATTTTAGTCTCATCAGACCAGAGCACCTTCCTCCATACATTTTGGGAGTCTCCCACATGCCTTTTCGTAAACTCAAAACGTGCCATTTTGTTTTTTTGCTTAAAGTAATGGCTTTCTTCTGGCCTCTCTGACATAAAGCCCAACTCTATTAAGCGTACGGCTTATTGTCATCCTATGTACAGATACTCCAATCTCTGCTGTGGAACTCTGCAGCTCCTCCAGGGTTACCTTAGGTCTCTGTGCTGCCTCTATGATTAATGCCCTCCTTGCCCGGTCCTTGAGTGTTGGTGTGCGCCCGTCTCTTGGAAGGTTTGCTGCTGTGCCATGTTCTTACCATTTGGTTATGATAGATTTGATGGTGCTCCTAGGGATCATCAAAGATTTGGATATTTTTTTTATAACCTAACCCTGACTTGTACTTCTCAACAACATTGGCCCTAACTTGTTTGGAGAGTTCCTTGGTCTTCATGGCAGTGTTTGGTTAGTGGTGCCTCTTGCTTAGGTGTTGCAGCCTCTGGGGCCTTTCAAAAAGGTGTGTATATGTAATGACAGATCATGTGACACTTAGATTGCACAAAGGTGGACATCATTTCACTAATTATGTGATTTCTGAAGGTAATTGGTTGCACCAGAGATTTTTATGGGCTTCATAACAAAGGGGGTGAATACATACGCACATGCCAATTATCAGTTTTTTATTTCTGAAAAATAGTTTTATGTATATTTTTTTCACATTTTACTTCACCAACTTATACTATTGTGTTCTGATCCATCACATAATTCAGATTAAAAAAACATTGAACTAAAGGCTGTAATGTAACAAAATAGGTAAAAAGCCAAGGGGGGTGAATACTTTTGCAAGGCACTGTTTATAATAATAATAATAATAATTTTAGGAATTCACAGAGAATCTCGTACCTATGGCCATAAACATGAAAGGTTGGTGCGTCTCTATTGTGCTATAGAGAATGTGGCCCCAGGCTAGGGGACGATGAGTAGTAGGCGCACACCGCTATCCCTCGTCGTATCTCATGACTGACAGGCGCCTCAGGCCAAGGACACTGATGTCTGTCTGAGAGGAAATTATAATCAGTTAAAGTTCTGAAATAATAACAAGCCAGAAAGAGAAGAACCGCTAATCTGTCCCCCGTCTAGGTAAAACAAACCCAAACCCGGCTGTGTATGTCATGCTCCACTGATTCTTCTTGTAATTGTAGGACATGGCAGGAAGTTGTATGATGGCTCTAGTAACGAGGGGGGGGGGGGGGGGGGGGGGGGGGGGGGAGGTGAAAGTAAACTTTTCTTTGCATTGATTTGCATTTGGCCGTGTGCTTTTCTCTCTCTGTTGTGGAGTTTGCCTTTAGTCTATTGCCAAGCAACCAGATTGTAAAAGTACAACAGGCAGTGTGTGAGGAAAGCATGCACCCAGCTCTCCCCAACCCTCACTGGTTTCTCCATAGGAGCTGGCTGAAGGATCCAACATTGCCCTGGGCCTCTCTCTTCGGGGAGAGGGGCAACTCAGCGCCAAAGAGCCGGGGGGCAGCCGGGACAGAGGAACTGCTGAGCAAAATTTTGGTGCTAAACGGCTGGAGAAAAGAGGGAAAGTTGAAAAAAGGAAGAGGAGGAGGAGTGCCCCACTGCTTGAACCTCACTTCTCCGCTTAAGGTTTGCCTGACATTCCTTTTCACTAGTCTAGTGCTTAGCAGCATTCATCCCCCTTCCTACCCATTGTATGGAGTTACCAATTCCTAAACTTTCCCATTCATTGCCCATTCACCGGCGGATCTGCTAGGTCTGCACTTGCACAGAGAATTTTCATCTCCCCCTGCTACTCTCTTAGTTGTAAAATTTGCAAACTTGCTCTGTCCTCCTAATTGTACATTAATTACCCGGGTGTTTTAAAGATTGGTGTCTTAGCCCCCGTACACACGGTCGGAAATTCCGACCACAAAATCTGTCAGATTTTTTTCGACAGATTTTGTCCAACACTGGTGTTGCATACACACGGTCGGACAAAGTTGTCGGAAAATCCGATCATTCTGAACGTGGTGACGTTCGTTGCGTACGACGGAACTACGTAAAGGCTAGTAGCCAATAGCTTTGGTCTCGTAATTTGATCTGAGCATGCGTGGCACTTTGTCCGTCGGAATTCTCTACACACGATCGGAAAAAGTCCGATCGGATTTTGTTGTCGGAAAATCTGAGAGCAGGATCCGACGGAAAAAGTCAGATAGAGCCCACACACGGGCGGATTTTCCGACAACATGGTCCGATCGGACATTTTCCGTCGGAATTTCCGACCGTGTGTACGGGGCATTAGAAGTCATAAGTTGTTAACCACTTACGGACCCAGCCTTTTTCTGACATTTGTTGTATACTAGTAAAAATCTGTATTTTTTGATAGAAAATTACTTAGAACCCCCCAAGCATGATATATTTTTTAGCAGAGACCCAAGAGAATAAAATGGCGGGCGTTGCAATTTTTTATGCCACACGCGGTTTTTCGAATGTAATTTTTTGGGAAAAATACACTTTTTTAAAACTTTATTGCAAAAAAACACAATACTTAATACATACACAATAAATAAACCCAAGATAATGTTGCGCCCAGTAAATAGATGCCAAACATGTCGCGATTTAAAACTGCGCACGCCCGCGCAGCAGCGACAAACAATGGAAATGTTACTATCCATAGGCAACTTTTTAACAGCCTTTACTACTTTTTTATCTACAGAGGAGGTCTAGGGCTAGAATTACTGCCCATGGTCTGACATTCGCAGCAATACTTTTATGTGTGGGACGATCGCTGTTTGTGTGCATGTCACCTTTGCACTAGCACAGGGGGGGGGGGGCACTTTCATTTTTTTTTTTATTATTAATTCATTTAAATTTTTTTTTACTTTTACACTGTTGTTTTTTTGTTATTACTTTTATTGCTGTCACAAGGAATGTAAACATCCTTGTGACAGCAATAGGGATGACAGGTACTCTTTATGGAGAAATCTGGGGTCAAAAAGACCCCAAATCCATCCTTTGCATTTGAAAGCATTCAAAACGCCAAGATTTGCGTTTTAAATACTTTAGATTTTCAAAAAATGCAGCTGAAGACAGCCAGGTAAACCGGAAGTGATGTCATGTTTTTGCCTCCGGGTTACCATAGCGGAGACCCGTACAAAGCCAATTACGTTTTTTTTATGGGTCTCTGGATGGCCAACAGACGTGCCAGCTGGTAGCTCAGGTCTCCCGGTGGGGCGGGAGATCCCAAGAGAGCCGCTGCTTGTAATAGCAATCAAGTGGCTAGTTAGGCACTCCACTTGCTATTACAAGAGAGCTGACCATTGGCTCTAAAAAAAACAGTAGTGGGGTGATGCCTGAAGCTGCAAGCATCCCCCCCGGTACAACCACTTGAAGTCAAAATGATGTACCAGGTACTTGATTTGGTGACAAGTGGTTAAGTTCTAAGCTGTTTAAGTGGCACTATTCAAGTGCCTATGCTTAACTCAAAAAGTCCCTTCTATTGCTCTCGGCCTCCTCTAAATTCCTTTTTTACTGCTGTGATCTGACGTGCTGTTAGAGGGTGGTTTACGTTCGTTCTCTATGGTCCCACTGCATGTAGGAACATAGCCACCGTCTCTTGCACGTTCCCAAGATGGACTATGGGTTGCGTAGTGTACATATTGCAGTAAACATGATGACCCGGTGTCTTGCCGAGAAAGTTCCCCCGGCAGATAAGGACCCCCCTGTGCTGCGCAGGCGCTGCGCTTGCGCAGTACGAAGCACAATGAAGCACAACAGAGTTTCCGAAAATAGCCAAAGTCAGTCAGCTGTACGCGGCGGCTGTGCACTACATTCTAACCTATGTCCAGGTTCGAGCCCCACCATCCAAGTGGACATAGAAAATAAAAATATGCAGAGTGCAGCGAGGCCGTGCACGAAGCGTGGCGAGCGTAGCGAGCCCGCGAGGGGCCCTGTTACAGGCGCCGTGTACAGCTGATTCACTCTCTTCTGCTTCGGCTATTTCCAGCGGCTTTGTTGTGCTTCGTACTGCGCAAGTGCTGCGGGGTCCTTATCCACCGAGGGGAACGTTTCGGCAGAACACCGGTACTAATGTGCACTGCTCATTCCAAACAAACTGAAGTGAGGGGGGAACAGAGAGGTTTGGGAGCTCATTGAGGACGTTACAAGGAGGCGAAACATTAAAAATCAAAGGAGTCGGTTTGAAAATTGTTGGCTGAACAGACTGCATCCTTTTCTTTACATGGCTCATTTCTCTTTATAAGGACGTATTTATATCTGCATTGTTCATCGAAGAGTAATTCACGTTAGATCACTTTTCAGAGGGCTTTTGACAGGCTTCTGGGTTGAGTTATGTTGCTTTCTTACCACTTGTTTTAGCCCCTAAAAGCCAGCACCAATGCGTTTGCAAGTATTGTGACTGCTGCATGTATACACCCTGTCCAGCTGCCTTTGCAACTTAGAGGGGCAGTCACAACTGCATTACATTTTCTTGATAGATGCCTGCTGTACTGTGTACTTGTGTTGCAAAGCTTCCTGTTTGCTTTGTATTGCTTCCTTTGTGTAAAATCCCTGGAGATCCTGCCAGTTCCTCTGCTTTCCTATTTCAAACTGACCACACTAGACATAGAAACACATCCTTTCCCGCGTGGTCATTTTTCTGGCTGTGCTGGGAGAACAGCCTGCCCACTGCAGACAACCATTCGGTGGCATGATCAGTGTGCTGCTGTTTCTCCACCCCAGCTCTCCAAACTAGTTTTTCAGCTGATACAGAGATTATGTGATCACTTATAAAAAGAGAAAAAAAGGTATTTATAATGTTTTATATATATATATATATATATATATATATATATATATATATATATATATATATACATATACACAAATGTTTCCCTTTCATTCTGTTTAAACTGAATGAGTTGTTTTACAAGGTGAGGGTTCACATATACTTTAACGGGGCAGTTGGAGAGCAGTAAAAATGCAGGCAGGTTGCAGCACGGCGTGTTATTGCCCCCTGTAAAATGCGACAGGGCATCATTTTTGCTGCACCATGAAATAAAGCATTGCAGCCGCAGCAAGAATACAACCCTGTCCACCTGCCCTTGCAACTTAAGGGTGGTAGTCTGAGGGAAGAAACACACAGCTCAACTGCTTATTTTTACTGCTTCCAAACCAAAGCTGTAAAATAAGCCTAAATCAGAAAAAAATGGAACACAACATAGAACCACCCCACACACATATTGTACCAGGAACCAGAGGCAAGCCCATTATTGAACTCCTTAGGTTCAAGTAAATGATAGTAGCAGCTGACGTGTTTCGGGGGACATGTCCCTTTCTTCAGAGCAGAACTGCGCAGTTACAAGATTCCACAATTTTAAGGTGGGCTGCAGCATCTTGATCAGGGGCCTTCAAAATTCCTAAACAAAGGGCCAGTTTAAGACTTTAGGGAGAGCCGTGCTGTTGCTATTGGGAGTAGAAGAGATGCTGACGTCAGTGGGAAAAAATAATGCCCCATCATTTGTTTCAGTGGGAATAAGGGCTCTTTCACACGGGGCGGATCAGTGCTGATCCGCCCCGTGGATATCCGCTTGCTCAGCGGGGATAGCCGGAGCGATCTCCGCTGAGCAGGAAGATGACAGGTCCGTCTCTGCACTCTGTGTAGGGACGGACCTGTCAGAGCGCCGCTCTCCCCTATGGGGGATCGGGTGACGACGGACCGTAGAGTCCGTCGTCATCCGATCTGCTCTGCAGACGGATGGAAAAATAGGGTTTTCCTCTGTCTGCAGAAACGGACCATAGCGGGCACGGACGATAGCGGGTGTCAGCGGATGCTCATCCGCTGACACCCGCTATCCCATATGGATGCACATATGTCTGTTTTTCATCCTAAAACGTAAGGATGAAAAACGGACATACGGACCATCCGTGTGAAAGAGCCCTTATTGTGCCCCATCATTGGTGTTAGTGGGAGAAATTATGCGCCATCATTTGTGTCATTGGGAGGAATTATGCTCCATCATTGGTGTCATTGAGCCCCATTGTTGGTGTCATTGGGAGAAATTGTGCCCCCTTGTTCGTGTCATTGGAAGGAGTTATGCCCCTTCATTGGTGTCAGTGTTGGGGGGGGGGGGGGGAGGAGAATGCCCCTGTGTTAATATCAGTGGATGAAATAGTGTCCCAAGAGCTGAAATAAAGCAAGCAAAGGGCCAAATCTGGCCCCTGGGCACAGTTTGGAGACCACTGTTCTAGATCATGCAGACCTGATTGCATGGTGGTCACCATTCTCAGAAGTACCATGTTCAGCTCCTCTGGGAACTCTCAGCGCTGTGGTGTCAAGTTCCTATTTCCTTATGTCAAATTAACCTCGCTGTACATAAGACAAGCCTATACGCATTTGCTCACACGTGTAAAACGTGCATACTTTGCATATCTATCCTCATGTACATAAACGTACACATTACCAGGTGAGATACTAGCAAACATGGAATGGATGTTTTTAGCAGTTTATCGGTATAGCTCTGCGAAAGACGTCTGCCAGAGATGTTTTCTACCAAGTGGGGTCACCAAAGTAATATTTCTCAGCCGCATCCTGTTATGTTGAATTGGTCTTCATCCATGTTGAGATAAATATTCTGCGTGTGTATATATTATACTCTCCTCTTACAAAGTAATAGGATACAGCTGAGAAATTTGATGCCCATGGTCACAGTGTATGCCCCCGATGGGAAATACACTGACAGCCTTAGTTTGTATGTACGCTCTGGGAGCCATTGGGCATCAGATGTCCTTATGTTGAACCTGTGTTTTGCCCATCCAGTGCAAAGCAAGAGGTTCAATGTAATGCCCCCTTCCCTGACTGCTTATAATTATCTCCTTATTGCTCTGTTCACACATGACTTTGAGTTTACAGAGGTCTGAGGACTCTCCCTGCCTTCATATGATGGCGCTGGATGCAAAAGCGGGCAATTGCTAAGCACCAGCATTAGGCCCATGCCAGGGGCAGATGCCGCCTGATGCAGCCATTTGTGCCACCCTCTTCATCCAAGCAATGATGCTGTACTGCTTAGGGGGTGAACATACATCGGGCTGAACATTCCCAGTATGGACACTCCAGCCTCATTGCTGCCACCCATCGTTCCTCCAGGCCCCATTCAAACCTAAGCGTTTTGTAGCTCGAAGGAAAATCTATTTTTCTTTATGGAGATGGTTCACATCTCCATTCCAAGTCACAAGAAGCCAAATGCTTGAAGTTCAAAAAAGTTTGGAACTACCGGTACTTTTGTAGCTCCATTCTGGCACATTGGTGCATCTTTTTGTGTTTTTTTCTCTATAGAAATGTATTGAAACACACGATTCCCTATGTTTTTTAAAGTTTTAGCACGTTATGTGGCAAGTTCTTGGAGTGTTTTGTGCTGGTTGTTAGGAGCCAGGACCTGCCGGTGTTCTGTCAAAAAATGTCCGCCTATCGAAAATCTCCGAAGATAAACGGCACCTGCGCCGCGAGTCCAGGTGCAAGCCCCACCATCCAAGTGGACATAGGGCTGCACAAAGTTAGAGGGCCCCTCGCGGGCTCGCTTCGCTCGCCACGCTTTGCTCGCCACGCTTCGGGCATGGTCACGCTTCGCTCGCCATGCTTCGGACACGGCCTCGCTTCGCTTTGCTCTTTTTTATTCTAACTCTATGTCCACTTGGATGGTGGGGTTTGAACCTGGACTCACGGTGCAGACGCTGTTCATCTTCAGATATTTTCGGAATCTGCTTGTCATCCGTACTGCGCTTGCGCAGTACACAGCGGACAGTATCTGACAGGGGACACTATCCGACAGGACACCGGCGTCCTAACAACCAGTGACTCATCCCTGCTGTCAGCCAACAGGCATAAGTCAACTGTTGTTAATTACAACTACTCATTCAGCAAAAAAATTACAAAAGTAACAAAAAACAAAAAGTCCTTTATAAAAAAATAAAAATAAAAAAATAAACATGTCTCCCAATGTAAATCCATTGGCAATCATGATAAACACAGACTGCCGACCTACATGAAAAAAAAAAAACACACGCCAAACATGTCCACTTCTGTCACTTGTCACTTGCCTAAAGACAGCCACTTTCCACCGGCACTAAATAACCGTAGGGGTGGGGTCTCCCAGTGATGTCACCCCGCCCCCATGATGTCACTCCAGAGACCCCGCCCCATGCCTGCTCCTTAACAACCGATGAGTCACTGGTTGGGAAGCTGGCGGTTGCTGGCTCCTTAAAATGCCAAAGCTCAAAAAGGCTTAAAAAGGTTGTACAAAAAGGCTTAAAAACATGCATAGAAAACGCCCCACAAAAATGCAAAAAAATGTGATGTGAATGCAGCCAAATGCCGTGTACACACGACCGGACTTTTCAACGGAATGAATTCCGTCTGACTTTTCGACAGAGTTTCGACGGACTTCCGTCGAATCAGACTTGTTTACACACAATCACACCAAAGTCCGACAGATTCGACCGTGATGACATACGACCGGACTAGAATAAGGATGATCATAGCCAGTAGCCAATAGCTGCCCTAGCGTCGGTTTTCGTCCGTCAGACTAGCATACAGACGAACAGATTTTTCGACCGGACTCGAGTCCGTCGGAAAGATTTGAAACATGTTCTAAATCTAAAGTCCGTCTGATTTTCAACAGAAAAGGTCCGCTGAAGGTCCGATGAAGCCCACACACTGTCCAATTGTCCGACGGATTCGTTCCGTCAGACCAGTTTGGTCGAAAAGTCCGGTCGTGTGTACGCGGCATAAGTATCTCCAGAGGTGGTCGCCTCAATCGGCCTCATAGGCAGCACGGCTCTGACTGTCACTTAAGCCTGGTACACACTATCAGATTATCGGATGTATAATCGCCATGCTAGTCTCATATCGACAGTGACGAGGTTACTCAACTTACAAAAATTCTCATACGACAGAATACAACTTCGGAAGTGATATAATGTGTTGAATTGTTTTGTAATGTATTCTTTTGTTTCTAGTATTGCTCTTACTATTTTTTTTCAGACGAAAACTGTACTAATTACGTGAAAATAGGACTTTGTGTTCACATACGGTAAACATTTTATAGCCTGCACCTTCAGGTTTTGTTGTCCGAAAAGTCGGAATTGGCTGTCGAAAGCACTATACTAACAATCAGATAGTCGACCGATCGTTTCTCGTATGAAGATTTTCTTATCGCGTGTATGAACCTTTAGGAAGAAGACAAGGAGTCATATCCTCACCATACCCAGAAGTTTCAGGTAGTTCTTTTTGCTACATCCCGTGGCAGGGAGTGAAGGCAAGATGAGCAAAGGCAGCCGCCCGGGCCAACATTAAAGGGAACCTGTTGCATTGACCTCCATGGGTGAAGCACAAGTCTCCTTTAACTTTAGGCACACAAAGGTGTGAAAGGAGAGGAGATTATTCTTTGCTTGTGTTTTGCAGGGGTTGCTTGGTCTGCATTGTCAACCCTTGTCAAGTGGAGGGGGGGCATAGGGGTAACCTATTGAAATGAATGGGACAGCATGGTCCAAATGTTGCATGCAATGCTCGGGTCAGTGCAGCACAATGCAGTACTCTTTTCCTTTTTAGAAATGAGAGCAAACTGCAGTGATGAAAAAGTTTGAAGGAGCAGGTTCAAATTTGTTTCCTTGAACAAATGAATTTCTTTGTTTTTCGTTCTGGATTTTTTTTTCAGAAATTGAATGTTATAAACAAACAAAAATTTGAAGTACCTTTGAAAAGTTATAGAATGTGCTGAAATTTTTCATACGAATGTTTGCGCTAAAAAAAATCTACTAATGTGTGGCCATCCTAACAGGTATTTTTCTGTACTTGCAGTATTTTTAATGGGGTAAACCATGGGAGATGGTATATCATGTATTGGAGAGATGTATTGATTGCTGTTTTTTATTTTGTCCAAACATATACTTATAATCCACCTTTAACGGTGCATTGTTTTATTTTGGTTGTGAAGCTCTGAACGCATCCCAAATGCATGTCAACGACTGATAAATTTTGCGCTCTGATACTGAACACCAGGGTGAACAAGCCTCAAAGCTGGCCATAAACGGCTTCATAATTTTGCCTAATTCTTTCCAAAATGCAAGCAGTGGGTGGCTCTGCAAGCACTACCCAACTGGACAAAAGTTAATTTAATGGCTAGCTTCACCACTAGAAGAGTGGCATGGTAAAGCCCCCTTCCTGTTCAGCCCATTTTTCAGGTTTAAGTATTGTGATACTTTGACTAACAATTACTCGGTCCTGGAACACTGTATCAAAATGAATTTTATATCATTCTTTTGTGACAGATAGAACTTTCTTTTGGTGGCATTTCAGTACCACCATGGTTGTAAGGCTATATGTACACGGAATGCTTTTACAACCTCTCCTAAACGATTTAACTTGACAGATAGTAACCCACGTTTAAAACGTCCGTTTTGCTGCGTTTACATGCCGCGTTTAGCCACGTTTGCGTTTAGAAGCGTTTTTATTTTTTATTTTAAATAGCCAAAAATGAAAAATGCCTGTAAACGAAACGTGGCTAAATGCGGTAACTTCTGAACAAATTTTTTTGCGCAACGACAATAAACGAACCTGTGTACATGAACACATAAGATAACATTGGATGAGTTCAGGGAAAGTTGAAAAACGCATCCAACTGCCTCTAAACGTCCGTGGTGGAAGGAAAGAAAATCGCATCATCTATGGCCAGCCTCAGGTTATACATTCTTGTTGCTCTCCAAGCTCTACTCCATAGAAGCCATTGTTACCATGCACTGCACTCATGATGGCCAACAAGCACGAAACAGCTGTATGCAGTTTGGAATAAATTAATCTGTAACATTTGGGCTCTTTCACACGGGGCGGATCAGTGCTGATCCGCCCCGTGGATCTCCGCTTGCTCAGCGGGGATCGCCGGAGCGATCTCCGCTGAGCAGGAAGATGACAGGTCCGTCTCTGCACACAGCGCAGGGACGGACCTGTCAGAGCGTCGCTCTCCCCTATGGGAGATCGGGTGACGACGGACCGTAGAGTCCATCGTCATCCGATCCGCTCTGCAGACGGATGGAAAAATTGGGTTTTCCTCCGTCTGCAGAAACGGACCATAGCGGGCACGGACGAGATCGGGTGTCAGCGGATGCTCATCTGCTGACACCCGCTATCCCATAGGGATACATGTATGTACGTTATTCATCCGAAAACGGAAGGATGAAAAACGGACATACGGACCGTCTGTGTGAAAGAGCCCTTAGGCTTTATCTGGGCTAAAAATCAGAAAATTTATAACTGGCTAATGGGCAACCATTGGCATGGCTCCAACCACGATCTTAAAATAAGGGGTAAACCCCTTGTTTTTTTTGGGATCCATGATGGAAGTGAGATACACCAGTTTTGAGAAGGTCCTACTGCGCCTTTTGTAATGAAACACAAATAGGACTGTGGAGGAGACCCAGAAATCCAGACTTGGCACCTTTTGGGACTCATCAGGTTTTTCTCCCTCCCATTTCTACCAACTGGTGTTACCAGCATATACACTGAAAACTATGGAGAAAAAGTTTCTTTCACATTATAATGCCCCGTGCACACGGTCGGACATTCCAACTACAAAATCCGTCAGATTTTTTCCGAAGGATTTTGTCCGAAACTTGTGTTGCACACACACGGTCGGACAAAGTTGTCGGAAAATCCGATCACTCCGAATGAGGTGACGTACAAAACGTACGACGGGACTACGTAGAGGCCAGTAGCCAATAGCTTTCGTCTCCAAATTTCTTCTGAGCATGCGTGGCACTTTGTGCCTCGGAATTCTCTACACACGATCAGAAAAAGTCCGATCGGATTTTGTTGTCGGAAAATTTTAGATCCTGCTCTCAAATTTTTTCCGTCAGAAAAAGCCCGCTAGAGCCCACACATGATCGGATTTTCCGACAACATAATCCAATCGGACTTCTTCCATCGGAATATCCGACCGTGTGTACGGGGCATAAGTCTGATGATCGGATGCGGCGATGTGATAAAGATCTTTGGGTTTTTATGTTTTTTTACTGGCTTAGCATTTTTAATGTTAGAAATAAAAAGTGATTTTATTTTCAAGTGGATGTGCTGATCACTTCTTGGATAATTGTGATGGCGGGAAGTACTGGCGTCATGCCGTCGACCGTGGGAACACTATGCATTTTATAAATAGAAATAATATAGAAGTTTAATATATCTAAAATGACAGTGCGGAATTGTAAATCCAAGTGGTGCTGGCGGGAGCACTCTATTTCTATTTCACAAAGTTGGACGGCTTCTCCTTCTGCTCTGTAGGTCTGGGGAAGTCCTGATGTGTTAGACAGGAAAGCCCTCTTGTCTTACTGAGTCAAAGGTTAACTCCTTATCCACATGATTCCTGGTATGTGAGCTGTTGTGTGTGCGCCTCCATCATTTACACACTGATTGCTGCGTGCTTGTAGCTGGAGGTGAGAAGAAGGTGCTGATAATAAAGTGTCAACTAATTCCCAATTAGTTCTCCTTTGTCTGACAATGACTGGTAATCCGCTGAATTTCCTGTAGCTCTGCAGGTGTATAATAAGGGCCTCGGGGTTGGAATACCTCAGGGGCAATGTACCTTCCCCAGGGAGACAAATAATACCATCAAGGCTTTGTCTGACGGACTGCTATCCACACTGACCTTTGACATTCCAGACAGGAGTCATCTCAGCATGACCAGAATACCTGTCAAGACTTTCCGACAAGGCCTACCATTAAACTTGGAGTTCAGTTATTGTACCTACTATATTTAAACTGTATACTGTCTAAAGGCAATTATTTATTTTTTTCGTTTTTGACTATTGTTTATTACAGGCATTTATATAGCGCCAACAATTAAGGCAACAGGGGGCGAAAAGTTTGTTAAATGTTGACTCTGGACTCAACAACACACTGGGGTTGATTTACTAAAGGAAAATCCACTTTGCACTACAAGTGCACTTGGAAGTGCACTAATGCCGCGTACACACGAGCGGACTTTCCGACTAGAGTCCGCCGGACAGTCCAACCTTGTGTGGGGCTTCAACAGACTTTTTTTTCCCAAAAGTCCGGCGGACTAAGTCTGAAGTTTTGTTTTCAAATTGTCCGCTGAACTTGGCAGTCCGGCGGACAATACGGCCGTCTGTATGATGGTCCGGCGGACCAAAAAGGACGCATGCTCAGTAGCAAGTTTGTCACGCACTCTAGTCTAGTGTTCTAGTCCCGTCGTACGTGCTGTACGTCATCGCGTGAACCGCCGGACTTTTAGCGTGATCGTGTGTGGTCAAGTCCGTTCGCTTTCAAGTCCGGCAAAGCCCCGCTGGAAGGTCCGGCGGTTTGTCTGCCGGACTAGGTCCGGCGGACAATCCCGCCGGAAAGTCCGATCGTGTGTACGAGGCATTAGAAGTGCAATTGCTTTAGATCTGAGGGGAAGATCTGAAATGAGGGGAAGCTCTGCTGATTTTATCATCCAATCATGTACAAGCAAAAATGCATTTTTTTATTTGCATGTCCCCCTTTGGATCTACAGCGACTGATTTTCCAAGTGCACTTGCAGTGCTAAGTGGATTAGCCTTTAGTAAATAAACCCCACTGTGTTATGGCCGATTAGGTGCGGCCTGTTTGTGTGGGGCCAAAACTTGCAGAAACGCAGACCCTGGACGCATCAGAAGAGTGGTTACATCTAAACAGCAGCGGCACCAGCCATAGATTTGTACAGAGTACAAATATGACAGCCGCCGCTGTTCGTACACAGTCCTGCAGAATTGCAGGATTTTGTCTGGTATTCCGTATTACAATAAAATAACGGCAAAACATGCAACACACTTAGGGTGCCATTCACACCTGAGTGTAGCGTTTTCAGGCAGAAAATCGCACGATTTTGCCACAATTTTGTACAGGTCAAAAGGTCACCAATGTAAAAAGCAGAAAAAACGGCCAAATCTGCCTAAAAAAAAAAAGTTCCAGAACTTGTTTGAGCTTCAGTCGTTTTGGAGCTTTTGGCTTCAGGTGTTTTGTAGTGGAAATGTGAACCATCTCCATAGAGAATAATTTATTTTTTCCCCTCCAGCGTTTTGTAGCTTCAGGCTTCAAGCTACAAAACGCTCAGGTGTGAATGATGCCTTAGGGTGCCATTAGGGTGCCATAGCCGCAAACGCGGTTAGCATGCACGGGGTTTGCCATGTGACTAAAACATCTGCTGAAGAAATGCAATAACGTTGCACACCTTCTTTGGCCTGTTTGTTATGGATAGGACAGCCCATTTAAGTGAACTTGCAAAAAGAAAAAACGCAAGTGGGAATGTGCTATACAAAAGGTAAATGGGGCCTTAGGGCTCCTTCAGGCTAGTGGTTGTGCCCAAGTTGATCGATTGAACCTGGTACATTCAGCCTGCCCACGCATGGTTTGAAGCTTGGCCGGTTCCTGGTGAACCTGTGTCCTGTCAAATACTGTCCCCCGTCGGATAGTGTCCGCTGTGTAATGCGCATGCGCAGTACACAGCACAAGCAGATTCCAAAGATGAACGGCGCCTGCGTTGTGAGTCCAGGTTCAAGCCCCACCATCCAAGTGGACATAGAGTTAGAATCCAAAAGAGCTGAGCAAAGCGAGGCTGTGCCCAAAGCGTGGCGAGTGAAGCGAGGCTGTGCCCAAAGCGTGGCGAGTGAAGCGAGCCCGTGAGGGGTCCTCTAACTATGTGCAGCCCTATGTCCACTTGGATGGTTTTTCGAATCTCCTTGTGCCCCGTACTGCGCAAGCGCTGCGCCTAGGCATAGGCGGACACTATTCGATAGGCGGACATTTTTTGACAGAACACCGGCCAAGATTCGAACCATCTATGGCCAGCCTAAGTTATGCATCTCTTGCCTTCTGATCTCTGATATCCTAAGTAGGGATGCACTGATACCAGTTTTTTAAGACCGAGTATGAGACCTGATACTTTTTCTCAAGTAGTCACCGATACCAACTACCAATACTTATTTTTAATGTCATGTGAGTTTTTTTAGGGGTGGTTCACACCATACATGCATGAAAACCGATGGGAAAACCGCACAAATTTCACTTGCAGATACATCAGTTTCACATCAGTTTTCATGTGTGTTTCAGTGAGCTTTTACAGTTTGCATATGTGCAGGCCAGTCACAGTGCAATTTGAGAAAGAGTCCTGTGCGCTTTCAGTTCCGTTCAGGTGCAATTTCTAATCTCGTACACTACAATTCGCATTGAAATCGCACCTGAACCGATTAACTAAACGTACCGGACTGGGCTTTGAAATCGCACTGCAAATAACATATGTGAACCGAGTCTGTATCGGTTTTAGTATCGGTGCATTTGTACGAATTCAAGTACCCATGCAAATGCTTAGTATCGGTACCGATACCGGTATTGGTATTAGTGCAGCGCTAATCCAAAGTAAAAAGAAGAAATCATAGGAGAAATACGCTGCCATTGCTGATCTCCTTCTAATGCCCCGTACACACGGTCGGATTTTCCGACGGAAAATGTCCTATCAGACAATGTTGTCGGAAATTCCGACCGTGTGTAGGCTCCATCGGACTTTTTCCATCGGATTTTCCGACGGACAAAGTTTTATCTCCTGCTCTCAAATTTTCCGACAACAAAGTCCTATCGGACTTTTTCCGATCGTGTGTAGCGAATTCCGACGGACAAAGTGCCACGCATGCTCAGATCACATTACAAGACCAAAGCTATTGGCTACTAGCCTCTACGTAGTCCCGTCGTACGCAACGAACGTCACCACATTCAGGATGATCGGATTTTCCGACAACTTTGTCCGACCGTGTGTATGCAACACCAGTGTCGGACAAAATCTGTCGGAAAAAATCCGATGGATTTTGTGGTCGGATTTTCCGACCGTGTGTACGGGGCATAAGAATGGTAACTACTTGGATGTTTTGCCGATCCATTGATTTTGGTACTTTGGGTACAAATAGGTAGATCAGGAAGATCACCATCCAATACTCCCTCCTCTCCAGCAACGCAACACCTTGAGCTCCCTCACCGACTTCATCGTCTTTTCTCCGACCTTCTTCCAGGTTCCAGTTTTGGCAATCTTGATTGGCCTGTCCAGGAGGATGCGCAAATGAGATTATTGATTATGGCATTGAGGTCTGGCAAAGATGTACATTGAATTGCACATGCACATCTCCGTACTGCAATAAATGAACTCTTGTGTGCATTTGAAAGCATAGGAGGAAGGAGGAATTTAGATAAAAAATTGATGCTGCAATAAAAGTCCTCCCTGCTTACAAATTTTGCAAGTGAGGACTAACGTCTGCTTTAAAGCCAAAAGGTCAGCATTAAAAGCCAGGCAACTCACATTTTTAAATAGAGAGCTAAGCATTACCAACTTTTGTGTTTTTCTCATGACAAGTTTACTTTAACACAGCCTTGATTTCTCCCACTCTAGCTAATGTCTTTTTAATGAAAAGCCACTCATGTATTCTGCAAGGTCAGAATGCATAGAATTAAAGTGGCAAGGCCAGAGATGGTGGATGGTGGAACATTGTCTATTCAGAATTTAAACCAAAGACCTCTTCTGTGTCTATTATTTCCCTATGAATATGTTAGATGAATGCCCTTCTCATTAAAACTGTAAACAACATGGATCCATATATATATATATATATATATATATATATATATATATATATATATATATATATATATATATATATATATATATATATGTTATCACTTTGGGTCAGGGATTCTGATGGCTTGATGTTACTGTTTTTTTTCCCATGCTTCCACCTAAGTTTATCAGAGGGCCTCATGATGTGCCAAATACATGGTATGTTAGGGTCAGCAGAGGGGGGTAAAATTGGGTATAGTTTCCCTCTAATAATGTTGGGAACCATTACGTTAATCCTTTCTCAAGTTTGGAATGTATGTGGAATTTCCTCCTCATCCTCCATACACACCATATCTAAAAGGATCTTTCTTGTCTTACAGAGTCTGGGGTCAGCGGACCGGAAAGAATTTCAAACACCAAGGTAAAATCTCCTTCTTCGCTTTGTCATGTGTTTATCTGTGTTTGTGCCACCTGATTATTTCTGAACAGGAACAAGGATAAACCAGGGATATAGTCTTACAGTTCTAGCCAGCAGGAGCATGAAACGTGTGCTCTCGATGTCTTTGTAGATCTGATTTTCCTTGGAAACATTTGTTGTGTGAGCAAAGGAATTTACCTGAAAATAATGTATTGTATTCATTTGTACAACAGCCCTTGTACCTAAGGGAGCTTGAAGACAATACCTGTAACATACACAAATTAGGGTAAATAAGCGTAAGTTGACCATACCTGTAAAACACACAAATCAGGTTAAATAAGCGTAGGAGCCAGTTGATCTAACAATGTGATCAAACTGATGGGGGGACACTCACACAAACCCCATACTGATATGGCACACGGTAAGCAGGTAGATACCTAGAATAGTGTCTGGTTACAGTAAGTAAGGTCATCAAGTGTTAGACCCCTTTTAGGTAAAGCCCTCCTGCTGTGATGTCATTGTGAACCAGGTTGGGAGGAGCTCTAGCAGCAGGGCTCAAGTCCTGTGGGAACGCATGGGAACGGAGTTCCTGTACTTTTTCCACAACAGGAACTCAGTTCCTGTTAGCAGCTTTGTCCTGCAAGACTTTGAAGTATGCGAGCTGTGTGGCAGGTGCTACACCAGCAGCCGCCGACACAGCTCGCAATAGTAAGTGACGCACACCAGGGGTGGACTGACCATTCAGGCATTGCCAGTAGGGGGCCCCTTGACAGCTTCCGCTTCGATCTACCTGTCAATCACAGCTAGCTGACGGGTAGATCAGGTCCCTGCTGCTAAGAGATTGTGTTTAGTCATACCTCTCATGATGCGCTCCTCCCTGCCGTTCCCTCCTGATTTTCTGTCTCCTCAACCCCCCCCCCCCCAGTCTCCTGCATACTTGCTCTGTGTGTCCAGCTGAATCCCCCCCTTCTCTATCTTCAGTAATATGATGAGAGAACCCAGAGGAGGAGCACAGCTATTCTGCTCACAGGACATGCAGGGAGAGAGGTGAGCTGAGGGAGGAACATCAGTTTGGGGTGGTAAGCTGAGCACAATACCTGGCAAAGTTTAATGCCAGGATGGAAGTTTATGTGGAAATATGTGAAGGGTTGGAATAGCAGTGAGTGTGTGTTGGAGCCCTGCAGAGTTTGCAGCCCTCCAAGCTAACATACATCTTCTAAGCAGGAACACATCACTATCTCCCCAAGCATTCTGTCCAGATAATGTGCAGTTAATTTATGACCTTTCCGTTTAACCCTGTGTTATCCAAACTCTGTTCAATGAAAAGTGTTATCTCACCACATAAACACTCTATGTACAAAATAAAATTCCCCAATAAAGATCAGAACATGATGTTCACATTTGCATGGAAGCACAATTGAATGAATGCTGATTATTCAGAGAATTACCGTATTTATGTTTATTGAGGATTGTTTTTTTTTATGTACTAACAGTTAAGCTTCATACACACAATACGAAAATTGGATGAAAAATACCTCTTTTGAAGCGTTCGTGCATATGAGCGTATCATTTTTTTTTTTCGGTGCGGGATGGATCTTGGGTGGGAGTTCCCACACTTTTTTCCCCAGTACTTGACCCCTGTCTAGCAGCACTTGGGGCATGGGAGCTAAGCACCCCACACCTATGTAACCATCACACGTAGAGCAGGAAGAGTGGACCTGCACTTAGGAAAAGCCAGCTGTAGTCTGTTTCTTACGGAGGTCAGGGCTAGGGGGGATTGCAAAAGGCCTTTTAGGCCAGACCAAGAGTTCCCTGTGTGGGGCTGATTCCCTGGATGGTCCTGGGAGAGGTGTACCTAGCGAGGAGGTGACTACAGAGAACACAGTCCTGTGAGTACTAATGACCCCTGGTAGAGGAGAGACTGTAAGGGAGATTGCTGCTGAACTGCTGCATATGCTTTCAAATGTAACTACTGCAGACAGTCCACTAAATGTTATTGACTGTGTAATGTCAAGTGACTCCGGAATATACTGTATGTCCTGGTAATTTCACTGTTATGCCATTTCCTGAATTCCACAAGTGAATGAATGAATGAATGACTTGTATAGTGCTACCTATGCGAAATGAATCGCCTCAGGGCGCTTTTACCACTGGTGTCCATCTGTGGTATAGCGCGGTCCTTGCCCTGTGGGGTCCTGACATGCTTACAAACACATACACATACAACATACACATATTTGGCCAATTTTATTGACAAGATCTAATTAACCTACCAGCATGTCTTTGGAGTGTGGGAGGAAACCCACGCAGGCACAGGGAGAACATGCAAACTCCAGGCAGAAGGTGTTGTGGTCGGGATTTGAACCAGCGACCCTATTACTGCTAACCACTACACCACTGTGCTGCACTTTTACGTGTGGACATTCCTTCCTCTAGGGATGTGAAGGTCAGTGGCTGGGAACGTTGTGTGGAGGCCTATGGCATTGAGTGGGGCACAATATGGTAGAGGGGTTGGCCTCAGAAGAAGTGATAGTGTTCTAGCAGGACAGGAGGGGTGTTGACCTGTGCTATTGGCGCCAAATCCAGCCAACCACAAGTACCTCTTACAACCTGGTGAGAACTGAACCAATTTTTCCAGAGTTGCAAGACCAAGGTACTCTTCTGCACACCAGTATACATCCATGGACATGTTCTGTGTGTGCTATGAGTGCAGGGCATATCCTCCTAGTTACATAAAAATGCGTAGCCCATGTATCCCCTCTGTGGTGATCTTCCTGTTTGCTTATTGGTCTCTGTTAACAATTTAGTTATAAAATCACAAGCACATGGATACTTGAGTTGCAGATCCTTGGCTTTTGGCCAGGACGGGAGGCCCCATTTAACTTTACAATGAGTATTAATTGAAACTACCACTCATCTGTAAAAAAAAGTGAGGTATAGTGTTGCTTAGCATTTTTCTTTTTTTTTTCTTTTTTTTAACAATAGGATTTCTATATTTTGCAATTAAGTGTTGCATAGACTAGGACAATGCTTTTAAACTCCAATGGGTGCTTGGCGTATTGCTTGAGCGCTGTTCAAATGCCTTATTATGAAATCACTGGTGGAACAGTGGCTTAGTGGTTAAAACGTATGCATTTGTGGCATTGGGGTCCATTGTTGGAATCTTGGCCAGGACACTATCTGCATGGAGCTTCTGTGGGTTTTGGCTGGGTACTGTAGTTACCTCCTGAACACCAAAGACATGCTGGTAGGTTAATGGGCTGCTGTCTATAGTGACCATAGTAGGTGTGTACAAAATGGTTATGCACATGTGTTATCACATTCTGCATGCCAATCCCAAGCTGGGCAATCAGGGGGGATTTTGGAAAGACTTACTGTATTTATCGGCGTATAACATGCACTTTTTTCCCCTTAAAATCAGGGGGAAATTGCGGGTGCGTCGATCCCCTGCCGATTGTCAGCCTCCCGGCCTTTCTCGCGGCTTTCGGCTGTCCTCGCTGGCTTTCGGACACTTTCTCGGCAGCTCTCGGCTTTACTCGCCAGCTTTCGGCCGCTCTCGGCGGCTCTCGCAGTCCCACGTGAGCCGACGGGAGCGGCCGAGTACAGCTGAAAGCTGCGAGAATGGCCGAAAGTGGCCAAAAGTTGGCGAGAGCAGCCTAAAGCTATCGAACGCCGCCGAGATACAATGGACACCATTTTTAAACGTAAATGACACTGGCTGCAATGACAAGGTTGCAGATGGGCACTGACAAGGCTGCAGATGGGCACTGTCAATGCTGCTGATGGGCGCTGACAAGGCTGCAATGACACTGATAAGGGTGCATTGATGGGCATTTAAATGTAAGTTTTTTTCCTTAAAATTCCCTCCTAATCTTGGGGTGCGTGTTATACGCCAACACGTGTTATACGCCGATAAATACGGTACCTTGAAAAACATATGCCAAAATTTTTTGGTGGAAAAGGGCTTTCCAGTGTATCATACAGTATGTGGTACCCAAAAAGCTGGCCCATAGAATCACCAAGAGTAATTTATAAATGAATAAGTATATACATACATAATGAAATCTATACGTTCCAATAGTTACCCTGGATCATTCAGGCGCTATTTACACCATGTGAACATCTTTATTCTGACTTCCCTGCAGCTAGAGCCATTAAAGCAGAAGTTACGGTTCCATGACTCACCTCTTCATATGTGCTATGATAAGACTTTGGCAGTGGTGTGACTTAATAATGAAGTCTCATCTTATCGTATCCATGGTATACTGCTACACATCATTTCCTGCTCACTGAACACAGTATTGTCTCCAACTATTTGTGGCATTCTAAGCCTTTCTTACCATGGTACACACTGGTAATCAGAAGAGGACTTGTTAACATCTCCAATATAATAACAGGCTAAAGCAGTGGCTGTCGACTTTTTAGTGATGTGACATGCCTTCTGACACAAATACCACACAATTTACTTATATATGGAACTAATATGCCTTTTTTGAGACCAGGGCATGGTATATGGGGTGGATGGTAATGCAAAACATGTGTTGAAATGCTGGAAGGCTCTAGATGGGACTGTCACTAATGGGGGGTGTTATTAAGTGGGTTAGAGGACTCTGCAGCAAACTTGGTGTCCCTGTAGACAATGAGGTTTCCTAGAGGGGGGCTGGGGGGCACTGTGGAGAATTAATGAGGGCTGGAGGCTCTGCAGCAGGCTGGAGGCACAGTGGGAGGCTGGGTTGCACTGGGGAAGGTTGGGGGGGCACTGTGGAGGTTTAGCACTCTCAGGAGGCCTGGGAGAACTGTTGGCCACTATGGGAGGTTGGACGGCACTATGGGAGTTGGAAGGAACTGTGAGAGGATACTGGATCTGCAGTTGGCTGAAATCCCAGCAGTAGTTCATGGCCTGGTGGTTGAGATCCACTGTTCTAAAAATTATTTCAAACTGTTTCAGAGGTGCTTGATAGTTCTTGGCTCTGTTCATACCAAAGAAGCTCCAGGTATAGGTATATGGAATTATTAGTTGGTTTAAAGTAAACCTGTCACAAACCTTAGAAATTCAAAGAGGTTACAGGTTTAATAAATACGTCAACAGAGGTTACTTTCAGTGTAGACCACACATTTGAATTAAAATAAACTGGTATGAAAATCGCTCGCCCTCCTACTATTCCACACCACCACTGCGCACAAAGAAAAATTTGTTAAACACCTATGTGTATAAAAATAAACTAAGCAGCTACTTAAATAGATAAATAATGTAAAGTGATTTTAGATGAATAAAACAGTAGCGCTAATAATCACAGTGTCTGTGAATAAACTAAATATTTAACCTGTGTAAACAATACTGAAAAATAAGTATAAACAGTGCTAAAAAAAACAACACAATTAATCACCTATATACATAAAGTGAAAAATTTAAGTGAAGTGTGATTATATATTTTTTGCAGGTGTCCAAAAAAGGAAAACAAATCCAAACAAAAGTCCATAAACTGTTACTTGTAGTGATAATGTTTCAAAAAGTGACAAAAAAGTGAATGAAAAATCCTGAAGCAAATAAAGTTTTGAAGTGTCTTTAAACAAAATTCTTGAAGTGACTTGAAAAAAATATATATAACTTCCACCACACCACCTGTGTTCAGTGCTACCGCACCCTAAGGAATCGCACTCACCAGCAGTGTATGCCTTGCACTCTCATGCTCGGCCAACTCGCTTAATAGCTCCACATGGGTCACAGATGGATCCAGACAGACTGTTAGATAATTGCACTCCACATATAAGGAAAAAAGAGATGCTTCCAATAGTGAAGTAGAGTAAACCATTTATTTCAACAGCATACAAAATTCCTCAACCATTGTACTCACATCCTTCATATAAAAATCAGGCACTTCAGCATAATCTTTTTAACAGGAAACAAGGACCCAGCAGTGGTGACCCGATATATTATGGTCTCGGCAGACCCGGCGTTAATGCCAATATGTCTCACCCTCCACGCTGTCTCCTTTCTCTTTCACTTCACACGGCACAGCACACCCAGTAACTGGAACGTTGAATGTTAAATGCTCCTTATAGTTGCCATGTAACCATACCCAGACATGTTTCACCGAAGTGGCTTAATCAAAGTGGAACCCCAATGATTAAGCCACTTCGGTGAAACATGTCTGGGTATGGTTACATGGCAACTATAAGGAGCATTTAACATTCAACGTTCCAGTTACTGGGTGTGCTGTGCCGTGTGAAGTGAAAGAGAAAGGAGACAGCGTGGAGGGTGAGACATATTGGCATTAACGCCGGGTCCGCCGAGACCATAATATATCGGGTCACCACTGCTGGGTCCTTGTTTCCTGTTAAAAAGATTATGCTGAAGTGCCTGATTTTTATATGAAGGATGTGAGTACAATGGTTGAGGAATTTTGTATGCTGTTGAAATAAATGGTTTACTCTACTTCACTATTGGAAGCATCTCTTTTTTCCTTATATGTGGAGTGCAATTATCTAACAGTCTGTCTGGATCCATCTGTGACCCATGTGGAGCTATTAAGCGAGTTGGCCGAGCATGAGAGTGCAAGGCATATACTGCTGGTGAGTGCGATTCCTTAGGGTGCGGTAGCACTGAACACAGGTGGTGTGGTGGAAGTTATATATATTTTTTTCAAGTCACTTCAAGAATTTTGTTTAAAGACACTTCAAAACTTTATTTGCTTCAGGATTTTTCATTCACTTTTTTGTCACTTTTTGAAACATTATCACTACAAGTAACAGTTTATGGACTTTTGTTTGGATTTGTTTTCCTTTTTGGACACCTGCAAAAAATATATAATCACACTTCACTTAAATTTTTCACTTTATGTATATAGGTGATTAATTGTGTTGTTTTTTTTAGCACTGTTTATACTTATTTTTCAGTATTGTTTACACAGGTTAAATATTTAGTTTATTCACAGACACTGTGATTATTAGCGCTACTGTTTTATTCATCTAAAATCACTTTACACACATTTGAATTATCGGTAAATCCAGAAATACATTCTGCTAAAGTTATTTTCAAATCTCAAAGTTTCTGGTAGAGGTAGCACTTGTCCTTGCCCCTTCCTACATTTGAAACTTTCATATTTGTTGGGAAGGCTGCCTATTACTCTAAAGAACCAGTAATATTCTCTATAAAGCCCATCTCCATGATAATGTTAACCACCACTCCCCTAAATTGGTTTGTGTGACGAAACGTCCCACACTCCGCTTGAGTGCTTTTGTCATATACCGCTTCCTCCCAGTCGAAATATAGATATCAGATATTCCAACCGCTCACAACAACAAACAAGGCATTACTCGTTTGGTTGCTGAACATGAACTGATTTATTTGAGATGACACACAAATATATACAGCAGGCTGACAATACATACTGTAACCAGAAATCGAATTAACATGAGCTAGTTATCTAATCATTTACCCACACTAGGTGACTCAGAGATATGACCTTTTAGGGTAGACTTGTTGTCTCCTCACTCACAACGTACAATACACATAAGTATAAACACATCCCCAATAGTTTGCTAGGAGACAAAGGTATGCTATTGAGCACAATAAACTATTGGGTGAAAAACCGGGCTTTCCAGTTCTCATTAACCACCTTGCGACCGCCGGCTGTCAAATGACGGCCAGGCGGCGCAGCTCTCAGCGCGGGAGGGCGTCATATGACGTCCTCCCCTTCAGTGCACTCCAGGGAGCGCGCGCACGCCGCCGGGAGCGCGCGCTCTCGCCGTGTCACTGGGCACCCGATGCGCGTGCCCAACGGCCGCGATGTCCACTGTACCCAAATAACATTTTTATCATATTTTCCCCCCAAATAGAGCTTTCTTTTGGTGGAATTTGATCACCTCTGCGATTTTTATTTTTTGTTAAAAAAATGTAAACAGTTTAAAAGTTTTTTTTTTAATTTTGTTATAAAAATATAAAATGGGTAATTTTTGTCCTTCATTGATGTATGCTGATGAGCAGGCAGTGACAGGCACCGATAGGTGGCAGTGATGGGCACTGATGGGTGGCAGTGATGGGCACTGATGGGTTACACTGATAGGCAGCACTTTTAGGTGGCACTGATTGGCAGCACTGGTGGGTATTGATAGGTGGCACTTGTGGGCATTGCAAGGTGGCACTTATGGGCATTGCAAGGTGGCATTTATGGGCATTTATGGGCATTGCAAGGTTGCACTTATGGGCATTACAAGGGGGATTGCAAGGTGGGACCAATGTCCCTTTAAGATAAGCCGGTGATCGGCTTTTGTTTTTATCATGTGATCAGCTGTCATTGGCTGACAGCTGATCACATGGTAAGGGGCCGGGTCCCGCCCCTTACTCGGATCGCTGATCACCCGAGTCTCAGTGACTACAGGGCGCGCGCAGGGACCGTGCACAGGGGAGGACGTCATATGACGGCCTCCCGGGAATTCACATCCGCGTTGTGGCCGTCATTCGGTGTTAATCGATGTTAATCATGTGATTATCTTGCTTCATATTGTATGTTATGTCATAGTTGTCAACTGTTGATCTGTGGAATTGTAATGCTGTTTCTTTGAAAAGAATTTATAAAAAAAAGAAAGCCCGAATGCTGAGGTTAAAGTCAGAATTCTAAGTTCCAAATGAGAATTTTGAGTTTCAATATCAGAATTCTGAAATTAAAAGTCTGATTTTGAAACTCGGAATGGTGACTTTTACACTAAGAAATCTGACTTTGAATCTCAAATTTCTGACTTTGAATTTCAGAATTCGAACTTTTTGAGCATAAAACCCAGACTTTAAAAGTCAGAATTGGTTTAAACCTCTATATGGATGGCCTAAGAGCTCTTCCGTCATCTGCTGATCATTTTGGCATGCACTTTTCACAGAAGGTGATCTCCATTTGTTTCTTTGTTTTAATTATATATATATATATATATATATATATATATATATATATATATATATATATATATATATTTATATGATATATACATGATGTTCTGTTTGAACTGCCCAGGGCAGTGACTGGTTTATTGAACTCTTCAACATATACTAACATCGGAAATGTCAATTACGGGTGCATTGACCCTTCGTGTGACACATCCCTCTGGGAGCTGTGATGAACAATTATATTCATGCTCGCTGCTTGGATATTATTGGACTGGCTACAGCTCTGAAGAGTTGCCTGCAATGAATCCATTGGAAGGCAGTGTACTGTATTTTTCTTCTTATTACATAGCAGTACTGTTACAAGTGTCAGATAATTATTTGAATATAGATAATAGACAAAGATACTTTGCAATCAGAAGGTATTCTATGTACAGCGTATATACATAGGGGCATGCACTAAGCTCGATGGCTGAGATGGAAAATTCCATGATTAGCCGGTGTAGCGTTTTAACACCCTCAGTGATCATTAGAGCACAGCTCGCTGGGATCTAGACTCCTATTCCGCAGCACAGAACGCGCAAAGTCTGAAGTGTTTGTACTGAGCTCACAATACCAGCGGAGGACGATTTTTCTTCCTTCATCTGTGGTCTGACCACAGGAATGAAGCGCTTTATTTTGCAGCCCTGACTCCCGTAGACCCCCCGCCCTCACACTGCCTTCAGTCTGTTCCTAATCGCCCTGTTGCTACCCTACAAAAAGTGTCCCAACAACCGCCAGGCTTGGGATGACTCAGAATTCTGCGTAACCCCTTTGCTCAGATGCCTCTTTAGTTACATAAGGCACAAACATACAGCTACACAATAAGCCACTTTGTAGAAGCGTTAGACGCTGTGCTGGCTTTCTGCAGTATTTAGATTAATGCCGGACTGTGTATGTCTGCTCTGTTGGCTGTAGAATATCTTGGCCTGGACATAAGATTCGGAGAAACGCTCCTTGTATGTGAGGACGCTATAGAGGAATCTAAATATATGTTCATAAGAAGCTTGGCTGTGTTTGGGTCATTTTAAAAACATCAGATCTTGTGTATGGTATAGAAAATGATGGCACCTGCCACGCTCCTTTATGTGTGCATATAATATTCATGTATTACTATTAATGATTACATTACTTATGTATCAATATATTACTGTTTATAATCACATTTTAGGTGCCTATTTAGTAATCATGTTCGGTAAAATGAATTCCAGGTATGGCAATTTTTACATACCGTATTTATTGGCGTATAACACGCAACGGCGTATACCACGCGCCCCAAGTTTGGGAGGGCATTTTAAGGAAAAAAAGTTTTAGGAGGGAAGTTTAGGGGAAAAAAAAAACTACATTTAAGCGTCATTTGCAGTTGGCCCAGCGTCATTGCAGCTTGCCCACTGTCATTGTAGCTTGCCCACTGTCATTGTAGCTTGCCCACTGTCATGGTAGCTTGCCCACTGTCATTGTAGCTTGCCCACTGTCATTGTAACTTGCCCAGTGTCATTGTAGCTTGCCAGCGTCATTGTAGCTTGCCAGCGTCATTGTAGCTTGCCAGCGTCATTTGCAGTCTTGCCCGCGTTTAAATTTCCCGCCGCCAAGACACCGCCGCCGAAAAAGACTGAAGCGCCGCCGAAAAAGACCGAAGCGCCGCCGGAAAGACCGAGCCGACTGTTCGACTCCGCTCGCTGCTGTTTCCGGAGCGAGCACAGGGAGGCGGGACTACGAGCGGAGCCGAACAGTCGGCTCGGTCTTTTCCGGCGGCGCTTCGGTTTTTTTTTCGGCCGCGATTCGGTCTTTTTAGGCAGCGCTCGCTATTTTTCGGCGCCGCTTGCCATTTTTGTCACTTTTTTGGGGGGGGGGGTATCGGCGTATAACACGCACCCACGACTTTCCCCCGATTTTAAGGGGGAAAAAGTGCGTGTTATACGCCGATAAATACGGTAGTTACATTGGTCCAGCTTGGACCAATGTAACTACAGTAAAACCTTGGTTCGAGAGTAACTTTTTTACCACTTCCATCAGCTCATTCCCCACAGTTACAACCTTTTGTACCACCTCCCCCACCCTATTAGATTGTAAGCTCTTCTGAGCAGGGCCCTCTTAATCCTCTTGTATTTTATTGTATTATAACTGTATTGTCTCCCTTTTATATTGTAAAGTGCTGCGTAAACTGTTGGCGCTATATAAATCCTGTAATAATAATAATAATAATAACTTGGTTTGAGAGCATTTTGCAAGACAAGCAAAATTTTTAAATACATTTTGACTTGATATACAAGCGATGTCTTGATATACAAATAGCATCATATCACAACTGAGTATAAAAGAGAAGAGAGGTGCCTCTAAGTGTAGCAATATGGTTACATTTACATAACAAAGGCACAGTACCTGCCGCTGATATTGTGTTTCCAGCGCGATGGGATCACGCTGGAAATCCCGGCTGCGAGGCTGTGCTTCTCGCGCTCACCGCCCCCATGAGATGCAGCTTTTCCATAGGAATGTATTGGGGGCGGCGAGCAGGAGGACCCACAAGCTCCCGCGACGGGGCTTGTGGGTGTCAATTTCGCCGCTAACAAAGGCGAGATTGACACAATATCAGCGGCATGTACTGTACAACATTTAGCAACATCTTGCTACACTTATGCTACACTTATGTTTTTTTTTTATACTTACCTCTTTCCAGAGTTTATGTCCAGCCATGTGATGTCTTTAATTCCTCCTCACATTCAGGCTGGATTCACACTTGCTGTGGCCACGGCTCACAGCAGTGGGTCCGGTGCGTCCCTGTACACTGATTCAGGTGCGAATCAGGTTCGAATTTCTACCTGAATTCGTAGCTGATTCGGAGACGCACCAAAGACGCACAGGAGCCTTCTTCAATGATGACCGCGGCTGCCCCGGAGGTGTGCGAACCGGCTCCCAATTCGCATTAGTGTGAACTCAGCCTCGGTCTTTACTTGGTATTCCTCAATGGCGCAGAGAGCAGCAATGTGGTGATGATGTCAGCGGCGCTCTCTGCACCATTACACAGTAAGCAGGGCGCCATTGGTGGGCTTTAATAAGACGGTTTCAAAGGTTCTTCTTCACCCACCAATCCATATTCAATCTGATCAGTTGTAAAAAAAAAAAAGAAGAAGAGTACACTTATGTACTTGGCTCAGGCCCCCCTGACCCCCTCCTTATGTTTGCATAGCGGTGGGTGGTCAGCTTGAGCTTTCAACAGTCTAGATATTAGCTTGTTTTAATGAGTCACAGGTCTGTGATCTATTACAGATCTGTAATAAATTGCTGTAGAGTGACTTTTATGATGTTAAAGCTGAGAATTCTGCGGGTAACTGAATATGTCCTGGTGGATGGTTGGTTTCCAAGGCTGCAGATAGAAACAACAAACAGCTCCCTAATGTTTTGTGTCCAGTGTCCTATTTTTCTGAATACGTTGTTATGGCATCACTGTTTGACGCGTAATTCTAACTAACATTTTTGTTTTCAGTAAAGTGGGGAATGATTATAGTTGGTATGGAGTTTCACTTTAAAGTACAAGATCAGCTTTGTAAAAAATAATCGTGTTAGCTCCCTCAATAGTCACGATCCCCCCCCCCACCCCCCCAGTCCATACTTACCACTATGGACAGCTGCGGCCTCCTGCACTCTTCTGCAGTCCAGCTGGTGAAAGTCAAGTGCTGGGCTGTTCTGCGCACGAACGTCCTATAGTCTTGAATGTGGCGTTTCTCCTGCAGTGAGCGTGCATCTGATTCAAGTCTATGGGATGTTAGTGTACAGGCAGCCAAGCACCAGATTTGTACTGGCTGGGCTGCAGAGAGTGTGGGAGGCCACAGCTGTCAGAGGAGATACATATGGATCTGCTTGGCTTTGGTGTGGCTGGACTAAAGTAGATCGATTAAAAAATATGTGCTGTACTAATTTTGGCTTTTTAACATTGAAAGTAATGTATACCGCCCTCTGAAAAAAGTGTTCTTCGGTGGATTGCTTCACAGATGGTGGTATAGCAGTGGCTGACAGACTTTCAGGTGGCGCTACTGCTATCTCCTGATGCATGTGTAGTGGTACCCCCTGTGAGGGCTGCTGAAAGTTGTGGTCCACCTGTCACCCTGCCCAGCCTGGCATTCACCCAATCATTTTGAGTCAATGAACAGTCCATATGTTTGTTTTTGTATTTTCATTGAGGGATTTGAACTTGGATAGGGATGGGAATTTATGGGATGCCCAGTAGAATTTTAGAACAATCAATTTGGGACTGAACTAGGTACATTCCTTGTACATGACATTTCTTCAACTCCTTCTGCACAACACTTGACTCCAGGCACAGCTATGGTTAGGCCCAACACTAACTCAGTCAGGCCCTAGAAGTTGCCATTTGCAGGCAGGGACCGCCGGTCCCTTTTAAAATATATAATAGGAAGTCCTTTAGTGCTAGCTGTCCTATGGTGGACTACTGCTCCCAGCAATCCCTCTTCAGGCCCTGCCAGCCCTCCTGGCTGCAGCTGCCTGACACCACTGCCTGTGACATTGCAATCCTCACTGGCTCCACACCCAGCTCTGGCTGTTTCCTCTCAGTCCTCTCTGGCATGTCTCTCCAGCACTCCCGATAGCACATGTCACTCACCAGTCCTCCCGGTTGCACACACCGGTGGTTCCCTCCTGAAGACTTGCTCGGCAGCACTAGCTCCTGTTGTCCTCTTTGGTTCCTCTCTGTGCCTCCTGACCAGATTCTTCTTGCTTTCCAGAAGAGCTCCGTCCTGCACCCGAACTCCAGGCCCAAGGTCACCCTCCCCCAGAATGGAGAGCGCCCTCAAAGGCCCCGACAACCTAGTGCTCCATCTCCAGTTCTTCCACCTGACAACTCCCGCCCCAGCTGGGCTTACTCTAGGTATTTAAGGAGGCCTGCCCCCTGCCAATCCAGACTGGGGATTGGTCAGGGCTCCTTAGAACACCCCAGGCAGCTCCACCTCTCTTCCTCTCCTCTCTTCTAGAATCCTCTAGAAGCCAGAGGGAGGTAACCAAGAAGTAAAGCTATCTGTGAGTCACCAGCCTACTCTGGCCACTCCCAGCCCACACAAATCAAAACAAACAGGCCTAGCTTCCAGTTAGGCTTGCTTAAATGTACCTGCTCTCACAAAAATCCTAACTCTAGCACCTACCTAAGTAGAGGGTGCTACACATAAAAAAATGTCCAATTCCCAAATGGTGACTTTACATTGCTGCCCCACTACTGCAAGCCAAGCGTTTGGCTCACGGTTTCAGTAAAGCCCCCTTGATGTCATTAGACAGGGCCACGGATGCGGCATGTGTACAGCCGCAGCAGGAGTTTCTAATCCCGGACGCTATTAGGCCTCTTTCACACAGGCGACTGTTCTTTTTTGTTATTTTGAAATTCCAAGACTCCGGGCACAGCGATCACGTGCAGTTGTACATTGCGATTAGCTGCGTTTACATGCAGCTGCGTTTAGCTGCGTTGGAACATTCTGATGTGCTTCCTGACGTTTTTCTTTCCTTGTTGCTGCTGCTATCCGCAGGAGAAATAGTACACTGCGATTACCTGCAGTTATGTGCAAATAGCTGCAATAAATCGGCCCTGGACACTGTCAAATACATTTTTTCAAACCGCACAAAACCCCAATGTAACAAAACCGTTGCTAAATGCATTGTGTGAATGGGGCCATAGGAAAGTTTAGCTGCAGTAGATAATTTGATCTATCCACAGCTAAAAGCTGAATTTTATCCGCCCGTGTGAAAGGGGCCTTATTTGCCGGTGTGAATGTAGCCTTATGCCCCGTACACACGGTCGGAAATTCCAACGGAAAATGTCCGATCGGACCATGTTGTCGGAAAATCCGACCGTGTGTGGGCTCCATCGGACTTTTTCCGTCAGAGTTTCCGACGGAAAAAAAATTTGAGATCCTGCTCTCAAATTTTTCGACAACAAAATCCAATCGGACTTTTTCCGATCTTGTGTAGAGAATTCCGATGGACAAAGTGCCACGCATGCTCAGATCAAATTAGGAGACCAAACCTATTGGCTAATAGCCTCTACGTAGTTCTGTCGTACGCAACGAACGTCACCACGTTCAGAATGATCGGATTTTCCGACAACTTTGTCCGACCGTGTGTATGCAACACCAGTGTCGGACAAAATCCGTTGGAAAAAGTCTGACAGATTTTGTGGTCGGAATTTCCGACCGTGTGTACGGGGCATTAGTGATAAACTTAGGTGTGTTAAGAGTAAGATGTAAACCCACAGGTGTGAGCCCGCCAGGAAGCTGTCACCTGTGCGGGCAAATCATCTGCCGCCAGGACAATCTCTGCCAAGCAGCCACACTTAGGCCCCTTTCACACTGGGGCGGTTTTCAGGCGGTACAGCGCTAAAAATAGCGCCTGTACACCGCCTGAAAAAAACGGCCCCATTCACTCCAGTGTGAAAGCCGGCGGGCTTTCACACTGGAGCGGTGCGCTAGCAGGACCGCAACAAAAGTCCTGCTAGCTGCATCTTTGGAGCGGTGAAGGAGCGGTGTATTTACCGCTCCTATACCGCTCCTTCCCATTGAAATCAATGGGAAACCGCGGGGATACCACCCGCAAAGCGCCGCTGCAGCGGCGCTTTGCGGAGGTTTTTAACCCTTTTGCGGCCGCTAGCGGGGGTTAAAACCACCCCGCTAGCGGCCGCATACCGCGGGTAAAACGATGGTAAAGCATAAGCATAAATATAGCGCTGCTTTACCGTCGCCGCCCCGCACTGCCCCAGTGTGAAACCAGCCTTATAGAAGGATGTGTTTAGAACAAGCAACTGTTCTGTTCAGCCACTGCATCCTAATAGGGGCTTAATGCAGCATCTGAAAGTTAGAGATGTTGCAATAAATGACCCATTCAAGCTATACGGACATCATCACTCATGTGAATGAGGCCCTAAACAGCATTACAGCATATTTTGTAAATCCAATGTAAAAGTAAATTTAGTGCATTTTTCCAATTTTTCCCGAACCTTCGGCTTTATCACCTCTGGGTGTGGGTGGTTATCTCCCCAAAACATACTGGGGAAGGTATGCATGGTAGCCAATCAGCTTCTAACTCCAGCTTGTTCAATTAAGCTTCAGCAATAAAACCTGGAAGCTGATTGGTTTCAATGCAGAGCAGCACCAGATTTTGCACTCTCCAGTTTTAGTAAATCAACCCCACTGGTAGGTTAGTTGCTTCCATCTACATGGATCCTGCTGTGTGTATTCTGTAGCAGGAACAATAGGTTATGAATTTCTTAGGGGATAGGAATACTGTTATGAATAGTTTAGGGCGTCTATGCAGTATGTAAGTACATCTATGCAGTATGGGAACACACGCATTTAATGCAACGCGTAACAATGCGCAACAGCACAGATTACTTGTAGCTAGAGGACCTGGGACTACAGAAGTGAGGGTTAGCAGTGTGAACTGTACTTTGAACTGCAGGGGAGCAGCATCAACACAATACTTTATTGAGGTTACTGGGAGAAATGGAGTGCCTACATACACTCTAAAGATATAATAATGTACTAAGATAGGGGTCTACAAACTTTCAAAACAAAGGGCCAGTTTACTGCCCTTAAAAACTTCAGTGAGGCCGGACTGTGGCCAGTGGAAGTAGAAAATGCCCTAGCATCAGTGGGAGTAAAAAAAAATTACATGGGAGGAATAGTGCCCCCATCATTGGTGTTAGACATGGGAGCCGTCAAAAATATAAGTTTTGTTTCGTTCCGTTCCGTATAAAAAAAAAAAAAACGTAATTCGTGTACGAAATTTAATTCGGATTCGTACGAAATACGAATTTCGTACGAATCGTTAATATCGTTATGAATATCGACACTCTACGAATAATAACGAATTATCCGAAAATGTATTAACGTTACATAACACAAGTCTATATTGTCTATTGTTCACCAATCACTCAGAGGAAGTACGAAATCCGAAATTTCGTTTACGAATACGAAATTTCGTATTTCGTACTTCCTCTGAGTGATTGGTGAACAATAGACAATAGATTTATGTGTTATGTAACGTTAATACGTTTTCGGATAATTCGTTATTATTCGTAGAGTGTCGATATTCGTTATAGTGAATCTCAAATTAATTTGAATCATTCGTTATATCCGCTATAATTTCTTTCATATTAGTTGAAATTCATCATTTGGTAGTTTGGATTCGGATAATTTGGATCCGAAATTCGTAAACGAAATTTCGTATTTCATACAAAATTCGTATTTGTAAAAATTCGTAATTCGGATTCGTACGAATTTCGAAAAATTTGTACGAATTTCCGATTCGTACGAAACTAATCGCACATGTATAATTGGTGTCAGTGGGAGGAATAGTGCCCCCATCATTGGTGTCAGTGGGAGGAATAGTGCCCCCATCGTTGGTGTCAGTGGGAGGAATAGTGCCCCCATCGTTGGTGTCAGTGGGAGGAATAGTGCCCCATCATTGGTGTCAGTGGGAAGAATAGTGCCCCCATCATTGGTGTTAGTGGGAGGAATAGTGCCCCATCATTGGTGTAAGTGGGAGGAATAGTGCCCCATCATTAGTGTCAGTGGGAGGAATAGTGCCCCATCATTGGTGTAAGTGGGAGAATCAGTTACATAACTCTGGTGTCAGTGGGAGGAATAGTGTCCCATCATCGGTATCAGTGGAAGTAATAGTACCCCATCCTTGGTGTCAGTTGGAGGTATAGTTCCCCATCTCTGGTTCAAGTGGGAAAAATAGTGGTCCATCATTGGTGTCAGTGGGAGGAATAGTGCCCCATGAATGGTGTCAGTGGGAAGAATAGTGCCCCGTAAATGGTGTCAGTGGGAAGAATAGTGCCACACAATTGGTGTCAGTGGGAGAATTAGTCCCCCATCATTGGTGTAAATGGGGAGGAATATTGCCTTAAGGGCTGGATAAAGGCAAGCAAAGGGCCCCATCCGGCCCACGGGCCACAGTTTGGAGACCCCTGTACTAAGGCAACGCACAATACTGTGTTGCAGCAAAAATGTTGTCATTTGTTTTCATGTTTTGGTGCATTGGAAGCCTATTGATTTAATTGGGCTGTCTTAATGCAACGCACGCTAACATAACACCGCATTCATGCGCTAGTGCACTTCAATAACACACCGCACAAATGTAAATGAGCCATTAAATTTCCTTTAAATATGCTAGGGAGAGAGTGTTTCTTCTCTATGAATGAATAAAACCTTCCGTCACTTTGAACTGAGTGTGAAATCCCTTCTTCCAGAAATTCTGATACTCATTACAGATGTCAGCCAGCAGAGGGCCCCACTTGTAGTCAGAATGACAGCAGAACCAGTAGGGCTGCCCACACCTGTTGCAATGAGTAGTGTGATCAGTTACGTAGAGGAAGGAGGCTCCTTTAAGATCAGTGAATAAAGTATGAGGAGCAGAGTGTTTGATTACAGGCTTTTTAAAATCTTGTTTTGAACGTTTTACAACGTAGATCAAATTATTTCCATTATTTTAAAATGTTTTTCATTTTGAATCTCTAAGGCAAGCATATCACAGAGGTTTAGGGTTAGAATGAGACCCTTTTACCCCTTCAAGTTTAAAGAAGACCTGTTATTAAAGCTAACTAGTTAGTAGGGCAAAAAAACAATATCTGAAATTACTTTTTTATATTAAAGTTGAACTCCGGAAAACACAACAATTCTCCTGTGCAGTGGGGCTACGCCAGCACCGTAAGCGTTAACTGCTCGTTTCTGTCTAATGCCCCGTACACACGGTCGGAAATTCAGACGAAAAATGTCTGATCGGACCATGTTGTCGGAAAATCCGCCCGTGTGTGGGCTCCATCGGACTTTTTCCGTCGCATATTTAGACTCTGCATAGGTCCTGATGATAGCAGAGGACCTTAGACCGCTGGAGCATGGTAGGCTGCAGGGAGCAGTCTAGCAGCACTGAAGAGCCTGCAAGAGCGAAGGATCGGGTAACTAAATGCGTCTTTTAAACATCCTAATGCCCCGTACACACGGTCGGAAAATCCGACCACAAAATCCGTCTTTTTTCTTTTTTCCGACGGACTTTGTCCGAAACTGGTGTTGCATACACACGGTTGGACAAAGTTATCGGAAAATCCGATCATTCTGAACGTGGTGATGTTCGTCCGTTACGACGGGACTATGTTCACGTTAGTAGCCAATAGCTTTGGTCTCGTAACTCGATCTAAGCATGCGTGGCACTTTGTCTGTCGGAATTCTCGACACACAATCGGAAAAAGTCCGATCGGATTTTGTTGTCGGAAAATTTGAGATCCTGCTCTCAAATTTTTTCCGGCGGAATTTCCGACGGAAAAAGTCCGATAGAGCCCATACACAGTCGGATTTTCCGACAATATAATCTGATCGGACTTTTCCCGTCGGATTTTCCGACCGTGTGTATGGGGCCATAGCTGCATTGGTAAAAGCAACAGTCTATTTTTCCAAAAAGATCAATGGAAACAGCTTATTTCAGCATTAAAAAATTAACAAAATAATCCATGTTCCTGGTATCAGGCTTCAGCTCACTGCCTGTGAAACATGTCCCTTATCAGGGTTTCCAAGTCCCTTCCTGCTTTAGGGGTCCCGAAATATCCCAAGAGCATAGCCGTCTCTCAGTAACAAGCCAGTCCACAATCTTCACACAACTCCTGCTCCACTCAACACTTCACAGACACCTGCTGGCTGCTTCTTCCCCTTTTCAGCCCTCTCTTTCAGGTAGATAAAACCCGTACAGGCTCAAGATATCCGTAGTTAGGGATGGAGACTCATTCCCACTCAAAAATCTCTCTGAGCCTCCGAATTCCCGGTCCAATTCAGCACTTGCCAACCCTGAGAAAACTGTACATTTCTCTACCGATACCCCACGGAACCCCTCAGGCTGCATGGGTGAGAACCCATGAGTACCCCAAGAATGTCTTTTATCATGCCCATTAAAGGGACCTCAACCCAAATAATGGGGACACTATATTGTCAAAAGTATTGGAATACTTGTCTTTACACGCACATACATGAACTTTAATGGCATCCCAGTCTTAGTCCGTAGGGTTCATTATTGAGTTGGCCCACCCTTTGCAGCTATAACAGCTTCAACTCTTCTGGGAAGGCTGTCCACAAGGTTTATGAGTGTGTCTATGGGAATGTTTGACCATTCTTCCAGAAGAGCATTTGTGAGGTCAGGCACTGGTCTTGGTTGAGAAGGCCTGGCTGGCAGTCTCCGCTCTAATTCCTCCCAAAGGTGTTCTATTGGGTTGAGGTCAGGACTCTGTGCAGGCCAGTCAAGTTCCTCCACCCTAAGCTCGCTCATCCATAACTTTATGGACCTTGCTTTGTGCACTGGTGCGCAATCGTGTTGGAACAGGAAGGGGCCATCCCCATGTTTTGGTATGCTGACGGCTTAAGAGTTCCCTTCACTGGAACTAAGGGGCCAAGCCCACCTCTTGAAAAACATCCCAGCACCATAATCCCCCCTCCACCAAATTATCTGGACCAGTGCACAAAGAAAGATCCATAAAGACATGGTGGAGCCAGTTTGGGGTGGAGGAACTTGAGTGGCCGGCACTGAGTCCTGACCTCAACCCGATAGAACAGTGGTCATCAACCCTGTCCTCAGGGCCCACTAACAGGCCAGGTTTTATGCATTACCTTGGGGAGATGCAGACTAGAATACTGCAATCACTAAGCAGCAAATTATGTCACCTGTGATGTATTTTAGTTATCTTGCAAACCTGGCATGTTAGTGGTCCCTGAGGACAGGGTTGATGACCACTGCGATAGAACACCTTTGGGATGAATTAGAACTGAGACTGAGAGCCAGGCCTTCTCGATCAACATCAGTGCCTGACCTCATAAATGCACTTCTGGAGAGAAGAGTTGAAGCTGTTATAGCTGCAAAGGGTGGGCCAAGGCCAACTCATTATTGAACCCTACAGACTAAGACTGGGATGCCATTGAAGATCATGTGCGTGTAAAGGCAGGCGTAATTATACTTTTGACAATATAGTGTATCTCCCATCAAGGGTCCATCCCTGGTATCTTGTACACCAGCTACACAGGTTGAGCAAAACCTGAACTACACCACTTATAGCGACTAAAGAACAATAATTTGGCAAGTGTAGGAACCAATGTAGACATGTCCACTTGGTTTTTGTCATTGAACTGCACGTTGGGTGGTAGAGTCAGTCTGTCGCTCTCCAATGACCAAGGCAGGGCAAATAAAATTGCACAGAAAGTGCCTGTGTGCCTTCAGAGACAACATAAAGCAAAGGCCGAGACTATGAAGGAATGTGTAAAAGATCATTCTGTAGCGTCGGCAGAGCCAAGCAATGGAATGTTTGTTTGTTGTGAGAACCAGATACTTATGTACTTATGCTTTAGGGAAGAGATGATTCAATGTGGAATGCATGATATAATAAGCTACCCTTTCTGTCCATTCATCGTGGCTGTGTATATGTTTACGTGGCTGTAGAGAGGCACATTATTGACTTCTGATCTGACCGGTGTGGAGACTGGAGAGTTAAATGTTAAATGTTCTCTGTAAGTCCGTGTGATCTTAATAAATGGTAAAGATGATGGTAATAATCAATGGTGTACAGTGATTTTATACCTTTCTGCGATTGCCCGTAAAGCTGTTAAAGGGGTTGTAAAGGTAAAAAACTTCTGACTATACCGGCCCCCCCAGCCCCCCCGTTTTACTTACCTGACCCCTCGAAAGTCCCACGCTCGCCCCGACATCCTCTTCGCCACTCACCCTGGCCGTTGATTGGCTACAGTGGATGGATTGAAAGCAGCGCAGCCATTGGCTCGCGCTGCTGTCAATCACATCCAAAGACGCGGGGAGGCGGGGCCGAGTGATAAAGCCAGCGGCTATAGCCGCTGACTGTATCACCGGAGCGCACCCGCAAGTGCTTCTCACCATGCGAGGGAGCTCGCATGAACGTGAGAAGTACTTGCAGGGGGGAGCCGAGACAGCCGCCAAGGGACCCCAGAAGACGCCTTTAAAGCAGAACTAAACTGTGTCTGAGCACCACAAACTGAAAATGTTATTTCATTTATTTTTATTATTCTAAGCAAGCTCACCTATCCATCCATGTCTTCATGATTTATTTTCTTGAGAAATTGCTTTGAAAAACATTTCTGGCTATGGCCATCTTAAGTAAGGGCAGATGATTCATGCATACCTCCCAACTTTCTGAAATGGGAATGAGGGACACCTATTAGCAAAAGTTTGTAGGCATAGGACACACCCCCTGCCACTCCTCCCTTAACTGCTTGCCGACCGCCGGCGTCATATGACACCCTCCCCTTCCCGGCCCTCCAGGGAGCGCGCGCCCGCCGTGTCACTGGGGACTCAGTGCGCGCGCCCGGCAGCCGCGATGTCCGCCGGGCACCCGTGATTGCCTGGTAACACAGCAGGACCGCGGATCTGTATATGTAAACACACAGATCCACGGTCCTGTCAGAGGAGAGGAGACCGATGGTGTGTTCTCAGTACAGAGAAACACTGATCGGTCTCCTCCGCTTGTGAATCCCCTTCTCCTACAGTTAGAATCACTCCCAGGGAACATATTAACCCCTTCAGCGTCCCTTAGTGTTAACCCCTTCCCTGCCAGTCACATTTATACAGTAATCCATGCATTTTTATAGCACGGATCGCTGTATAAATGTGAATGGTCCCAAAAATGTGTCAAAAGTGTCCGATATGTCCGCTGCAATATCACAGTCACGATAAAAATTGCAGATCGCCGCCATTACTAGTTAAAAAAATAATAATAATAAAAATTCTATAAATCTATCCTCTATTTTGTAGGCGCTATAACTTTTGTGCAAACCAATCAATATACGCTTATTGCGATTTTTTTTTAACCAAAAATATGTAGAAGAATACGTATCAGCCTAAACTGAAGAAAAAAACATTTTTTTTATATTTTTTATGGCGATATGTATTATAGCAAAAAGTAAATAATTATAGTTTTTTTTCAAACTTGTCCCTATTCTTTTGTTTATAGTGCAAAAAAAAAAAACACAGAGGTGATCAAATATGACCAAAAGAAAGCTCAATTTGTGGGGACAAAATGATACCAATTTCATCTGGGTACAGTGTTGTATGACCGCGCAATTGTCATTCAAAGTGTGACAGTGCTGAAAGCTGAAAACTGGCTTGGGCAGGAAGGGGGTGAAAATGCCCTGTATTGAGGTGGTTAAAGGAGAATTGTTCAAAAAAATGATTGGTTAAACACACAAGTTCTTTTTTTTTTTTTTTTTTTTTTTACCACTACTATTCCTTTATATTGGCTTTTGGAATTTACAAATGCAGCAATTTAGAAATTGCATGAAAGGTTTGGCACTTGAGTGCATTTTATATACAACTATATGGATCAGACCAAAATGAGGGACAAAGGAGGAGGAAAGAGGGACAAAGGGACTTTGTTCTGAATGAGGGACAGTCCCTCGAAATTAGGGACAGTTGGGAGGTATGATTCATGTAGTATTTACTTCCTGGAATCCATCTACCCTTAGCTCAGGCATGCAGGCAGGAGGGTGTGCTTAGCTCAGAAAGCCCCTTCCTCCAGATGACAGAAAAAATGCCATGAAGACTCCTGGGATGTAGGATATAATTTTTGCCTAGCCCAGAAACCAGGCAGCAACTGAAGAAATGTAAAAAAACTATATTTTAAAACAAGTAAATATAATATACCTTCCTATCTATTTTCTAATGTTAGCAGCATAAAGATTTATAAAATAGGTAGTTTTGATTAAGGGATTAGTTCTGCTTTCTCTTATGGGGATTCCTGGGAATTAATTGTGACTAAGCAGTACCATGAAAATTTTATCATTTTGTTTTACATCTCTCTTGGAGAATAGAGCCTTCCCGTGCCTTAAAGCGCAGTTCCGCAGAATTTTTTTTTTAAAAGTCAGCAGCTACAAAAAGTGTAGCTGCTGACTTTTAATAATCAGACACTCACCCACAGTCCAGCGATGCGGGCGTATGAAGCCCCGCTCCTCTCCCCCTCCTCTCCAAGGCCCTGACATTCTTACTGTGGGCGCCCGGCTGTGGCTTCAAAGCCGAGCACACACTGCTGCGTGCTGTGAATGGCTGGGCAATCTTCTGGGACCTGTGACGTGTCCCAGAAGATTGCAAGGAGGGAGGGGGGAGAGGTGATCTTCCAGTGCCACGGAGCCCCAGGAGAAAGTGGGAGCTGGATGCCAGTGGGGAAATTGCTCCTTACATTGGTGAACAGTGGGGAGAATGCTCCTTACATTGGTAGTCAGTGGGGAGAATGCTCCTTACATTGGTAGTCAGTGGGGAGAATGCTCCTTACATTGGTAGTCAGTGGGAAGAATGCTCCTTGCATTGGTAGTCAGTTGGGAGAATGCTCCTTACATTGGTAGTCAGTGGTGGAGAATGCTCCTTACATTGGTGGACAGTTGGGAGAATGCTCCTTACATTGGTAGTCAGTGGTGGAGAATGCTCCTTACATTGGTGGACAGTTGGAAGAATGCTCCTTACATTTGTGGACAATGGGAAGAATGCTCCTTTTAATGGTTGTCAGTGGGAAGAATGCTCCTTACATTTGTGGTCAATGGGAAGAATGCTCCTTTTAATGGTTGTCAGTGGGAAGAATGCTCCTTACATTTGTGTTTAGTGTTAAGAATACTTTAGGAGTCAGTTGGGAGAATGCTCCTTACATTGGTAGTCAGTGGGGAGAATGCTCCTTACATTGGTAGTCAGTGGTGGAGAATGCTCCTTACATTGGTAGTCAGTTGGAAGAATGCTCCTTACATTGGTAGTCATTGGTGGAGAATGCTCCTTACATTGGTAGTCAGTTGGAAGAATGCTCCTTACATTGGTAGTCATTTGGGAGAAGTCTCCTTACATTGGTAGTTAGTGGGGAGAATGCTCCTTGCATTGGTGGAGAATGGGAAGAATGCTTCTTACATTGATGGTCAGTGAGCAGAATGTTCCTTACATTGGAGGTCATTGGGGAGAATGTTCTTTACATTGATAGTCAGTGGAAAGAATTTCCCCTTACTTTGGTGGTCAGTGAAGAACATCCTTTACCTTGGTTGTCAGTTGGAAGAATGTCTCTTACATTGGTGGTTAGGGAACAGTACCCCTAATATTGGTAGTCAGTGAGAAGAATGACCCTTACATTGGTTGTAGGTAGGCAGCATGTCCCTTCCATTGGCGGTCAGAGAAGAATGTCTCTAAACTTGGCCATACATGGATTGAAATTCGTATGGTTTAGCATTGGCACTTCCGTACAACCACACTGTTGGAAAATTTCTGCTCGATCACCGTCAGAAGTCTTATACATAGGAACAGCGGGAGGTTTCTCCCATCCACATCTAATGTTTGGATGGGAGAATCAAGTCATTTTTTCTTTGTTCAACCCACTGGTTTCAACGATAAAAAATGAATCATCTATGGGCTGCCTTAGACTGGTGCTCAGGGAACAATTACGGTACATGTGTGATAAGTAAGAAAAATGCCCAATACATTGGTGTTCAGTAGGAAGAATGTTTCTTGCATTGTTGATCAGTAGGAAGAATGGCTCCCTTAAAAATACAGAAGCTCAAAAGATCCTTGGTGTCAGTAGTTACGTAACTAAGAGTGAGAAATGTCCCACTGCTCAAGGAACCATTAGTAACCGGTGGAGGTTGAGTAAAGCTGGTCTAGATCATTCTCAAACTGGTACCTATGGTAGGGTGACCAGACATCCCCGGTTTCCCGGTACAGTCCCCGGATTGAGGATACTGTCCCTGAACCAAGTCTGTCCCCGGTTTTGTCCCCAGATTGGATTTGGACACCCCCCCCCCCCCACTCTGCTGCTCCTACTAGCTTTAGTACTACTAGAATTATGGTAGTTATTCTGTGCCCCTTTCTGATGATCATGTGCTGGTCGGAGCGGAGAGACTATTTCTTCAGTTTCGGGTAGATGCCCGTTCCGCTCCTGCTCGCATGTTCTTCTGCCTTGGCTCAAGTCCTGGCCAGCCACCTGCCCATCTCCTTGTCTTCCCTGGCGGAGTGATCTTCCTCCACTCCCCACCCAGTAGTAGCTGGGGCCCGGAGAGTAAGACTTGACAGGCTGTGAGCGGGGCAGCGGCGGTGAAGGGCAGAGAGTCGCTAATTGCCGCCATTACTAGTAAAAAAAAAATAAGTCCCCGGATTTCTTTTAAAAAATCTGGTCACCTTAACCTATGGTGGTACTTGCTCAGTGGTGACAGCAGTGCACGCATGGTACCTCCAGTCCTCCAGCCATCCATACAGAAGGGTGAATGATTTGGATCTCTCTTGCAGGGAACTTTCCAACAAGGTGAGAAATTCCCCACTGCTCAAGGAACCATTAGTAACCGGTGGAGGTTGAGTAAAGCTGGTCTAGATCATTCTCAAACTGGTACTTTTGGTAGGGTGACCAGACATCCCCGGTTTCCGGGGACAGTCCTTCAGCCATCCATACAGAAGAGTGAATGATTTGGATCTCTCTTGCAGGGAACTTTCCACCAAGGTGAGAAATTCCCCACTGCTCAAGGAACCATTAGTAACCGGTGGAGGTTGAGTAAAGCTGGTCTAGATCATTCTCAAACTGGTACTTTTGGTAGGGTGACCAGACATCCCCGGTTTCCGGGGACAGTCCTCCAGCTATCCATACAGAAGGGTGAATGATTTGGATCTCTCTTGCAGGGAACTTTCCACCAAGGTGAGAAATTCCCCACTGCTCAAGGAACCATTAGTAACCGGTGGAGGTTGAGTAAAGCTGGTCTAGATCATTCTCAAACTGGTACCTATGGTAGGGTGACCAGACATCCCCGGTTTCCGGGGACAGTCCTCTAGCCATCCATACAGAAGAGTGAATGATTTGGATCTCTCTTGCAGGGAACTTTCCACCAAGTTGAGAAAAACCTCCCTGAGCAAAAACGAAAGCCTCTTGCAGCCTGAGGTGCTCATTATCTCTATGACATCTGAGTGCCAGTTTTATATACTTTTCTGGTGAAGCGAGAAGGTAATTTAAAACAAAAAAAAAGGATTTATGCTTCGCAGCTGGGTCTCTGTCAAAAAAAGTACAGTATGCTGGTAGCTTCACAGAATAGACTTGACGTACTGCTATAGCATTTTCATACATTCACATACACAACCAGACATTAAATACTACATAAGCGTAAGTAGTATACCAAATACAGATTGGACTTTTCTTCTTGAGTTCCATGCAAAACACATTTTTACTAATCCTCCTGATATTTGGGTCTCTGTGGCCGTTCATTTGCATGCCTTTACCCAGAGTCCTTAGCGGCAGGGGGAGCACTCTATGTTGTGGAATTATGTGGTAAGTCAGCTTCTTGGAGCAGTGTGTGAATGTACTCATAAGTGTTCTTTATCATTAATGCACAAGAGAATAGAGGACTCTATTCATACACACAGCCAAGAAAGAGGGCACTTCTGCTCCTATTAACAGCCACCCTGTATAGAACAGACATTATCCCAAGTTGGAGGATGCAGGAGGTAGACCTGCCCCCCAGGGCTGGATTCCTAGCCGAGCTGATGGAAAAATAATATGTTAATTACTCGGGAAAGTGGGATTAAAAAAAAAAAAGAGAGAAAAAAAAGAAAAGCGAGCCTTGGCATGGATTGGTGATAAATGTCAGGATTCTGGTGCAGGAAAATATTTCTCAGCAGTTTTAAGCTGGTCTTATAGAAAAGGACACTATAAAAAAAATAAAAAAATTGTAACCCTATTTATACGGCTGCCTTCCACCATGAGGTCCATGTGAACCCCTTAAAGCAGACCTGACAAGCCAGTGTGTTTTTATAGCCAATGAGCCACATTTTTAAAATGTAATTCTTCTAGTGCACCCTGAAATAGCCAGTATGTAGCGTTATTTAGAGAAAACCTGGGTTGTGAGATTATGGGGGCTGTCAGTGCTGATCTCCTTCTGAAAATTCGGGTTAATGGACGGTCTCTGGCTTTGATATTTTGAGTCACTGACCCAAAACCAGCATGCAGATTATGAAAATCAGAGTGACGTTAGTAATGCTCATCTAAATACTTGTTTCAGGTCAGTGACTGAGACAGGCGATTTGGGGGCAGATAGGAGGCTATTTTCTCGACGAAGCTGTACTTTTTTTTCTATGGGCACATACAAACTGGTCAGTTACCATGCAACTAGAAATGTTGTCTGGGTCCATTGCCATTGGTTTGTACAGGTGGTCACTGTTCACACACACTGTCTGCAAGGGGATGTTGGATGTTTCTCTGCTACAAGAAAAAAAAAGAAAAAAATATATATATATATAGATATATAGATATATATATATATATACATACAGCATACATACATACACATTTTTGTAAATATTCATTATATCGTTTCATGTGATAACACTGAAGAAATTACACTTTGCTACAATGTAAAGTAGTGAGTATACAGCTTGTATAACAGTGTACATTTGCTGTCCCCTCAAAATAATTCAACACACAGCCATTAATGTCTAAACCGCTGGCAACAAAAGTGAGTACACTCCTAAGTGAAAATATCCAAATTGGGCCCAAAGTGTCAATATTTTATATGGCCACCATTATTTTCCATCACGGCCTTAACCCTCTTGGGCATGGAGTTCACCAGAGCTTCACAGGTTGTCACTGGAGTCCTCTTCCACTCCTCCATGATGACATCACAGAGCTGGTGGATGTTAGAGACCTTGTGCTCCTCCACCTTCCATCGGAGGATGCCCCACAGATGCTCAATAGGGTTTAGGTCTGGAGACATGCTTGGCCAGTCCATCACCTTTACCCTCAGCTTCTTTAGCAAGGCAGTGGTCGTCTTGAAAGTGTGTTTGGGGTCGTTATCATGTTGGAATACTGCCCTGCGGCCCAGTCTCCAAAGGGAGGGATAATGCTCTGCTTCAGTATGTCACAGTACATGTTGGCATTCATGGTTCCCTCAATGAACTGTAGATCCCCAGTGCTGGCAGCACTCATGCAGCCCCAGACCATGACACTCCCACCACCATGCTTGACTGTAGGCAAGACACACTTGTCTTTGTACTCCTCACCTGGTTGCCGCCACACACGCTTGACACCATCTGAACCAAATACGTTTATCTTGCTCTCATCAAACCACAGGACATGATTCCAGTAATCCATGTCCTTAGTCTGCTTGTCTTCAGCAAACTGTTTGCAGGCTTTCTTGTGCATCATCTTTAGAAGAGGCTTCCTTCTGGGACAAAAGCCATGCAGACCAATTTGATGCAGTGTGCGGCATATGGTCTGAGCACTGACAGGCTGACCCCCCACCCCTTCAACCTCTGCAGCAATGCTGGCGGCACTCATACGTCTATTTCTCGAAGACAACCTCTGGATATGACACTGAGCACGTGCACTCAACTTCTTTGGTCGACCATGGTGAGGCCTGTTCTGAGTGGAACCTGTCCTGTTAAACTTCTGTATTGTCTTGGCCACTGTGCTGCAGCTCAGTTTCAGGGTCTTGGCAATCTTCTTATAGCCTAGGGCTAGGCCATCTTTATGTAGAGCAACAATTCTTATTTTTAGATCCTCAGAGAGTTCTTTGCTAGGAGGTGCCATGTTGAACTTCCAGTGACCAGTATGAGAGAGTGAGAGCAATAGCACCAAATTAACATACCTGCTCCCCATTCACGCCTGAGACCTTGTAACACTAACGGATCACATGACACCGGGGAGGGAAAATGGCTAATTGGGCCCAATTTGGACATTTTCACTTATGGGTGTACTCACTTTAGTTGCCAGCGGTTTAGACATGAATGGCTGTGTGTTGAGTTATTTTGAGGGGACAGTAAATGTACACTGTTATACAAGCTGTACACTCACTACATTACATTGTAGCAAAGTGTAATTTCTTCAGTGTTGTCACATGAAAAGATAGAATAAAATGTTTACAAAAATGTGAGGGGTGTACTCACTTTTGTGAGATACTGTATATAGAATATACTGTACAGAATATACTGTATATATATATATATATATATATATATATATATATATATATATATATATATATATATATATATATATATACAGAAGATACAGGATATACTGTATACAGTATGCGTGTTTTGAAGGGTGCAGAGTCAATATCATCGGCATAGGTGTGCGCAGCCTATTGCATTAGGGTGTGCACCCCAAAGCTCAAACACATATGCATGTGTGTGTATACTGACGGTGTCAGTAGGGCAGAGATTTGTGTCAGTAGGGCAGTTGCTGGTGTCAGTAAGGCAGTGGATGGTGTAAGTAGGGAAATGGACAGTGTCAGTATTTCTTAATGATCAATGTGTGAAAACTACTGTTTTAGGGGGATAAATGGCTCTAATGATCACGTAGATAAAAAGAAATGGGAACGTCTGGCATTTCTGTGTGGTTTTTCCTCCTCTTTGCATGTAAGTGCAGACAGATCCAAGTCATTCAAATAAAGAAACCCTGCATCCCTTGCTAACCTTCCAAAATGATGGCTTCCATTTGTGTTGGTGGCCATATACACAGTATACACACAGCACCACCTAGTGGCTGAAGAAGAGTCACATAATCAATACAATGGGAGATCCTGTCATTTACCCTCCGTTCCCCTTTGTCCATTCACAAAACATTTGTGAAAAAAATACAACTGTTCTGTCAATGGACAAGAGGAGATCCTGTCATTCACCCATCTCTCCTCTCTTTCTCTCTTGTCTATCCACAGAACTCCTGTGAAAAAAATACTAACCGTTCTGTGAAAGGACAAGAGGAGAACCTGTCGTTTATCCACTGCCCCTCTAGCGCTTGTTCATTCACAGAGCACCTATGGAAATAATACAAGGCGTTCTGGTAAATTGATAATGGGAGATCCTGTCATTTACCCTCCGCTCCCCTTTGTCCATTCACAAAACATTTGTGAAAAAAATACAAACTGTTCTGTCAATGGACAAGAAGAGATCCTGTCATTCACCCATTTCGCCTCTCTTTCTCTCTTGTCTATTCACAGAACTCCTGTGAAGAAAATACTAACCATTCTGTGAAAGGACAAGACGAGATCCTGTCATTTACCCTCCCCTTTGCATGTCCCCTTATAGACCACCTGTAAAAAACAATAGAAGGTGTTCTGTGAATGAACAAGGGGAGATTGGGGGGGGGGGGGGTATGTTGAATGACAGGATCTCTTCATGCCGTAGTTCTCATTTTAGCACTGCTTGTACATTCCAGCCATGCGTGAGGTTTGGAAGTTGATGGATCCAGCCCTGGGATTGGTGTCATTAGAGGTAACTTGTTTGTAAAGAGCTGGAGATGAGCTTTCTATGCGGTCTGTGTAATGCTCCAGCAGAATGAATGGCGGTAATAATATAGAAGGAGGCTCGCTGTATTAGAAGGCTCGTAGTGACCCCGGAGCAGGGATTTGTATGGCTAGAAGTGCAGCAGATAATAGGAGATATTTCCAGAACAAATCTCCCCGGCAGTCTGGTGCCATGTGTATGGCTCGGTGACATTAGCTGCCGGCATGTGCTGGAGGCAAGAGTAGCGTCCCAGTGATCGGTGGTCCTTCCTCCCTCCGCTCGGAGCCGCTCGGAGCCCACTTGTCATTTTGGCTTCTCGCTCCATCGGTTGCCATGGGAACAGTGTAATTCTCATTCTCTCCCCTCTTTTAATTGCTCTGACTGCGGTGTCATTAAAACTTTCCGTCTAAGCAGCCCGATATTACCTGTCATGCTGCTAGATGTGCAATGTGCAGAAGATCCGGCAGCTGAACGCAAAGCTCAGGCTCGGTAATGGAAATAGAAACTGATGGAAATATGGAGGCTGACAAGACTTCGGAAAATACTTATTGCCTGGCTGTCACGCTGATCTGGTTGACATGCTCTGCACTGCATCGAACAACTTGGATTAGAAAAAAAACTCATATTTTGTACTTAGTTCAGTGTTTGTTACCTTTCACTTCAAGCCCAGATGAAGGAAGTGCTTCTCACCCCTGAAACGCGTTGGCTGTGTTTTTAACCACTTCAGCTCCAGAAGGTTCACCCCCCTTCCTGACCAGGCCACTGCGTTGCTTTTTCTTTTAACTATTTTGTTTTTATTGATTTTCATATTACATAATTTAAAAGCATACAAATTTGTAAATTAACAATATCACATTATACAATAAAAGTATAGTTGCTTTAACTGACAATTGCGCGGTCGTGTGATGTTGTACCCAAAAAAAATTTACGTCCTTTTTTTCCCTCTTTTGGTGGTATTTGATCACCTCTGCGGTTTTAATTTTTTTGCGCTATAAACACACAAAAAAAAACAATATTTTCTACTTTCTGCTATATAACTTATGCAATAAAAAAAATGTCTTCATCAATTTAGGCCAATATGTATGCTGCTACATGTTTTTGGTAAAAAAAAAATCCCAATAAGCGTATATTGATTGGTTTGCACAAAAGTTATAGTGTCTACAAACTATGGGATAGATTTATGGACTTTTTATCATTTTTTTTTTTTTTTTTTACTAGTAATGGCGGCAATATGCGATTTTTAGTGGGACTGCGACATCGCGGTGGACAAACATGACACTTATGCTGCGTACACATGACCGGACTTTCCGGCAGACTGGGATTAGTCCGTCGGACATTCCGATCGTGTGTGGGCTAATCCGATCGTTTTTCGGGAAAAAAATCCGGTGGACCTAGAAATAGAACATGTTTCAAATCTATCCGATGGACTCAAATCAGGAAAACCGTTCATCTGTGTGCTGGTCCGACGGACAAATACGACACAAGGGAAGCTATTGGCTACTGGCTATTGAACTTCTTTTTTAGTCCCGTTTTCGTCATCACGTTCAAAACTAACGGACTTTCGAGTGGACTTAATCTGGTCGTGTATGGCCAAGTCCGTTCGTTCGAAAAGTCAGTCGGAACTCCGCCGAAAGTCCGTCAGGAAGCCCATTGGACCTACTCCGGTCGTGTGTATGCGGCATAAGTGACACTTTTTGGGGACCAGTGACACCAATACAATTATCAGTTCTGAAATTATGCACTGTCACTGTACTAATGACACTGGCTGGGGAGGAGTTTAACATCAGGAGTGATCAAAGGGTTAAATGTGCTCCTAGGGAGTGCTTTCTAACTGTGGGGGGGGGGGGGGGGGTGCTCTGACTGGGGGAAGACAAAGATCCATGTTGCTTAGCAGAAACACAAGATCTCCATCTTCACCACTGACAGAACAGTGATTTGCTTTGTTTACATAGGCAGACCGCCGTTCTACCTCTCTCGGAAATGATCACCAGGTGCCGGCGAACATTGGGTCCGCTGGACCCACTGATTGGCTCCCACTGTGTCCAATCATAGTGGGAGCAGGCCCAAAGAAAGAAATAATGTACAAGTACATGATTTTGCATTTAAGGGTCGCCCTGCCGCAGTTTATGTATGTGGGGAGGTCCTTAAAGCGGAGTTCCACCCAAAAGTGGAACTTCCGCTTTAAGCACTCCTCGCCCCCTTACATGCCACATTTGGGATGTAATTTATTTTGGGGGGGGGGGGTTCTCCTTTTTAGTGGGACTTCCTGTCCCACTTCCTCCTTCCGTGAAGTGACCGGCCTCAGGTTATACACAGGGATGAAAAAAAATCCTCCTACGTAAGTTGTACCTATTTATCTGCAGTCTTCTTTTCTCGGGCAAAGTCCAGAATTTATAAAGCTTGTCTGAGCTGTCAGAAAAAAGGGGGCGGAGAGCTGAAATTGCACTCTGCAGAGCTCAGTGAGGAGAGCTCTGACAGCTGATTGGAGAGAAGGGACCCCCCCCCCCTTCATACAGCACACAGAGCTGAGGCTACGAATCACAGACTGTGCTGGAGATCCCTCTCCTGTCACCTTTTTACCTCTTGGTGTCAGTAAAACTTGTCAGAAGCGACTTATGCTGATAGCAGATCAATGAAGCAGAATAAGAAATGACGCTTAGAGCTCTGGATTGAGACAAGTACACATTATAGAGGGATAGACTTTGTTCATAGTTCATGTCTGAGGTTTACAGCCACTTTATGTATTTCAGAAAACTATACTGCACTTTGTTTTAAATGAATAATTGCGCTAATATTAACCTACTAATATTTCACAGTGTACCACCAAATAAAGTGAATAATTATGAACATATAGTGAACCATACAAAATATAAGAAATGTATAAAATATATAACAATATATAAAATTCCTTCTGTCTAATGGTAACAATAAAGCAAACTGTTGCCACAAGTAAAAGCACGTTGGCCACTAGATGGAGCTGACGATACAGGGATTAATCTATTAAATGAATACAGTGACATTTGGTTCAGCTTGTACAAACGTTTCTGACATTTATGCAGCAAAAGTGTTATAAGCAGGGCTCAAGTCCTGCGGAAACGCATGGGAACGGAGTTCCTGTACGTTTTCCACAACAGGAACTCAGTTCCTTTTAGCAGCTGTGTTCTGCAAGACTTTGAAGTATGCGAGCTGTGTGGCAGGTGCTACACCAGCAGCTGCCGACACAGCTTGCAATAGTAAGTGACGCCACCAGGGGTGGACTGACCATTCAGGCATTGCCAGTAGGGGGCCCCATGACAGCTTCCGCTTCAATCTACCTGTCAATCACAGCTAGCTGACGGGTAGATCAGGTCCCTGCTGCTAAGAGATTGTATTTAGTCAGACCTCTCATGATGCGCTCCTCCCCACCAGCCCCTCCTGATTTTCTGTCTCCTCATCCCCCCCCCCCCCAGTCTCCTGCATACTTGCTCTGTGTGTCCCGCTGAATCCCCCCTCCTCTATCTTCGGTGCCATATGATGAGAGAACCCAGAGGAGGAGCACAGCTATTCTGCTCACAGGACATGCAGGGAGAGAGGTGAGCTAAGGGAGGAACATCAGTTTGGGGTGGTAAGCTGAGCACAATACCTGGCAAAGTTTAATGCCAGGAGGGAAGTTTATGTGGAAATATGTGAAGGGTTGGAATAGCAGCGAGTGTGTGTTGGAGCCCTGCGGAGTTTGCAGCCCCCCCAAGCTAACATACATCTCCTAAGCAAGAACACATCACTATCTCCCCAAGCATTCTGTCCAGATAATGTGCAGTTCATTTATGACCTTTCCGTTTAACCCTGTGTTATCCAAACTCTGTTCAATGAAAAGTGTAAACTCACCACATAAACACTCTATATACAAAATAAAATTCCCCAATAAAGATCAGAACATGATGTTCACATTTGCTTGGAAGCACAATTGTATGAATGCTGATTATTCAGAGAATTACCGTATTTATGTTTATTGAGGATTGTTTTTTCTTATGTACTAACAGTTAAGCTTCATACACACAATACAAAAATTGGATGAAAAATACCACTTTTGAAGCGTTCATGCATATGAGCGTATCATTTTTTTTTGTTTTGGTGGGCGAGTGGATCTTGGGTGGGAGTTCCCACACTTTTTTCCCCAGGACTTGACCCCTGGTTATAAGTGAGCTTGGCTTAGTTTAAGGCCTCATGCACACTGGACATTTCTGCAGCCAGTAAACTCCCCAGCATGTTATCCTATGTGTCCATGCACACATAGGCTTTTATCAGCATTTTCTGGCTGGAAAAAACCCCAGTGGGTTTTAAAAGGAGTTGTTCAGTTGTAAAAACGCCCTAACTCTGATAAAAGCTTAAAAACGCAGCTATTCTGCGTTTATCAGCGTTTTTGAACCATAAGCTCTTGTGGAATATAATTTTGCTAAAAAAAAGGCTAAAAAACAATGAAAAACGCTTCTGAAAAAATTCTACAGTTAACACTACTGGCGGTTTTATAACATCCGGTGTCCATGAGGCCCAAAGCATCAAAAGAAGGTGTTTTTATCTGCGTTTTTGAAGCCTCATAATGCCGGTCTACTCTCTGTATCAATTATGTGCATTAAAGCGGACAGTGTTGTTTACATGGTTGCGATCACGTCACTTCGTGTTGCCTCCTGCCAACATTTTTACAATATGTAGCATTTGGCTGGCTTTACCACTCCCTAAATGCCTCCATTCATGTCAAGGTAAATGCGCTATAACCATCCCCCTATCTATGGAAGTTAGATTGTGTTTGAGATGTGTTTAGAAAGCGTTACTAGGCAAAATGAGAATAGTAGAATCCATACAATAGAAAACCAACACGGAGGAGGTGTCTGGAAAGTGTTATTTAAAGCTGTGAAAACACATCAAAAACGCGTCTTAATGCAAATGGCACATTAATGGGCGCCCATTAGATCTAAAGTTTGAAAGCAGGTCTAAACAAGCCCTAAGCCTTGCTGTTATATGGGAATTAATCTGTGCGTCCGTCCCTAGAAGCCTGCTTTATAAGATGCTCCAACCAGCGGTCACACGCTGACCTCATAATGGACATCACAGGATCAATAGTTCATTGTACTTGAGGACAGCAAGTGACCGCCTACCACTAGGAGTGCCAAGGAGAAGAAGATAGTGCCGGAGCCTGCCAATGTGAGCAATAGGGTAAGTATTACTCCTTATTCCTCTACTCCAAGGATCTCCAAACTTTCGAAACAAAGGGCCAGTTTACTGCCCTTCAAACTTTAGTGGGGCCAGACTGTGGCCAGTGGGAGTAGAAAATCAGAGGGAGCAAATAATGCCATAGGCTTGGTGGTCAGTGGGAGTAAAAAAAAATATATCAATGATGTCAGTGGAAGGAATAGTTTCCCACCATTGGTGTCAGTGGGAGAATTAGTTCCCCATCTCTGGTGTCCATGGGAGGAATAGTACCCCATCCTTAGTGTAAGTTAGAGGAATAGCGCCCCATCTTTGTTGTCAGTGGAAGGAAAAGTGCCTCGTATTAGTGGAAGGAATAGTTTCCCATCATTGGTGTCAGTGGGAGAATTCGTTCCCCATCTCTGGTGTCCATGGGAGGAATAGTACCCCATCGTTGGTGTAAGTTAGAGGAATATCGCCCCATCTTTGGTGTCAGTGGAAGAAATAGTGCCTCGTATTAGTGGAAGGAATAGTTCCCCATCTCTGGTGTCCATGGGAGGTATAGTACCCAATCGTTGGTGTCAGTTAGAGGAATAGTGCCCCTATCTTTGGTATCAGGGAAATAGTTCCTCGTATTAGTGGAAGGAATAGTGCCCCAAGGGCCAGATAAAGACAAGCAAAGGGCCAAATCTAGCCCCCAGGCCACAGTTTGGAGACCACTGCTCTACCCCCTAGACTTATCCAACTTTTGCAGTGCAAAGTGTAGATTTTTCAAGGCATCTCAATTGTTGCTTGGGTAAGAATGGGGACTTTGCGGCACTTCCCCATTTGCTGCCCCTTCGCACCCTAGCAATGCTACCACGCCATTTTTTTGTGAACTTTTGTGGAGCGTTTTAGGAGTGGCACCATTCTTTTTGAATGGGCCTCTCTCCGCTACAAAAATGCCACAAAGAAGCTCATGTACAACATTTTGACACTGAGCCAACAATGTTTGGATGCTGCGCATTTTGCCATGATTTTTGTGCATTTTGTTGCATGACAGTCATGGCAAAATTGCACTGCATTTGTGGTGCCATTAAGAAATAATAGCACTGCAAGTGCGTTGTGCGTTTTTCTGCGATTCTGGAATCGCAGGCAGAATTGTGTGATTCAATATGCAAAAGTGTAGCGGTCAGTGAGCGCAAAGCAAAATATTGTCACCTGTCCAGTGCCTATTGCAGGGGGGGAGGTTGGTGGGCGGCAAAAATGCAATTTTTTTTTTTTTTAGAACTGTGCAATTCCTTTTGTTCCCAATTCGTTTTTTAACAAACTTCGACAAATTCAGAAATATCCGAATTAACGAAAAACCCGTTTAACGATTTTTTCTGAATATTCGTAAATTTGAATATTCGAAAATTCGGAAATTCGAAAACCTGAAAATCCAAAAATCTAATATAATAACTAACTAATATTAACTTAACTATTATCAACTATTAAATTATAGGTATTGGGATTTCCTTTCAAATTTGGCTGTGAACGTAACAAATACGAATGTATCCGAAGTTACGAATGCCGTATCTAAACGAATGGAACGTAACGAATTAATAATAATAAATAACAATAATAATATGAAAACTTTTTATTATTATTATTACCATATTTATTATTAATTTGTTTAGATGTGGCATTCATTATTTCGGATAATTCGTAACTTCGGATAAATTCGTATTAGTTACGGTCACTCACAGCCAAATTTGAAAGTAAATTCCGATACCTATAATTTAATAGTTAGTTGTTATTAGTTAGTTAGTTAGTAATTCTCTCGAATTTTCTTTCTTATTTTCAGATTTTCTTTCTTATTTTTTTTCTTTCTTATTTTTAGATTTTCGGATTTTTCAAATTTTAGAATTTACGAATTTTTGAGAATTTACGAATTGCGATCATAATGAATGACCCAAAAAAAGAAAAGAGAAGGCTTAATGGCACCCCACTCATCAGCAAAATGCCTGCATTTTCATGCAGCACCATGCATTTCCGTGCGGCGCATTTTTAAAAAAAGGACTTTTTTCCCTACGTTTCTGTGGGTAGGGCAGCTCATTGAAATGAATGTGTGAATCTAGATATATGCAAACTGGACTGAAAATAAAGACCTGTGCTGCCCATTAAACACGATCTGCTCCATACCTTCATTTTATCTGCCCTTATGAAATGGCAAAGGGGATGTCTGCTGTGTACAGTGATGGCTCCTTTTCTGTCTGGATTGCGGAGTATAACCCCACTGTTCTCCTGATGTAGAAGTGATCAATGTTATGTAATGCCTTTGCTGACTAATCCTGCTGTGCACCATAGAAGATATGACACCGAGCAAGCGGGGTACAGAGAAATACATTTCCAATGGTAATGTGATATGAAAGTGATATTACAATTTAAAGAAGACGTTTCTCTATTTCCTGTGTGTAAAAGCCCAATTCCAGCATATTTTTGTAATAAGTATTGCAGACAGGGGCGTTTCTAGGTCTACAAAAGATCTCGGGCTAGAGCCCATAGCAGCGTAGTAAACAAAGTCATACACTTGGGTGGGCATACACATGTATATACAGAAATATACGTGTGCGTGTGTATACCCCCGGAGAGCCCCCCCACTTACATCAGGGTCCCCGGAGACCCCCCTTACATCAGGGTCCCCAGAGAACCACCCTTACATCAGGGTCCCAGAGAGCCTCCCCTTGCATCAGGGTCCCCAGAGAGCCCCCCAACTTACACCAGGGTCCCCAGAGAGCCCCCCACTTACACCAGGGTTCCCAGAGAGCACCCCTTATATTAGGGCACCCAGAGAGCCTCCCCCTTTAAATCAGGGTCCCCAAAGAGCCTCCCCTTTAAAATCAGGGTCCCCAGAGAGCCTCCCCCTGCATCAGGTTCCCCAGAGAGCCCCCCACTTACATCAGGGTCCCCAGAGAGCCCCCCTTACATCAGGGTCCCCAGAGAACCCCCCTTACATCAGGGTTCCCAGAGAACCTCCCCCTTGCATCAGGGTCCCCAGAGAGCCCCCCAACTTACACCAGGGTTCCCAGAGAGCCCCCCTTATATCAGGGTACCCAGAGAGCCTCCCCCTTAAATCAGGGTCCCCAAAGAGCCTCCGCTTTAAAATCAGGGTCCCCAGAGAGCCTCCCCCTGCATCAGGTTCCCCAGAGAGCCCCCCACTTACACCAGGGTCCCCGAAGACCCCCCTTACATCAGGGTTCCCAGAGAGCCCCCCACTTACATCAGGGTCCCCAGAGAGCCTCCCTACTTACACCAGGGTTCCCAGAGAGCCCCCCACTTACACCAGGGATCCCAGAGAGCCCCCCTTATATTAGGGCACCCAGAGAGCCTCCCCCTTAAATCAGGGTCCCCAAAGAGCCTCCCCTTTAAAATCAGGGTCCCCAGAGAGCCCCCCTTACATCAGGGTCCCCAGAGAGCCCCCCTTACATCAGGGTCCCCAGAGAGCCTCCCCTTGGGGACCCCTGCAGAGGCTCTGGGCTATGGGCCCCAGATTCTGGGCTATAGCCCCAAAAGCCACTCCCTAGTGACGCCACTGATTGCAGGTATGCAATAAAAAAGCACCTCTGGCTTTAATATTCACTTTGCCATTGATGTAAAGTACACTCACAGACCACTTTATTAGGTACACCTGTTAAATTGCTTGGTAACACAAATTGCTAATCAGCCAATCATATGGCAGCAATTCAATGCATTTAGGCATATAGACGTGGGGAAGACGACTTGCTGAACTTTAAACTGAGCATTAGAAGGAGGAAGAAAGGGGATTTAAGTGATTTTGAATGCGGCATGGTTGTTGGTGCCAGAGGGGCTGGTCTGAGTATTTCAAAAATTGCTGATCTACTGGAATTTTCACACACAACCACCTCTCGGGTTTACAGAGAATGGTCCAAAAAAGAGAAAATATCCAGTGAGTGACAGTTGTGTGGAGGAAAATGCCTTGTTGATGTCAGAGGTCAGATGAGAATTGGCAGACTGGTTCGAAATGATAGAAAGGCAACAGTAACTCAAATAATCACTTGTTACAACCAAGGTGTGCAGAATACCATATCCGAACGTACACAACACATTAAACCTTGATGCAGATGGGCTACAGCAGCAGAAGACCACACCGGGTGCCAATCCTGTCAGCTAAGAACAGGAAACTAAGGCTACAGTTCGAACAGGCTCACCAAAATTGGACAATAGAAGACTGGAAAAACGTTGCCTGGTCTGATGAGTCTCACTTTCAGCTGCAACATTCAGATGGTAGGGTCTGAATTTGTCGTATAAAAACTGGGAGCAGTAGATCCCTGTCATGTTGCTAGGCAGAACAGGAAAAGGCCTTGTTTACCTCTCCGTGGCACGATCACGGGCCACTGGTGGCCATTGAGTCCACGGGACCCGCGGGTGAGCTCCCACAGCGCGGGTGTGCGCCCGCTAGTCGCCGATGACGTAATGACGTACGGGTACGTCGTTTTGTGCACCTGTGCTACTTTGCCAACGTATATCGGCATGAGCCAGCCAGCAAGTGGTTAAGAAGCTTGGTGAAAAGGACAACTGTTGGAGCCATTATTTGTAAATAAAGAAGAAATACAAAATAACCATCAATCGCCCTCGGTCTGGAGCACCTTGCAACATTTCTCCTCATGGCGTGAGGATGATCATGAGTGAGGGAACAGAACAGAACTACGCGGTAAAAGCTTGTGAATGACCCCAAGGCAGCTGAACACAGTAACCAAACAAACCACTGGTAACACAATACGCTACCATAGATTGAAATCCTGTAGTGCCTGCAAGGTCCCCCTCCTGAAGAAGGCACATGTACAGGTCCATCTGAGATCTGCCAATGAACATCTAAATGATTCAGAGAAGGATTGGGAGAAAGTGTTGTGGTCAGATGGGACCAAAATTTTGCTTTTTGGCATTAACTCGACTCGCCATGTTTGGAGGAAGAAAAATGCTGACTATGACCCTAAGAACACCATCCCTACAGTCAAGCTTGGAGGTGGAAACATGCTTTGGGGCTGTTTCTCTGCTAAATATACAGACCAACTTTGCTGCATTGTGAGGCCAATAGATGGGGCCATGTATTGTAAAATCTTTGAGAACCTTCTTCCCTCAGCCAGAACACCTGAGATGGGTTGTGGATGGGTCTTCCAGCATGAGAATGACCCAAAACATACCACCAAGGCAACAAAGGAGTGGCTCAAGAAGAAGCACCTTAAGGTCATGGAGTGGCCTAGCCAGTCTCCAGACCTTAATCCTATAGGAAATTTATGGAGGGAGCTTAAGGATTTAGAGAAGATCTGTAAAGACGAGTGGACCAAAATCCCTGCTGAGATGTGTGCAAACCTGGTCACCAACTACAAGAAACGTCTGACCTCTGTGCTTGTTAACAAGGGTTTCTCCACCAAGTACTAAGTCATGTTTTGCTTGGGGTCAAATATTTATTTTACCTATGATAAAAATTATATTTTTGGTTGATTTTCTATTTCTATCATTTAAAAAAACATATGATAAAAATTATAGACCCTTCATTTCTTTGTAAGTGAGCAAACTTAGAAAATCTGCAGGGGATCAAATAATTATCTTCCCCACAGTATGTGGGGGATGGGAACGTTTGCATAATTGCCTAACCCACACCGAAACACACCGCTCCGTAAGCCCCCGTACACACGGTTGGATATTCCGATGGAAAAAGTCCGATCGGATTATGTTGTCGGAAAATCCGATCGTGTGTGGGCTCTACTGGGCTTTTTGAGGATGGATCTCAAATTTTCCGACAACAAAATCTGATCTGACTTTTTCCGATCTTGTGTAGGGAATTTCGACGGACAAAGTGCCACGCATGCTCAGATCAAATTAAGAGACCAAAGCTATTGGCTACTAGCCTCTACGTAGTTCCGTAGTACGCAACTAACGTCACCACGTTCAGAACGATCGGATTTTCCGACAACTTTGTCCGACCGTGTGTATGCAACACCAGTTTCGGACAAAATCCGTCGGAAAAAGTCAGATTGAAAAAATCCGACAAATTTTGTGGTCGGAATTTCTGACCGCGTGTACGGGGGCTTAGAGACGTGCAGAGGTGCCATTAATTCTGGTTCTGATCCAGCTGAATTTCGGTCCATGTATAATGTACATGGTCAGCTTTACTCTCTCCATTCACATAATTACATTGCCCTTCTGTTTTAAAAATGACTACTTAGAATTATAAACAATGTAACGTCACCAAGATTCTATAACATGAACTACAATCTTTCCTTCCGCGACTGCAGGATCTTTAACAAAACACAATTTATCCAGCTGTTCTAAAAGCATCTGTGTCTGCTTGTGAAGGACAAGCTATTGTTCCCTCCTCTGTATCCCACTGGCTCTGTCAGTACCATGGACAGTAGAAGGTCTTCATCTCTCAGTGTGCAGTGAATTCACTTTCTAAAGACTGGATTAAAGGAAATCTGTCACTGTGCCTATTCAGAGAAAAATGACAGGTTCTCTTGAAAGTCTCCCCCCATCCCCATATAGCCACTGATACTCACATCCCCCACCACTCAGTTCCTTCCTCTTACCCTTGTGTAAGCTCCTTCGTGGACAGGGTTGGAGCTTTCACAGGGTTAATGAGTGGCTCCCCTTTGCCACATGACAATGTTCGGGACTGGGGATTGTCCAGTTGGAAGTAGGTGGTGAGGGTTGCATGCCCCCTCATACCAGGAATTAGCAGGCAGTGCTGGGACAAGGTCATCCAGTGCACAAGGTGAAGATGCCAAACTGCGCCCCCATACCCCTAATGTAGATGCCCCAATCATCTTTTGCAGATGATTCTGCAGACCATACCCCAGCACCCCCCCCCCCCCCAACGTACAACACTGGTGCAGACAATGGATCTCACCACCGGAGACATCATTGCTCCTCTGCTCAGGTCGGGCAGCCCCCAGGTAGCAGGGAGGCCTCTAAAGGATGGAGGGAAGAGGGCAGACTCTCAGTTTAATTGAATGTACTCTACGAGCTACTGCCTCACGGTGCTCAACAAAAACATAAAGACGCCACACCCTGGGCAGTGGCCCCTCCTGCATGCCCCCCGTCCCAGTCCCAGCACTATTACAGAGTATTTCTGAAGACTGAAACAGATAAAATAAGCAGTATGGGAAAAGTATGTATCAGTTGCCCTTACAAGAGAACCTGTGGTTTTCGTTCTGAATGGGAAAAGGGAAGCCACAAGGAAAAACATTTCCGACAAGTTTAGAAATGTGCAGGCTCCATCCTAATCCTTCAAATACAACTGTATTATTGGTAAAAGTTGCCCTTTAATTATTGCATTCCCCTGAGTGAAGCCCGCCCAGCCTTATACTTGCCTTTATCTTTGATCCAGTGATCTCCTGATTGGGAACCATATAGCCTTGCTTCCTAAAAACATCCTCCTCTTTAGCCTTCACATGCACACCACCTCCCCATTCATTCCTCTTGGGACCATTGGAGGGTGCCATGAGTATGGCTCCCCAATGCAACAAAGAGGACCCGGTGAGGATGTTTTGTGAATTAAGGCTACGCAGCTCCGGACGGGCCACTCCATGACAATTGCTGGATCAAGAACAAAGGTGAGTATAATACCATGAGGACTGCACCCTGCGGGGGGTGCCCAATTCATTAAAAGACAACTTGTGCCAAAGGGGCAGTTGTCCATTCAGTGCCTAGTGAGTCATGGAGCCCACAATGAGAATGGGAGTTCAGACTTATCAGACTTGCTTGTTCCAAGTCAAGGACTCACTAGGTAGCAACATCGGACTGAGTATGGGAACTTTTGAGATTGCTCTTTTAAAAGCAAGTCAGCAATGGCAGCTTTTCTACTTCTGTCCTTACAGGTTCACCTCCAAGGCTGTTCTATTAAAATCCCAACCCCAGGAAATGTGATAACTCTCCCTTGCAGTGAGGCTGAGCCCGCACTGCAATTAGGGTTACCACCTTTTCTACAAGCCTAACACGAACACTTAAGCATTGCACAGCAAATTTTTGTAGTATACACTATAGCAATGATGGCGAACCCTGGCTCCCCAGATGTTTTGGAACTACATTTCCCATGATGCTCAACTACACCGCAGAGTGCATGAGCATTATGGTAAAGGTAGTTCCAAAACATTTGGGGTGCCAAGGTTTGCCATCACTGCACTGTAAAAGATCTGGGACACCTTTGGGTGGTACCCCAAGAAGAGTAGTAATGCCCCCACCGCCTATCCAGGTGTGACAGGGAGGCAGCACAGGCCCCCTGGAGCGTAGGGAGCCACAGCACGGTCTGAATAATGTGTCCATGTTTCAGGCAGACTGAAAACCGGACACATGATTCAAAACCTGGATTGTCCAGGTGAATCCTGAACAGGTGGCAACCCCAACTGCAAGGGTTAACTGCTCATTTATTCTAGGGCTGAGTAAAAGCATTTTACTTACCTGATCCTCCGTTTCACGGTGGCAATACTGAAACAGAAGGAGAAGCAGAAGATATTTTGCTAAAGCTGAACTCTGAGATAAGCAAATATTATCTAAATACACGAGGCATGGGTATTATTCCTTGAATCTTTTGCTCGGTACACACGGTCGGACTTTCCGATGGCAAATGTGCGATCGGAGCTTGTTGTCGGAAATTCCGACCGTGTGTAGGCTCCATCTGACTTTTTCCATAGGAATTTCCAACACACAAAAGTTGAGATCTGGATCTCAAAATTTCCGACCGCAAAATCAGTTTTTGTAAATTCTGATCGTGTGTAGCCAATTCCGACGCACAAAATCCCACGCATGCTCGGAATCAAATCAAGCAGAAGAGCCGCACTGGCTATTGAACTTAATTTTTCTCGGCTCGTCGTACGTGTTGTACGTCACCGCGTTCTTGACGTTCGCAATTTCCGACCAACTTTGTGTGACCGTGTGTATGCAAGACAAGTTTGAGCCAACATTAGTGTGCTTTGTGTATTTCTTGCAGGTCTGTGAAGAGATTCAGTGAGAGACTTTACCTGTACAGGTACCTCCTGCAATAAAGACCGCTCACTGCTGCTCCCTCTACATGTGCAGGGTGACTGGTTCTTTCTCCACCCTCTGCTGCAGTTCTTGGCAGGCAGTCTGTAGTAGGTGGAGCTGCTGGGCCTCCCCTTCAGCTCTGCTTTCTGCACAGTGCTGATGCCACTGCTATATTCACAAGGTAATATCTGGCTTTGCAAATGCATTTAGTGCACATAAAATGGATTTATGCATAGCTCCCAACTGTCCCTGATTTGGAGGGACTGTCCCTGATCTGGAGGGACTGTCCCTGATTTGGAACAATGTCCCCTGTCCCTCATTCCTCCTCATTTGTCCCTCCTCATTTTGGTCTGATCTATATAGTTGTATATAAAATGCATTTTTTATCTATCAAAAAGTGTTTCCCCAGTGCTAAACCTTTCATCTGATTTCTAAATTGCTGCATTTGTAAATTCCAAAAGCCAATATAAAGGAATAGTAGTGGTTAAAAAAAAAGCACTTGTGGGTTTAACCAATCTTGTTTTTTTGTACAATTCCCTGTTAACCACTTCCGGACCGCCGATGTACGTCCCTACTTTGGGGACGCATATCGTTGTTATGGCAGCAGCTAGCTGCCATAACCCCGATATCCCCAAGTTCGGCCGGCGGTCCAGTACAAGATAAAAGGGGTCTCTGCGGCGGATTCGCCGCAAGATCACTTTTATCGACGGCAGGAGAGGGGCCCCCTCCCGCCACAATCCGGTGCCCTCCGCCGCTTCCTGGAGCCGTCGGCAACGGCAGAGGCAATCGCATCTGTCCCCTGGGCTGACATGGAGACAAGTGAGGGGAAGATGGCCCCCACCCGTCTCCATGACACTGCAAGGGGGAAGCGACGTTAAAACGTCACTTCCGCCCATAGCTCTTAAAGGGCTATTTTATTATTATTTTTTTTTTTTATTAACTGACAATTTTTTTTTTATTGCATTTTAGTGTAAATATGAGATCTGAGAACTTTTTACCCCAGATCTCATATTTAAGAGGTCCTCTCATGCTTTTTTTCTATTACATGCTTACATTCCTTGTAATAGGAATAAAAGTGACAAATTTTTATTAGATTTTTTAAAAATTAAAAGGTAAAATAAATAAGAAAAAAAATAAATAAAATGTTAAATGCGCCCAGTCCCGCCGAGCTCGCGTGCAGAAGCGAACACATACGTGAATAGTGCCGGCAAATGAAAACAGTGTTTAAACCACACATGTGAGGTATTGCCGCGATCGGTAGCGCAAGAGCAATAATTCTAGCCCTAGACCTCCTCTGTTATGCAAAGCATGCAAACGGTAGAATTTTTTAAATATCGCCTATGGAGATTTTTAAGGGTAAAAGTTTGTCACCATTCCACGAGCAGGAGCAATTTTGAAGCCTGACATGTTGGGTATCAATTTATTTGGCGTAACGTTATCTTTGACAATAGAAAAAAAAATTGGGCTAACTTTACTGTTGTCTTATTTTTTTATTTAAAAAAAAGTGTATTTTTTTTAAAATAAAGTGCCCTTGTAAGACCGCTGCGCAAATACGGTGTGACAGAAAGTACAAACAACCGCCATTTTATTCTCTAGGTCTGGATGTTAGAAAAAAAAACGTATAATGTTTGGGGGTTCTAAGTAATTTTCTAGCAAAAAAATTGTTTTTAAAGTGGTTGTAAAGGTTCGCCTTTTTTTTCACCTTAATGCATCCTATGCATTAAGGGGAAAAAACATTGGACAATACCGCCCCCCCCCCCCCCCAGCCCCCCGTTTTACTTACCTGAGCCCGTTTACCTGCTGCACTCGCCCCCGATGTCCTCTTCGCCGCTCACCCTGGCCGTTGATTGGCTAGAGTGGATGGATTGAAAGCAGCGCAGCCATTGGCTCGCGCTGCTGTCAATCACATCCAATGACGCGGCGGGCCGGAGGGTGGGGCCGAGTGATACAGTGAGCAGCTGTGTCACGGGAGCGCGCCTGCAAGAACTAACCACCATGCGAGAGAGCTCGCATGAAGGTGGTTATTTCTTGCGGGGAGGAGCTGAAACAGCCGCCGAGGGACCCCAGAAGAGGAGGTTCGGGGCCACTCTGTGCAAAACAAGCTGCATGTTTGTTATTTAAAAAATAATTTTTTTTTTGACCTCTACAACACCTTTAACTTAAACACCACATCTAAAACAGAAGCCCGGTCTTAAAGTGGTTAAGGGGGCGTGACAAGGGGTGTGTCCTATGCCTGCATACTTTTGCTGATAGGTGTCCTTCATTCCCATCTCAAAAAGTTGGGAGGTATGAGTGATGTCCTTTGAATATAAATTTGTTTTCTGGGGCTCAGCTTCAAAGGAAACCTGAGCTGAAAGAAACTCAATAGCTATCATCGCATGGCCTGCTTCTAAAAAATGCAAGTTCTCTGGCTATCCTGGGGATCAAATGATTGTCAGTCATTGAGGCACTAACCTGGAGCAAGCATGCAGCAAGTAAAGTAAAATGCCCCGTACACACGGTCGGATTTTCCCACGGAAAATGTCCTATCGGACAATGTTGTCGGAAATTCCGACCGTGTGTAGGCTCCATCGGACTTTTTCCGTCGGATTTTCCGACGGACAAAGTTTTATCTCCTGCTCTCAAATTTTCCGACAACAAAGTCCTATCGGACTTTTTCTGATCGTGTGTAGCGAATTCCGACGGACAAAGTGCCACGCATGCTCAGATCACATTACAAGACCAAAGCTATTGGCTACTAGCCTCTACGTAGTCCCGTCGTAGGCAACAAATGTCACCACGTTCAGAATGATCGGATTTTCTGACAACTTTGTCCGACCGTGTGTATGCAACACCAGTGTCGGACAAAATCCGTCTGAAAAAATCCGATGGATTTTGTGGTCGGATTTTCCAACCGTGTGTACGGGGCAAAAGAGTGGTCAGAATTTCGAGTGACTCCAAAAGTAATTAAAAATCATTGGACCAACATGAAAACCAAGCAAAAAGTATTTTCAGCGATGTCTGTCAGGACAGGTTTCCATTATATATTGATATATTGATTGGCTCAGATGACAAAATAGCTGCCGCCTCTGTTCGTAGACAAGTGTAGCTTAATGTGTAACCATTCTAGCCAGCCGCTAAGGCTGCGGGGGTGTCAGAGAAGGCCTTGTCGTGATTTCTTTTCGCCCCAAGCTAGAACCGTTCTGTATAAAATTAGCTCTCCAGAAAAAGAAGCCTAAATTAAAAGCATAAATATTTGTGAGCAGCGTCCTAGCTAAAACCCTAGTGCCCCCCCCCCCCCCCCCCCCCCGCCACCCCAGCCAAACATTGGAGGTGTCATATGCGATTACAGTAGGACAGAGAGAGGCCTTTTCAGCTGCAGACACTACTCCTTTAATGCCACAAGACACGGCAGGCGGCTGAGACCCACAGCCGATCGAGCTCTCATCAATCAGCCCTCGCTAGGGCTCTGAAAGGGCCAGTTTGTTAAACAAACACACTTAGTGTAAAAAGTTTATTCCAGGTAATTAGGGCTTCACTGCAATGGAAACAAATTATTCTGGCTTCTGGTGCCAAGTCAAACAGCAGTGGGGGAGAGACCAGGGACAGGGGAGAGCCACATAGAGAGCCAGGCTGAATTATTATCAGAAAAGTGACAAGACCGAGTAAATATCTGCACATGGATCGTTAGGCAAATCGCTCAGCCTCAGTTTTTTCATATGCTCAAATGTTTATATATATTATATACATTGTAGAAAATTAATTTCACACTCATCTTGTACATCTTGTACGTGGTCAGGATCCAAAGAATGAAAATTTTTCAGATATTTTCTATTTTTTTCCTCTAGTTGGCTTATTATTATATATTGAAATTTACTATTTATTTTTTTTATAGTACAGCAGGTAGATACTTCTTTTTGGTTTTCATTTCCCTCTTTACAGCCTTCTAAAAAAAAGCCTACAGGCTAGACATGTGCGCACTGAAATATTTTGTTTCGGAATTTTGTTTTTCGTCCAAAAAATGAATTTATTTAGTTAGTCCCGAAATTCGTTTTTATTTATTTTTGTTTCGTAAAAAAATGCATTAGTCTGAAAATCCGAAATAATTAAGGTCGAATCTGTCATTGAAGGCTTAATGGTGTCTGTCGAATGTTCTAAGAAGATTCGACGGAGCAGCTAAACTGTACGACGCCGCAATCGTACATTTCCGGTCAAATGTACGACAAGCTATAGTAGAATTCTAATGTTGCATGACACTAGTAATAATTATATTTATTAATTATTATTACTAGTCAACCAACATTAGAATTCTTCTATAGCCTATGGGCGGAGCATTTGACCATAAATGTCCGTTCGCGGCGACTGCTTCGTCGAATCTTCATGTTGAATCTTTTCTCTCTGTGTCAAATAATTACATTCAACCTTTTTGCTATTGTCTCTATAATGTCGAATCTTTTCTCTCTATGTTGAATAATCTTGGACTAATAGAGTTAGGTTAGGCACATTCAACCTTTTTTTGCTATAGTCTCTATAATGTCGAATCTTTTCTCTCTATGTCGAATCTTTTCTCTCTATGCCGAATAATTACATTCAACCTTTTTTGCTATTGTCTCTATAATGTTGAATCTTTTCTCTCTATGTCGAATCTTTTCTCTCTATGTCGAATAATTACATTCAACCTTTTTTGCTATTGTCTCTATATTGTCGAATCTTTTCTCTCTATGTCGAATCTTTTCTCTCTATGTCGAATCTTTTCTCTGTAGAATAATCTTGAACTAATAGAGCTAAGGTTAGACCCATTCGACCACAGGTTCGATGGACACAGATCGCTATTGTCAGCGTCATGTCGAATCTCCTATCTATATGGAACTGTTGGATACAAAAAATTCAGATAATTGCTCAATTGAAGGTGCAATCAAATAAAATAAAATATGTGTATCATCCTTAAGATTATACCATGATATAATCTTAAGGATAATACACATATTTTATTTTATTTGATTGCACCTTCAATTGAGCAATTATCTGAATTTTTAGTATCTATAAGATTGGGCGCTGCACTTTCTTGCCTTCCTTATGCTTTTTGTGCCCGGTATCTGGGTTACAGTGTTCAGCTGCTTTGATTGAGGCCTACCAAGCGCAGATTTTTTACCTTTTTATTATATGGAACTGTTGCAACGAAAACAAAAATAAAGCATTTGTTTATGTCGGATCTTTCGGTATTCGGATCCTGCACATTCGTTATCGTTTGGTAAAACGATAACGAAAATACCTGAAATTCAGACGAAAATGCATTCGGACAAAAAGAAATGTACATGTCTACTACAGACCTCAATAACATAAACTGAAATGTGTGTGTGTGTGTGTATATAAATATATTCTACATAAGGGAAACAACTGTTTATATATATTATATACATTATAGAAAATTTATTTCACACTCATCTTGTACGTTTCTTTCTTAAGTCAGGATCCAAAGAATGAACATTTTTCAGATATTTTCTATTTTTTTCTCTAGTTGGCTTATTATTATATATTGATATTTACTATTTTTTTTTTTTATAATACAGCAGGTAGATACTTCTTTTTGTGTTTTCATTTCCCTCTTTACAGCCTTCTAAAAAAAAAGCCTACAGACCTCAATAACTTAAACTGAAATGTGTGTGTGTGTAAATATATTCTACATAAGGGAAACAACTGTTTATATATATATATATATATATATTACGTATACAAGTTAAAAAAAAATATATATGAACACAATAAATATATATAAACTTGTCAACTTTAAAAATAGACAATAAACTAAAAATAAAATTGACCCCAAATCAGCCTAGTTTCCTTTTTAAATTATTATGACACTGTTGCCTTGCCAATTTAGAGCAGAGTGTCATTGTAAAAGACCCCCCCCCCCCCACTTTCCAACACATATATACTCACCGCCCTTTAAAGCTTACATTTAGACCCCTTTCACACGGGCCGCCCGCGTGTTCACGGTAAAGTGCTGCTTGTTTTAGCGGTGCCTTACCGCTGTTTAAGCAGCGCTTTTGCCCCGCTTTTTGGCTGCTAGCGGGGTGCTTTTAACCCCAGAAAATCAAGGCTAGTTTGTTATTCTCTTGGAGACTGTTAAGCTCCATATACACGGGCTAAATGTCGGCAGACACTGGCCGGTTAAAAAAAAAAAAACGTCCGACATTCCGCCCGTCTGTATGCCACCCTGTTTGACAGAAGCTGGTCGTTTGGCCGGCTTCTGACGAACGAACATGTTGGAGAACCAGCAGCCGATCGACTCTTGATCAGCGCTCTCTGCCTTCGGAGTGTTCTGGCGGGGGGTCAATTCTTCTGTCAGAACACAATAGCTCAGCAGGGGAGATCGCTTTACTAACTTCGGATAGTTAGTACAGCTGCTTCGACCAGAGCTGTCAGTTCTTTTGTTTAAAAAAAAAAAACTCTGTAGAGTGTACCAGGCTTTATCTCTTTGTTGGAAGGATGGCTGCATGGTTGGACAATGATGGGGGGATCAACCACTCAGATTAATACACAGCATAGAAAGACAAGCTACGTGCACTCTGTACATTGGGGAGAAGGAGGAACAAAAAAAAGTGAGACTTCTTTAAAGTGGTTCTAAAGGCTGAAGCTTTTTACCATTGTGCATTCTGTACATGAACATAAAAAACCTTCAGTATGCAGCTCCCCCTAATACTTGCCCAAGCCAGATCCAGCGATGTGCATGAGAGCGGCTGCTCTCCCAGGTCTCTGCCTCCTGATTGGCTGACAGACAGCAGTGGCAGCCATTGGCTCCTGCTGCTGTCAATCACAGCTCACAACCAGTCAGGAGGGAGCAGGGGCAGGGCCAAACCCTGTTCTGTGTATCTTATGGACACAGAGCAGTGCTTCGGGAGCAAGCAGTCACTTGGAGAAAAAAAGGGGACAGGAGTGCCGGCGGGGGACCCGAGAGGAGAAGGATCAGGGCTGCTCTGCGCAAAACTACTTTGTTATTAAAAAAAAAAAAAAAATACCCTTAATATTGCTGCCCATACAATATACAAAACCAAAACCATATAATATGAGGTCAAACCTAAACCTTTCAATTTTTATGCAATCAAGCAGGCCCTTGCACTACCTAGTTGAAGGTAAATCTAAAGGAGATTGAATAAGAAAATTGTATAATGTATGGCCAGATTTAGCCGTGATATTCATGTGATATATTCATGCAGCATCAGCCCAGAGCTTCTGATTTTCAGTAAGGCCATCCTGTTGTCTTGTATTTTTTTACAAATGTAAATCCTGTTGTCTTGTTTTTTTTACAAATGTAAATCCTGTTGTCTTGTTAGTGGTAATTTCATGATTCCGGGAACACCACCTGCTGAGCCACATGAAAATTCAGGACTTCATACACTGTAAGCTGCGTTCTTGCTTGATGGGAATGTAGCGGAAATTGCAAAGCTCACGTGACAAGCAGCTGCAATTCATTATTATGTTTTCCACTACCGTCTTGTCATAGACCTTACTGCCCTTGTCTCCAGCTATTACTGATATTTTATAGGAAAACCAAGATGTTCCTGGATCAATAATCTTGACAGAAAATAGAAAGTGAGCACTGCTGCTGTCACTTTTTTTGTTGGCGTAGTAATTCTTTTTAGTGCAGGAGTTGATACTGTTAACTGAATTTTTGTTACAGACGTCCATAATAGTTGTGCCTAAAAAACACCTGAACTGTGGAAGTTGTGCCTAAAAAAGTCAGGCAGGTGGTATAGGATGAATCACCAGTATTGCCTGTAGGTTACCTCTGGGAGATCTTTTACCCATTACTGACTTACCGTGCCTTGTTTTACGCAGGCAGCCATCTAAATAGAGGAATAGGGCTTTGCTTTCTCATGTCAGAGCTGCCCCCTAATGACTGGTGATCTAATAACTGGAGGGGGGAATATTCACGAAGCAGGAGAGGTTCATAAAGCACAGAATGGATGAAGCAGAAGCAGGGAGATGCGTGCGGTGCAGATTCCTCTTCAGCAAGCAGCACAGTAATGCTTAGGCACAATTAAAGAAGAATTGAGTAAAAAGTAATCATCACTTCAGAAACGATATGTAGAACCATTTGGCAGAAAAGCACTTATTTATTTCTTGTATTTTTGGCTGTAAGCTACACCCCTGCATGAAGCCCGATTTGTGGGTGCACCTATGGGGATTCCAGCAAAGCCCAGTAGCTACTGCTTCCTTTGCTATGCCATCTTGCTGTCATTCCTTTTGTCCACTATCTGCTGGGAGTCTCATTCTCCTCCTCTTGTCTTCTTCTCTCCCAACATATACAAGATTTTAGTAATAAAAACGGTATCATTAGCAATAATCAGCATGGATTCATGAAGAATCGTTCTTGCCAAACCAATCTATTAACCTTCTATGAGGAGGTGAGTTGCCATCTAGATAAAGGGAGGCCCGTAAACGTGGTGTATCTGGATTTTGCAAAAGCATTTGACACAGATTCCCATAAACGTTTACTGTACAAAATAAAGTCCGTTGGCATGGACCATAGAGTGAGTACATGGATTGAAAACTGGCTACAAGGTCTAGTTCAGAAGGTGGTGATAAATGGGGGATACTCGGAATGGTCAGGGGCAGGCCCGGATTTGCTCCCTTTGCCGCCCCCAGGGCGGGTCCTTTAATGCCGCCCCCCCTCACCCACACACACACACACCACCATTCTCGTCCTTTATCGATGACTGCTACAATAGATCAAGCATCCTGAGACTTTTCACTGACATTAGCAATTAAGTAGTAGTAGTACAAACATCAGACTATTTACTAAGACCCTTTACTAACCTAGACAATGAATTAGTTAAAGTACACAATAAATTCAAATGAGAGGACTTACCATGCAACAAAGCAGGCTGAGGGTTCTGCTGAGAAGGCTGGGTGCAGATCACAGGAATGCTGCAGGCTTCAGCTGGTCCAGATGAGAGAGCAGGGAATCCAACTCTGGCCAGGAGATCTTCTGTAAGGTGACCCAGATGCAGGACTGGTGGTCCCTCTGTTTCCTCTCAGTGTCCCTGGTTGCCCTGGCCTGGTGACTGAGCTCCGTCCCTGGAGAGAGATGCATAGCTCTGCCTTGCTAAGTTGCTTTGCCTATGGTCCAGCCAGCAGCCTTCCCTCCGCCTCTCTCCATCTATTCAAAAAATGGCACCGCCTGGCGGCGTAATGATGTTACTGCGCATTCGCCGGCCGGGCGCGTACAAGCTTTCCCGAGCCCGGCTGGCTTCGGAACGGCACATGCGCCGTTGTGTGGTCGGCTTGCAGCCATCTTTTTTACAGGCACCGGTGCCCATAATGGACTTTAGTGGGCAGCCCAAAAAGGTTTAGTGCGGGGGCGGCCGCGAAAGCCGAGAAGTCGCCACAGGAGCAGCACCGCCCCTGCACCACTGCCGCACCGAGGTATGGCCGTGGTGGCCTTGTGGGAAATCCGGCCCTGGTCAGGAGTGGGTAGAGTGGGTCCCCCAGGGTTCTGTGCTGGGACCAATCATATTTAATTTGTTCATAAACGACCTGGAGAATGGGGTAAACAGTTCAATCCCATTGTATTTGCAGGCAATACTAAGCTAAGCAGGGCAATAACTTCTCCGCAGGATGTGGAAACCTTGCAAGAAGATCTGAACAAATTAATGGGGTGGGCAACTACATGGCAAATGAGGTTTCATGTAGAAAAATATAAAATAATGCATTTGGGTTGCAAACATATGAATGCAATCTATACACTGGGGGGAGAACCTCTGGGGGAATCTAGTATGGAAAAGGACCTGGGGGTCCTAGTAGATGATAGGCTCAGCATGCAATGCCAATCTGATACTAACAAAGCAAACAGAATATTGGCATGCATTAAAAAGGGATTAACTCAAGGGATAAAGCGATAATTCTCCCGCTCTACAAGACTCTGGTCCGGCCGCACCTGGAGTATGCTGTCCAGTTCTGGGCACCAGTCCTCAGGAAGTATGTCTTGGAAATGGAGCGAGTACAAAGAAAGGGCAACAAAGCTAATAAAGGGTCTGGAGGACATTAGTTATGAAGAAAGGTTGCGAGCACTGAACTTATTCTCGCTGGAGAAGAGACGCTTGAGAGGGGATATGATTTCAATTTACAAATACCATACTGGTGACCCCACAATAGGGATAAAACTTTTTCGCGGGAGGAAGTTTAACAAGACACGTGGCCACTCAATAAAATTAAAAGAAAAAAGGTTTCTTTTCTTTGGCTCCCCAAAACCCAGGGTTTTTTACTGTAAGAGCAGCAAGGATGTGGATTTCCATTCCACAGGCGGTGGTCTCAGCAGGGGGACATTGATAGTTTAAAAAACTATTAGATAAGCACCTGACTGACCGCAACATACAGGGATATACAATGTAATACTGACATATGAACACACACATAGGTTGGACTTGATGGACCTGTGTCTTTTTTTTCAACCTTACCTACTATGTAACTATGTATGTAACCATATGTATTCAGCCGCCTAGCCTCCCACAGTCATTCCTCTTTCCCCAACTCTCACTGCCAGTCTTGTTCTCCTCTTTTGTTATTCCTGTCATTCCCCTTGCATAGAGTGGTGACAGCAAACTGTGATGCATGCCTTCTGCCTGAGAAAAGCACTGTCACTCAGATCTAATTATATTTTAGTCTCCTTGTGAGTAGTGTGGTCGAACAGCAGTTGGGAAAAGGGGGTACCGTATATACTCGAGTATAAGCCGACCCGAATATAAGCCGATTCACCTAATTTTACCACACAAAAATGGGAAAACTTATTGACTCACGTATAAGCCTAGGGTGAGAAATGCGCAGCTACTGTAAGTGGAAAAGAGGGTCAACAATGCCCATTTGCAGCCTCACTGTGCCAATTTGCATGCCTCACTGTGCCCATTTGCAGCCATAGGTCCCCTGAACTTCAAACTTGGTAGTTAAGGGTTCCTAGATGCCCCCCTAGCTGCAGCCAGTCTCTGGACCCAAAGGGTCCCGAAATGACATTGATGCAGATGGACACAGTTGACTGACTTTGGGGCCCTGTATCTCGGGGCCACTTGGTGCTAGGAACAACATTTGGATATGTTGTAGTGCTAGTTCCACTGGGTTTGCACACCAAATTTGGGGTTCCTAGCACCAAGTGGCCCAAGATACGGGGCCCCAAAGTCGGGTCGGAAAATGTCAAGCACTTTTCTGCAGCAGAGAATGACTTTTCCGAACCGACTTTGGGGCCCCGTATCTCAGGGCCACTTGGTGATGGGAACCCCATCTTTGGATATGTTGTAGTGCTACGAGATACAGGGCCCCAAAGTCGAGTCGGAAGATGTCATTCTCTGCTGCAGAAAAGTGATTGACTGGAGTATAAGCCTGAGGGGGGCACTTTTAGCACAAAAAAATGTGCTGAAAAACTCGGCTTATACTCAAGTCGGTACGTTGTTGACAATGCTAGCTCGGGATCCATGCCACCTAGGAAGATGGGACAATGCACTACATGCACGATGTCTCCTGGGGGGAGAGGAGCGATTAAGAAAAACTTTGGTAAGACTTCTTTAGCATTTCCTGTTGATATCTAAACATAGTAAATCTTTACTTTTTGAGCCCAGGAGCTAGGTGTTAAGCACTTTTGTCTGGCTTCACTAGGGTCATTAGTTCAATTCCCAAGTACGGCACCAATGCCGAGACAAGGTCATCCAGCACCCAGGGCAAAGATGCCAAACTGTGTTCCCCGCCAGGGTTAGGTTAGGGTCAGGGTGCTCCCATCTCTGCAATAAACCATTGTGCCCAGGGCAGCCGCCCCTCCTGCCCACCCCTTGACTACCTTCCCAGAGTTTGAAGGTTCTCCCTGTGCCTACGTGGGTTTCATCCCACACTCCAAAGACACGCTGGTAGCTAAATTGGCCCTAGTATGTGTATGTATGAATGGGAGTTAGATTGTAAACCTCTTGAGGGCAGGAATTGGTGTGAATGTACACTATATATATATATATATATATATATATATATATATATATAATGTGTAAAAGTGCTACGTAAATTGTCGGTGCCATATAAGTACCTGTAATAAATAAATGATTGTCTGTTTAGATTCTACTATCCCCAGGGTTGTCTCTGGGCATTTTAAAACTGAGAGATTTGTTGTACTTAGCTGATATGCAGGGTGTGCAGACAGAGCGGTGCTACTCAGCAATGTTTGGATGACTTTTAAGACAGCTTGGCAAAAATAACTTGGTATTTATTCTTCTGATTAGAGCAATTATGGCTCAAGATACCGATAATCTGCATGAAATATCACAGTCCACCAGCAAGATTGCAGTAAATGTGTGCTGGTGATGAATAGGCTCCTTTGAGTCTAATGCTGCAGACGTGGATTCTGGGTAATGACATACTAATAATCAAATGGGGCTTGCTTTGTGTTGCCACGACACATTACCTTCTATATAATTTGCATCGAGGGTCTGTGTCTGTATTTCGCATAGACCGGTTTAGTAAGCTTCTGCCTACGTTATGAGGTCAATCAGACACACATATTTTTGATTTATATGAAGTTTACTTAAAACTGCATGCTCTACCTCTGTCTTTCTTTGGCTCTTAAGTATGATTCCACCACAAAAATGTGACTCAGAGATATTAAGGCATTCCCGCTAAGTAGAAACTGGTAATTATTATTTCTTTTTTTTTTTTTTTTTTTAAGAGGCAGCTGTAGTTGGAGCTGGAGTCTGAATCACTCAATCGAGTTTTGGAAACATGGAGAAGTATTATATAGGTGGCTGTGTTTATCCAAACCTTCTCAGGCTCATTCCTTCAGGGTGCCTGAGGTCAGAGCCTCTAGATCTCGTTTCCAGGCTGGATATCGAGTATTCCCTCCTGTGTTTTGCGGTGATGTGGGCTATGTGTTTGTGTTTTGTGGTAAGGAGGACTGCGTGTGTTTTGTGGTGAGGTTGCATGTATGCCGTTATAAGGGGTGGGAAGGTGTAAATAAGATGGAATGCGCTTACATACTGTCTGAACGCACACTAGACCTTCCAGGGAAGACGCTGTACGTTTTCGCAAGCAGTTTTCCGGCTGTAGATGTTACAGTAATATGCAAATTTATACCAACTTGAATATATTTAATGGTATCTTGCAGCTTCATTCAGTCGGAAAGAGAAGTGGAGCAGATGTAGGTGTAACTGCAGGAAGTCTAGTAAATGTTACCACTGTTATGCATTGTACGGCCAAAATATGCAATCCAAACATTCCACGAAAAGTATTCAACTTAATCGAATGCAGTAAAGTGTTTACTATCCCTACCTTGTTTCAGCACAGCTTGCGAACTGCTTCCCTCTCTGCTTCTACCTTCCAATGGGTAGTGCTGCTGGTTGAAAAGTAACAGGCAGGGGCATGTCAAAGCATCTCTACCATGGTGGTGGGAGTACCAGTGCCCAGTCTTGAGAGCAGCTATTCTCATCCGGGGTACTGTGGAACTCTAAGGTTCATCCTGAGTTTGCTTGGGGTTCCTTGAGGTCTGGCTGATTGACCTCCCATCTGATGGTGCCTTCATAATTCTGGGGCCACTGCCACTCACTGGCTTGACACCAATGATCTTTTTAGTTATTCTGACCACCATTGTACGATGAGCTTTTTTTCCTGTTGACCATCAATGTAAAGAGGATTTTTGTCCTATCATAAATTGACGCTCAATGAACTGGTTTTAGCAGAAGTTCCCCAAGACCTAAATATTATTTCAAGTGCTCCTCTGGGGTACTTGAGCAGCTATTCTCATCTGGGGTACTGTGGAACTCTAAGGTTCATCCTGAGTTTGCTTGGGGTTCCTTGAGGTCTGGCTGATTGACCTCCCATCTGATGGTGCCTTCATAATTCTGGGGCCACTGCCACTCACTGGCTTGACACCAATGATCTTTTTAGTTATTCTGACCACCATTGTACGATGAGCTTTTTTTCCTGTTGACCATCAATGTAAGGAGGATTTTTGTCCTATTATAAATTGACGCTCAATGAACTGGTTTTAGCAGAAGTTCCCCAAGACCTAAATATTATTTCAAGTGCTCCTCTGGGGTAATTTGGAGGATCACTCCCAGTCTTTTTTTTTTTCAAATTGTTGGTAGTATTGAGATGCAGGAGAAGTGTAAAGCCCCATACACACGGTCGGACTTTTTCATGGATTCTGTCCGATCGGATAATGTTGTTGAAAAATCAGACCGTGTGTATGCACCATCGGACAGTGTACGTCGGATTGTCCGACGGACAAAGTCTTATCTCCTGCTGGAAAGATTTGCCGACAACACGGTCCGATCACACCAAATCCGATCGTGTGTACAGTTGTCCGACCGGACAAAGTGCTACGCATGCTCAGATCACATTACAAGACCAAAGCTATTGGCTACTAGCCTCTACGTAGTCCCGTCGTAGGCAACAAACGTCACCACGTTCAGAATGATCGGATTTTCCGACAACTTTGTCCGACCGTGTGTACGCAAAACCAACATCAGACAAAGTATGACGGACAGGATCCGACCGACCTGGTCCGCGGATTGTCCGACCGTGTGTATGGGGCTTTACTGTGGTACATCAGTGTGTGCCATGGAATGTTGCACCCTGGAATTCCAGGGAGTCTTCTGGTGCACCTCTGAACGTGGACTGAGTCTTTGGTAAAGCACTGCAGTAGTCACATTTTACGTGTTGGTAGAGTAACTCTTCCTCTATAGTAACTTTTCTACATCTTCTTTTCATTGCAGGTAAATAACGGATTCCATGCAGAAGTGTTGTGCTATCGCTGAGTTCTTGATGAAGGAGGAGTGCAGGCTGATTGGCATCCACAGAAGGCTACAGAATGTTTACAGAGATGACACCATTGACAAGAGCAATCTCTTGTCATCGGTGACTCTTGTCAAGGCTGTTATCTCCATAAATATACTGTAGCCTTCTGTGCATGTCAGACAGCCTGCACTCATGCTTCGTCAAGAACTCAAGGATGGTACATTACTTCCATTATCTGTTATTTGCTTGCACTGAAAAAGAAGATGAGTTACTATAGAGCAGTGGTCTCCAAATTGGCCCTCTGGCCAAATGCAGTCCTTTTCTTGACTTTATCCAGCTCTTGGGACGCTATTTCCCGCACTTACACAAGGCACTATTCCTCTCACTGACACCAAAGATGTGATACTATTCCTCCCACTAGCACCAATGATGATTGGTCTTGAATGATTCTTTCACTAACACCTTTGACGGCGCACTATTCTTTCCACTGATACCATTTGCTACTCCCACTGGCCACAGTTCAGCCTCATCTGAAGTCTAAAAGGTAGTAAACTGGCCTTTTGTGTAGAAAGTTTCGAGACCCTTGATATAGAAAAAAGCCATCCATAGATGGAATGGAAAAAAAAACTTGCACCATCCATGGCCAACTGAAGAGTTACTCTACCAACATGTGAAATTTGAAAGATCTATGTAAATTAATAAACAAGTTATGCCCATTTTTGCATTACTTTAGATACAGCCCTCGTATCTATGACATTTCTGGCTGGAATTGTCCAGAACTGAAAGCTCCAGTAAATGTTATTTACTACTATTGTAAACTATCTCCAGTGTCTTAGTCCGCCTAGGAGTGCCGGGACAAGGTCTTCTTGAGCCCAGGGCAAACATACCAAACTGCCCCCCCCCCCCACAATGTATGAGCATTATGTGTCAGCAAGAATACCCCTCCAAAGAAAATCGAGGGCACTTACCTGCATGCTCCCTAAGCATAAATTCCCCCTCCTCCCAGTACAAATCTGCCCCCCTGCTGAAATCCCCCATGCCAGCACAAATCTTTGCCCCCCCCTTGCCACCTCCAAGCTCAACCCCCCCCCCCAAAAACAATCACCCCTCCTAGCAGAAATCCTCCTCCCCACTCCGAATCTCTCCTCCCAGCACAAATTCCCCCCCCCCCCGAATCCCCCCTCCCAGCATAAATGCCCCCCAATCATCCCTACTGTCACAAATCCCCCCAAAATACATTTCCCCTCCTAACACACCTCTACCATTTCACCTCTTCTAGCACAAACCCCCTAAATCCCTATTCCGAACACAAATCCTCTTTCCCCATCCCCCCTCCCAAGACAAATCCCCCCTAAAAAAAACATTCCTAGCACATCCCCCTAATTTCCCTCCTAGAGCAATTCTTATCCCTTGCCACCCTCCAAATTTCTCCTCAAGATGCCCCCCCACATCTCCTCAAGATGCCCCCCCACATGGACAGTGCCCAGGGCAATCGCCCCTTTTGCCCACCCCTTGTCCCGTCCCTGCCACCCAGTCTCACCTTAGTACACGTTTATGCAAAGCATCAAATATCCTTATTGTACATCCAGTCTATGAAAAAAAAAGATAGTAGCCTAGTGTGGATGGGCAACTGAGCAAATTATGAAACGGAAACGCAGAATGGACGCACCATTTAAGTACAAAAGCTTGCAAAAATATCTTTCTAAGAAACAATCAAAATCAATAACAAGCATTTTTTTTTTTTTTTTCCATCATTTGTAAAAACATAAACTTGGTCTTATCCCTAGCAGCATTTACTAAATCAAACCCCCAAGCCAAAGTCGAAGGTTTACTGGTTGTTTGTGCTGCTGTTGAGTAGTGCTCTGTGAGCAGCCCCAGACAAGAGATGGTATGTCAGGAGAGCTGCCCACTGGAGCCTCTGCATTAAGACTGCTGACTCCGCCGGTAACAAGGACTCACTTTGATTTCTCTCTTTTCGCTACTCAGCACCGAATGTTTTGATTCCTAATTTAGATCATCCATCCTGACAAGTTCCAAAACGTGCTGCTTTCTGAAGCCGGCCTTGATGGGGCTGCAGGCTACTCTGATCTGGCACTATACTCCATGTACTGCTAAGGGACACTGAAATGAGCCGAGACTTGTGACCCAGGACTGCGGAGTACATTAGAATCACTAGTCTTTCTTTATAGCCCTCAACGCTGTGCATTAAAGCAACCGTGATAGGTCCTCTTTTGGTTCTTAGATGCCGTTGAATTTTGTTAGAGCAGATCTCCGGGCAGATATAAAAGGCACAAATTAAGACAGCTAGGTGTTCAATAATAAATCATTACATCTAGAGTAAGTATCTGATCTTGATTAGTTCTCAGCCTCTTGAAATCCAGATACAAATTAAAGTATAACTAAAGGCTAAAGTTTTAGAGTGGAGAGGGCTTAGAACACCTGTCAGGCCTGTCCCTCCATTAGGGAGATTCACCCTCTCTATTAGTCCTGTTACCACTTCAGCCCCGGACCAATTTGCAGCCAAAGGACCAGGCTCCTTTTTGCGATTCGGCACTGCGTCGCTTTAACTGACAATTGCGCGGTCGTGCGACGTGGCTCCCAAACAAAATTGGCGTCCTTTTTTCCCCACAAATAGAGCTTTCTTTTGGTGGTATTTGATCGCCCCTGCGGTTTGTATTTTTTGCGCTATAAACAAAAATAGAGCGACAATTTTGAAAAAAATTCAATATTTTTTACTTTTTGCTATAATAAATATCCCCAAAAAAGATATAAAAATTTTTTTTTTTTTTTCCTCAGTTTAGGCTGATACGTATTCTTCTACATATTTTTGGTAAAAAAAAATCGCAATTAGCGATTATTGATTTGTTTGCGCAAAAGTTATAGCGTTTACAAAATAGGGGATAGTTTTATAGCATTTTTATTATTTTAATTTTTTACTAGTAATGGAGGCGATCAGCGATTTTTATTGTGACTGCGACATTATGGCGGACACATCGGACATTTTTGACACATTTTTGGGACCATTGTCATTTATATAGAAATCAGTGCTATTTAAATGCACTGATTCCTATGTAAATGACACTGGTAGTGAGGGAGTTAACCACTAGGGAGCGGGGAGGGGCTAAGTGTGACGTGTTGTGTTCTTTTTTTTACAGTAGGGGGGCATGGCTGTACGTCTGACGTCATTGATCGGCTTTCCCGATGACAGGGAACAACCGATCAATGACAGGCAGTGTAGGAAGCGCGGGGAGCGGTTTGTTTACACAGACCCGCGGCCGTGGTCACGGAGCTCCCGACTGGCCACAGCTAGGCAATTAAAGGGGACGTATATATACGTGCTTTTGCCTAGCCGTGCCATTCTGCCGACATATATGTACAGGCTGCGGTCGGGAAGCGGTTAAACTTATCACAGAAAGTGAAAAAAATATTTTCTGAATATTCACCAGAACAGAAGAAGAAAGGAAATGTTCCAATGGGGGATTACTCTTACTTTGGAGGGATCTCCCATCACTTCCTGTTGTGGCTTTGGGACAGGAAGTGAATGGGGAAGCTCTCCAATGGGACACAGATTGTGAAAAAAAAAAAAAAAACCTGACATCGGTTAGACCCCTTTCACACTGGCACCGCTCTGCATTAGCGGTAAAGCGCAGCTAGTTTTAGATCTCCCATCACTTCCTGTTTTGGCTTTGGGACAAGAAGTGAATGGGGAAGCTCTCCAATGGGACAGATTGTAAAAAAAAAAAAAACCTGACATGGGTTAGACCCCTTTCACACTGGCACCGCTCTGCATTAGCGGTAAAGCGGTGCTAGTTTTAGCGGCGTTTTACCGTCGTTTTAGCTGCGCTTTTCGGCTGCTAGTGGGGCACATTTAACCCCCCTCTAGCAGCCGAAGAAAGGGTTGAATGTGCCCACAAAGCGCCGCTGCCAAAGCGCTTTGCAGGTGCAGCGGTGCCAATTCATTTCAGTGGGCAGGGGTGGTGAAGGAGCGCTGTATTCACCGCTCCAAAGATGCTGCTTGTGGGACTTTTTCTACTGTCCTGCAAGCGCACCGCTCCAGTGTGAAAGCACTCAGGCTTTTCCTATAGCTTTCAATCAGAAGCGATCGATCAAAGAATAAATCATTCATTTTTTGACGCATGTACAACCAACTTTATCCAAAATGAAAAAGAAAGGTTTCCTTTTCGCTCTACTAGCAACTTTGGCCTTCACCAACCCCTTTGGCTGATACTGATAATGAGTATCCCTTCAATCATTTAGTGGGAGCAAAAATAACCCCCCTTTCACTGGTAGTCAACAGCAGTAGTATTAAAGCCCTTTCTACATTGGGGGTCAGTGATAGTAATGTCCATCCCCCCTTATCTGGTGGTCAGGGGCAAAAGCCAATACCCCCCCCCCCTCCCCCAACAAAAAAAATAACAAACTTGGGATTTATCCCAATATAATTTAATATAACCCAAAATAAATATAACTTTCCCCTTAAAAGGTATATAGCTGGAAACCCGAAAAAATTGTATACAAGAAACCCTTTCCTCACCAAATTTACACCAATACAAAAATTTGCATTGTATGTACTGGCATGACCTAGACACACATTGCCTACAAGTACATATCCTTCCATGTGAAATGATAGGCAGGTGCACAGCTTTGGGCAATTGCACTATCCCCCTTGAGGGTTTTGAGCCACTAGACATCAACATGGCTCCCGTCTAGGTTGCCTCACAGTAGATCTGTTGCAATCGCCTATACAGCAGCACTCAGACTAAGCCCCCGTACACACGGTCGGAAATTCCGACCACAAAATCCGTCTGATTTTTTCTGATGGATGTTGCATACACACGGTTGGACAAAGTTGTCGGAAAATCCGATCATTCTGAACGTGGTGATGTTCGTTGCGTGCGACGGAACTACGTAGAGGCTATAAGCCAATAGCTTTGGTCTCGTAATTTGATCTGAGCATGCGTGGCACTTTGTCTGTCGGAATTCTCTACACACGATCGGAAAAAGTCCGATCGGATTTTGTTGTCGGAAAATTTGAGAGCAGGATCTCAAATTTTTTCCGACGGAAAAAGTCAGGTGGAGCCCACACACGGGCGGATTTTCCGACAACATGGTCCGATCGGACATTTTCCGTCGGAATTTCCGACCGTGTGTACGGGGCATAAGAGAAGGAGGGGCAGCGCTGCAAACCGAGTGGGTGTACTGCATGCAAATGTGCTGACAAACAGCATGCTGATAGAGGAGAGAGTAGAGTGAGCAGATGGAGGATCTCATCAGTTTTCTGCTGCTATTTCACTTTCCATTCAGCAATCTGGCAGGGGGAGACGACACGTCTCTATTCATATATCAAGTGGTGTCATCCACACGGCTGTACTGTATTTCAGAGCTGGGTAAATTGCAGCACTGGAGGAACAGAAACACATTTTTTTTTTTTCATGTAAAACTATTCCTTTATAGGATTTTATCCCTGTAATTTATTTCCCTAGAGATCAGATTTAAAACACTGTGACCAGCCTGGTTTGCCCAGGAGACAGATAGGGCACTTAGCATGGAGTGTATGCTGACATCTCCCCCCATTCTCCCAACAGTCTCCTAAGTACCAGTCTATTTTACTATCATTGGTTTGAATGGGAAGGAACTGCTCTGAGCAGCGTATTAGACTGACTTACATATGCTGGGCAGATTGGATAATGTGCTTTGGGCAGCTTTTGTCTCCTTCAAACCCGGTTCCGCTGCGACTCGGCAAAAGCAATGCAAAACATAATTGGTGTGATGTATGTTATCCCTGAAACTCTGATATAATATCCTTTGAATAATAACCCTTAAACGTTGTGTCTGTAGAGCAGAAAAGGGATTCTCAGTCTTGATTTCTAGTGACAATATGCACCTTCCCTTACAAGGCACTGATGTATTGTCAATCAAGGTGTAAGGGTTGTTTTAACAGAATTTATTTCAAATTCGTATGGAAATATTAATTTCATAAACATATGTATTGCACCGGTATGGATGTCAATAAATCAGTATTTTGTCTTTGCCTCCCGTGGCTTCTTTCCTGTTCTCCTATATCAGGCATATGCAATTAGCGGAACTCCAGCTGTTGCAAAACTACATGTCCCATCATGCCTCTGCCTCTGGGTGTCATGCTTGTGGCTGTCAGTCTTGCTATGCCTCATGGGAATTGTAGTTCTGCAACAGCTGAGGTCCGCTAATTGCATATCCTGGACCTATATTAACATATCATAGAACCGCACAGCTATTGCCAGTAAGAAGTTAGGGGCACTTCAAGGAGCCAATAGAAACACCTTAATGGACTGAACCTAAAGAAGAAAAGCTAATATCCATCTACGTTATTTTTGAACCCTGATAAAGGTGGTTGTGCCATGATGCCTGCATGAGAGCATGAGTGGCGATTGGAGAAGCCAATTTCTTCCAGGCCTGCAGCTAATAGTTGGCTTCTACATTAGGGTTCATGCAGAAAAGGCAGCGTAGGCGCAGTATGCGGTGGCCTGCTGCTCATTGGACAGGATGGAGAGAGTCAGCATAGGCCACAGTCCCTGGACAAGGCCACCTATAGGCAGGTACCTACAAAGAGTTTATTGTGTTCTTTTCTGCTCATGTTCCCGTTCTTTCTGTCTGTGCTCATGCCCTCAAGTTAATTGAGCCAGTCAGGGGAAACATGTTACAATGTCTTTATGTTGCACTGTATCCTTGTGTTGACCAGGGGTAACTGGGCAGAAAGGGTTAACGTCTTTTACACACTTTTCTACCAGGTTAATGCCCCCTACAGGTCAAACCATATAAAAGGCACCTAGAGTGGAGTGCTGGGGAAATACTGCCAAAATGTAGCCTGTTACTTTTCTGGAGTGATCACACCCTTGGGGTAGGTGATGGGAACCCATTTGGGGTTCCCGAAGAGGGGGTTTTGAGCCTGGAGACCCTTATGGACTTACAAATGCAAAGTATTGGAAAGGACTTACTACCTTTATGAATTATTGCCAAATTATGAACTCTAAAGGACTCGCACCTCTTTTGGATTTATTGACTAAATGGACTTTTTCCTTACCAGAATTGCTGTATGGACTTTGCCAGTTGCCTAAGTTACTGTCAGAATCAGTGTCCAGGAAACAGCTGGCTAAAGTTGAAGCAGGCAACTCTATGACAGTAGAGGTGGCAGGGAGTGTGTCGGCATTACTGTGGTCCACATAACCTACATGAGCTGGGTACTAGGTGCTGAGGGGATAACATACATACCTGGGGGCTGCGTGCTGAGGATATAACGTGGACTGAAGAATTGCCATGGAGGGGTTATCACATATTCTAGAGGCAGGACACTGAGTTGTTAAGGTACCTGAGCTGGGGACACCAGTGAGTGGAAACGACCAGCTGAAAGACCAATGTGTGTGCTGGAAGTAGGATCTCTCTGGGGAAAGACCAGTATGTGTGGTGGAGGTGGGATCTCACTTGGAATATAAAAAAAAAACAATCTGTGTGCTGGAGGTGAAATCTCATTTGGGAAAAATACAATCTGTATGCTGGAGGTTGGATCTCTCTTGGGAAAGACCAGTTTGCATACCTCCCAACTTTTTGAGATGGGAACAAGGGACACCTACCGTGTTTCCCTGTAAATAAGCCCGGGTATTATATATTCATTTTGGCAACTAAAAACACACTAGGGCTTATTTTCAGGGTAGGGCTTGCCATGCAGGAATTCCCAGTAGGAAAATTGTAAAAGTGGTTTTGAAATCCTGGAACCCTCTCTATTACAGGATTGTGTGGTGTAAAAGATGTGTGTTGCTGTGGTATAGTTTGAACAAATACCTTCTTCTATCGGCGCTTCCATGGCCTGCCCCGAGGTGTTGAAGAGCAAAGCAGTGAAGATCAGCTTGAGCACCTGCAGAGGGAGCGGTGCCAAGATCCCCGCTGACACCCGGGAGATGAGGAGAGATCAGCTGAGTGCCTGCAGAGGGAGGGGGGCCGAGATCCCCTCTGACACCCCCACACTTCCATGGTCAGCCCCAAGCTGTCTTTCCCGCTCTGAACACTGCAGGGAGGGGGGCCGTGATCCCCCCCTGACAGCCACGTGATGAGGAGAGATCAACTGAGTGCCTGCAGAGGGAGGGGGCCCGAGATCCCCCGCTGACAGCCAGGAGAAGAGGAGAAAGAGATCAGCTGAGTGCCGAGCGGCGATGCCGCAAAGGTATTCACCGCAAACAGACCACAGCAATATACACAGTCTAGACCACACAACACTGTAATACAGTACATTTTAGGACTTCACAACCCTTCGGGGTAGGGCTTATATTGCAGCCCTCCTAGAAAATCACAGTAGGGCTTATTTTTGGGGTAGGTCTTATTTTCGGGGAAACACAGTATTAGCAAAAGTATGTAGGCATAGGACACCCCCCCCCCCCCCCCGCGCTACGCTCACTAAAAGTAGAATTATACAAAAAAATAAATGATTGGTTAAACCCACAAGCTCTTTTTTTTTAGCACTACTATTCCTTTATACTAGCTTTTTCAATTTACAAATGCAACAATTTAGAATTTGGATGAAAAGTTTAGCACTGGGAAACACTTTTTGAAAGATAAATAGTGCATTTTATATACAACTACATAGACCAGACCAAAATAAGGGACAAATAAGGAGGAAAGAGGGACAGAGGGACTTTGTTCCAAATCAGGAACAGTCTCTGAAAATCAGGGACAGCTGGGAGCTATGAGTCTGTGTGCTGGAGGTGGGATCTTACTTGGCAAAATATGATCTGTGTGCTGGAGGTGGGCTCTCACTGGGGATGGGGAAAGACCAACCTGTGTGCTGGAGGTGGAATCTGATTTGGGGAAAAAACTATCTGTGTGCTGAAGGTTGAATTTCATTTTGGTGGGATTATACTCGGGAAATACCAATCTGTGTGTGGACTGTGTGTCATGCCACTGGGGAAGGACCATAAAAAGGCACAATCCCCCAGTGGAAAAATGGAGCTCCGACTTAAGCATTAGCCCCAAGGGGAAAGTGAAACTGATGCCAAAACAAAAATCTGACTTAGACATTACAATGTTTCAAAAACGGGCGGATGACTGTATCTCTCTAAAATAAATCTTAACCAAATTTCCGTCTTCACACTTTTGCTTTGCGGTCATGCACGGAACCGTACCATGTACATGTTATTGTGTTGTGGTGCCATTCATTTTGATTGACATACCAACGTACTAAAGCAAAGCCCCTGTTTCGGTGCAACTTACATTAATTCACTACCATGAGTTGCATCGCACAGTGTCAGGGAAAACTGTACAGGTGTGTTTTCTTTGCCTTTGCAGGTGTTTTGGCAGCCCATGCAATATAAATGTGCCTCATCAACTAAACGCACACTAATGCCCAGCACACACGATGAGATTATCAGGCGAATGATCATCCATTTTTTTTTTTTTTTTTTTTGCATGCTAATCTCAGATCGAATCTAAAGAGTTTACTAAATTTACGAAAATTCTCGCACGACAGAATAAAAATTCGGGAGCGATGGCATTTGTATTGCATTTTTGAGCGACAGCTGTACTGATTAAACAAAAATCGTACGATCTGGTTTGGTACGAAAACATTTTTCATGCATGTCCGATCAATATCGGATTAACTGTGATGATCGGCTCTCGAAAGCTCTGCACTAACGATCCGATTATCGTACGATCGCTTTGAAAGCGGTATTTTTCGGACAATTTTCTGATTGTGTGTACGGGGCTTAACAAGCATCGTGATGCCCAGCAAAGTTCTGCTGGCGCCATACATTTCCTATCAGCTTTAACATGCTAATGTCCTTTTAAAACTTCCTTAATATATAATATATATATAAAAAAGTCTGCAGTTTCCATTTCAATGATACCTGGTGATCCTGCCATAAAGGTCCTTGTTCAGGTACTGACTGTTATAGAGTGATAAGTCTCCCAGTTGTGCTCCTATGTACTCCTGTGTTGCCACCATGCCAAATGAACCCCTGGTAGAGACCACAGGCGTGGTCCACCATTATCACTATCAGAAAGTTGGTTCTGAGCAATGATGGTTGAAAGAAAATGGAGGTGATCAGCAGCATTAAGATTCAAATAAGGGGCTTAAAAAAGGTGAAAACAGCTTTTGATGCAATAAAAAAAAACAAAAAACAATTCTAAATGTCCCAGTAGAGCCTAGACCTATACAAGACTTTAAAGTGGTTGTAAACCCTTTACAACCACGTTTCACTACAGGCAAGCCTATAATTCGGCTTACCTGTAGCTACACTGGATATCTTCTAAACCTGCACGGTTTAGGAGATATACCTGTATTTGCATGTGTCACCGTCATCGGCACATGCGCACTTAAGTAAACTGAAGCAATGGCACGTACGTGATGCCGCGTACACACGGTCGGAATTCCCGTCGGAAAAAGCTCTAATGGTTTTCCCATCGGAATTCCGACGGAATTTCACTCAAACTGTCTTGCCTACACGCGGTCACACCAAATTCCGATGGTCAATAACACCGCAACATACAACACAATCAACGGCACTATAAAAGGGAAGTTTAATGCTTCGGAGCATGCGTCAAATTGTTTCCGAGCATGCGTCGGAATTTTGCATGTCGGAATTGCATACACACGATCGGAAAATCCGATAGAAAGGTTTTCCGTCTGAAAAATTAAGAACAGGTTCTCAATCCAAAGTCCGTCAGAAATGCCGACAGAAAAAGACAGATGGGCATACACACGGTCGGAAAATCCGATGAAAAGCTCCCATCAGACTGTTTCCATCGGAAATTCCGACCATGTGTACGCGGCATTAGACTGTGCCGTTACCGTCACAATTTTTAGGATTTACAACCACTTTAAACCTGCCATTATATGACATGATGCCTGGGGGTTGTCCGTAGATGCCCACCCCCAAGGATGAATTGGATATGAATCGAACTCCAAAGGCATAGAGTGACTCAACTAACCCTCTTAGTAAACCAGTAAAGATGGGAAAACAAATACCAGTAATCAGAGCCCCCCACCCACTCACAGTAAGTTCCCAATAGGGGTGATTGGGTGCCATGGTGGCATGCCTGGTTTACCTGTAATTCCCATAAAGAGTCCTCCAAATATACCACCTCAATCCTCACCAGTTTAGACACCTATGAAGTCGTACTTATAAACTCTATGAAGACTAGTTTACTTTACATTGCAATGTCAATATCTTGGTATCATTCATGTTTTATCATTTGTATAACATGTAACCGCTTCACTGTTTTTACCTGTGAATCTGAAAAAATTTAATAAAAACATTGAAACAAAAAAAGAAATTCTAAATGATATGCAGTGCTATGGCAAACTCAATGTATTCCAGTTCGGGTTAACGTCTACTTATCAGTCGCAGTACTCCAGTTAACCAGAGAGCCTGTAATCATTTGCCTTAGGCTTTAGATCATACTAGAGGGATCCAGAACAGCAGATTTTATATATGGCAACAAAGGCAACCTTATATCTTCAAATAATAAAGTCATTTGATAATGTTTCCATGTACCGTAATTTATGTGAAATGTGAATTTTAGTGATCAGTTAATTTTAAACTCTACTTTAGGTTCCGAGTGGAATGGTTTCCATTGACTTGTGTGTGCATCTCTTGTTATTAGTATATATTTTTCTTAACTCTTTTATATGTCACTGCCAAGCGGTCCTAGGAGTCTGGGAGATGGAAAGATTGCAGTAACCCAGCTGGTTGCTTACTATGCGCCTCTCTCCCCCCCTTCCAGGTTCCACTTCACAGCCCATCTCACCTCTCCCTTTCCCTCTGCCCTGTGCTCCTTTCAGGCTGTGTGGTCGGTATCAAGGGAGGTTCACGTTGCTCCATAAAAAATAAAATTCATCAAGGCTGCAATTGCCAAGCCCGTGTAACCACATCTCGGCATGGCTTCCCCCGTCATCACTGTCTGGGCTCCTTCAGAAAATCAGCTTTCCCAGGCTGAGAAAAAAGCTTGCTTTCAAACCTGGCACCACTTGAATTGTTCATATATATAAGGTTGTATTATGTTTGGGTGGCGTATTAAAAAACAGCTAAGCGCCGCTTTGAGATTGAGCTCGCAGCAGTGTGGCTAAGGTTTTTGGTGCAATTATTAGGTTATTCGATGCTTGCTTAGCTGATGATACTCCCTAGCCTTCTGACACTTGAAAAGTGTTTATTCCAGTTAAAGGGCTACTAAACGTAAAATAAAAAAATGATAATTCAGCACAGAATGGCAGTTTAATACATCCAAACGTCAGCTTTACAGCAATTGAAATGTGTAGGTAATGTTACATAGTAGGTGAGGTCGAAAAAAGACACAAGTCCATCAAGTCCAACCTACCCTGTTTCCCCGAAAATAAGACCTAGCGTGATTGTCAGTGATGGCTGCAATATAAGCCCTACCCAACAAATAAGCTCTAGTTAAAGTCCTTGTAGGTCTTATTTTCAGGGTAGGGCTTATTTTTGGGGAAACCGGGTAGGGCTTATTTGGGGGGTAGGGCTTATATTGCAGCCATCACCGACAATCACACTAGGTCTTATTTTCGGGGAAACAGGGTATGTGTGTGATTATATGTCATTATTACATTGTATATCCCTGTATGTTGTGGTCCTCCAAGTGCTTATCTAATATTTTCTTGAAACTATCGATTCTCCCCGTTGAGACCACCGCCTGTGGAAGGGAATTCCAAATCCTTGCCGCTCCTACAGTAAAGAATGTATTCCACTTGCTGTCCTTGTTTTTATCTTTTATGGGTTCACCCCTCGGACAAGTGACTGCAGTATATGTCAGGGTTTTTTTTTTTTATATTACCTTCAAATTGCTTTAAATATAATTTCTTCACAATAACAGCTTCACATTAACTATTCAAGAATGTTGTGAGCCACTTTAGCTTCCATATTTTGTTTGCACAGTATATCACGTCCACTCTTTCCTTCTTGCTTTGAACTCTAAACTAAAGGTCTTAAAGGTAGACACCACATTGAGGTTGCTACAACCTCTTAGGCCCCTTGCACCCAGGGGAGTCTTGCTGCAGAGCATACAGTCCAGTGTTTTATTGCACCTGGGAGACACAGCTGCAGTGTCCAGTCCCGCTGCCTGTCACCTGTCAAAGTCTATGGCAGGCTGCAGCTGGGCGGGGCTGAATGTTCTACCAAGTGGTACTTGCAATTAGGGGCCCTAGGAGTCAAGGGACAAATGTCCAGAATGCTGGTTTTCCCAGGTGCACTAAAATGCAAGGATGCACACCATGCAGCTGGACAGGTGGGGTAGGGTGCAGCGCGGAGCGGCGGGGAAGCAGCCGAGACCAGAACACTCACAGGTCCAACAGCGTGTGGAGAGCAGGATTCAGCGCCTGTTGAGAGGGGCAGAGTATGGCTTGGCCATCTTGTGCCCAAGCAGGTAGATGTCCAGAGATGCTGTAAGCTGTCCCTACCTGTCAGGGTACCTGTCCCTAATCTACCAAATCGCAAAATGTGTGCCAAACCTGGGAGCCAGGGCCTTAAAAAGGCCCTGCCTGATCCAAGATGGCTGCTAGAGTCACATGGGGCGGCGCCAGTGTTAATTTCGTCTACTAAAATAATACAATTTAGTAGACTAAACTACAACTAAAATGAAAAAACAATTCAGATGACTAAAATACGACTAAAATGGCATTTTAGTCAAAAGACTAAAATACGACTAAAACTAAAATGGCATTTTAGTCAAGACTAAAATACGACTAAAACTAAAATGGCATTTTAGTCAAACAATTATGACTAAAACTAAATTGAATAAATATCACAACAGCTAAATCTGTGTCTGTAGTGCATGTTCAAACCTTAATACCATAAATAATAAACATCTTTTTAGATTTCTACTCCAGGAGTATATAATGTTTGGCAGTTCTAAACAAATAATGTATTAAAATTTAACTAAACCCATCAGACTTTAGTCGACTAAAATGTACTGGGGATTTTAGTCTACTAAAGAACTAAAACGAAAACAACTCAGATGACTAAAATACGGCTAAAACTAAAATGGCATTTTAGTCTAAAGACTATAACTAAAACGAAATCAAATTTGATGTCAAAATTAACACTGCATCCAATGGGATAGCTTCCCCCGGGACTCAGGAAACCATAGAAAAACCATGTTCCTCTTGACTTCCTCTCCAACTGCAGTGCCAACCGTGGAAGAGCGACACTTGCCCTGGAGAAAGTAGACTGCACCTGCCTACACACCCTCACGTGCAAGGGGCCTTAGTCAGAAAGGTCTTGACTTTGGGGTATCACCCAGGCCCTCTGGGTTACAGAAAGTTGTTTAATGCCAGTGCCTCGCTCCCAGGTATTAGGGCTTAGTCTCGAAGTCAAAAAGGTTGAGTCCTCGGTAACAAACCAGACTGGAGGGTTACAACAAAGTGGCCAATTAAAACATACCTAAAGGCAAAACTTTTTTTTTTCCCTTTCTGATTGGAGAGTGATTAGGACATCTGTCAGGTATTCAAAGCTGTCTGTGTCCACTTAGGGAGATGGGGGGGTGAAGGAAAATCCCAAATTTTGGGTTGTCCCCAGAACAGGAAGGCAAATTTTCCAATGGGGACACTAGTTCTAACGACCATGTTGACATCCAGAGATTCCCTCACTTTGGAGGGATTTCCTCTAACTACCTGTTTTGATTATAGGACAGGAAGTGAGGGGTAATCTCTCCAATGGTATTCAAATGGCAAAAATTAGACTGGCAGGGGTTACAACCCTCCCTTACTCTATCCAAAATGAAAAAGAAATGTTTTGCATTTAGTTCTACTTCAAGACAAGAGAAGTCGGGTCATGGCTTCTTTTCTTAACAGGACTTTTACATTTAAATGTTTAAAATGGCTGTCAGATTAATTTTAATGAGAGCCTGCACTCAAATGATAATGTCTATTATTCTAACCCCAATTTATTCAACTAAAAATTGAAACGGCTAAAATGCTAACCGTTCCTGCAGAAACTGCTACTCTGCACTACCTGCTGGAGCATTGGTCATGTCATTTTTAAAGAGATAGAGGAACATTATTTAGCCATTCATGTCCCTGTTGACTGAGATCACATGTGCTTGTAGGAAAGTGCAGTCTACTTTCTCCACTGCAAGCACTGAAGTGCTCTTCCGCAGTGGCACTGCAGTTGAAGAGAAAGTCAGGAGGAACATGGTTCCTGGGTCATCCCATGTGACTATAGCAGCCATATTGGATCAGGCAGAGCCTTTTTAGGCTTCCAGGTTTGGTCTGTATTTTGCGAGTTGGTATAGTAGGGACCGGTACCCTAGTATAGCAGGGAAAGGTTCCTGATGAGGAGGTAAAGCGTAGGGCTCACAACTTCTCTAGACATCACAAGATGGCCAGGCCACATTCTACCCCTCTCTACTCCGTCAGTTCGGGTGATTCCTGCTATTTTCACTCTATTGGAACTGTGAGTGTTCTTGGCTGACCTGCCTTCCCACCGGGTTGTTTGTGAACTGTCTCAGCATTATTTCAGTACAAGTTCTTTCATTGCACTGGGACTGAGTGTATTATTGCCGCCCCACCACGCTGCAACCCACCTTCACGCTCTTGTGCATAGTCCTGCACAAGCCTTCCTGTGCATCTGCAGGGGCCGTAGTTGAATTTCACTCTACAGGCTGTGGAAAAAGGCATTTTCACTCCAGGTCTGCTCTAAGTCTGTCATATCCCATAGCTACCAATCAGGTTCAGACCTGGAGAGCAAAATATTAGTTTTGTTTAACTTTACAGATAACTCTTTTTGAAGATGGATTTTGCAAACAACAAGTGATTTTGGTTGGACAACACTAAAGAGAAAACACAGATCAAATCACAGCAAGCAACCTGCAGTTAAAGGGAATCTGCCAGAATGTGTGAAGAGGATGTGATGGAAGCTGCCTGTCGTTTTCCTGTAAACTCCGCAGGGTGGAATTGAAAAGAACCATGTTGAGCAGATCTGCACTTTAGCCTGAAACAACAGAATTATCCAACTGTTTTGACAACAGTGTATGTCATTGTTCTACAATCCAATGCCTCAGGCCTAGAACTTCTTAGGCCTCCTGAGACGTCTATAACAGAATCTGATGCCTCGTAGAATGAAGTCTGCCGCTAGTAGAAGTTGTCTCAATACACAGTCTTCATTTCACTAAAGCACCTTTCTACAGTCCAGAGGCTTCCAATGAAATGTTGCTGGATTTTTCATGTCTAAATATTCCATGGCAATGTCCTGTGACGTGTTCCTGAAAGCTAAGGTCCTTACACATGGATATACTCCACTCCATTCAGCAGGGGATCATTGAACAGATCCCTTGCTGCCTTGGAGCAGTCTGAGACTGATGCCACTTTTGTGATATCCATGTCCGTTCAGCTTTTTGTCCATATTTTGACAGCTGATGTGTAAGGGCTTACCTAGGTTGGAGTCCATAGTGCATTAATGTATGCTCACCCTTGCAAATACACACAGCCCACGGTAACAAGGTAAAAAGCTACCTGGGCTGTGAATCTGTACACAGGGGCTTAACAGGAATTTGCCAAAGATCGAGGTAAGGCCGTAGTCAGGGATTCCAGAAGTCAGGATAAACGATAAACAGAGCCAGGGTCTGAACACTGCAACTAGAAAACAGGAACACTTGGCAAAACAGGAGACAAAGAGAGTGACATAAGTCTTGGGAACACCAGTTACTTGATAGTTCATAACAAATTGAAGACTTACTAGGTCTCACAGGGCAGTTACGAAGAAAATGACCGGTACCCCCACAGTATAGGCACAGATTAGCTTAACGCCTGCGTTGCCTCTCCTCAGGGGTAAGAGGAGCATGGACCAGTCCAAGTTGCATAGGCTGGACTTCAGGAGTGGAGGTAGTGGAAGGAGCCGGAAAGGGCAGATGGATGGGAGTTGGTTTGGGAAGCATCCAGCTGGGTCAAGGGACCTGGAGGCATTCTGAGTGCCGCTCGCACAAGCGCTTGTCTAATTTGGTGGCTGACTGGATCAGCTTCTCCAGAGTAGCAGGGATCTCCACCTTGGCTAGTTCGTCCTTAAGGACTTCAGACAATCCCTGACGATATTGATATCTCAAGGCAGGCTTGTTCCAGCCGGTATCAGCTGACCATTTTCCGGAACTCCACCGCATAGTCCTCTATCGGTCTTCGCCCCTGAGATAGGTTATGCAAAATTGTTTCAGCCGTGGCCGTGCGCTGTGGGTCGTCATAAAGTTGTGCCATGTTTTCAAAAAAGGAATCTAATGAGTTTAACACAGGGCTCCTCTGTTCCATCAGGCTGTGGGCCCAGGCTTGTGGTTTATCAGCCAGAAGGGAGATAATGAATCCCACTTTTACCACTTTGGAAGATAAAGTCCTGGGCTGAAGAGCTAAATACTTTCTACAGAACTAGGCTTGGCTGGAAAGCAGGCAGAATTAAGAACTGAGGAATGGCTCAGAGGCAAAGCAACAGGAGCACTAAACAGCCATTCATGAGTTCAATACCTCCTTGAGCCACTTGGGGCGTGTCCACGCCTGACCGTCTGCAGGGCACGGTAGGGACTGTGACATGATGTTCGCAGACCCATGCTGGATCTATGGACTGCCATATGTAAATGGACGTGTGTCTGTTTAAATTGGTCTATCTCCTGTTTGTCACACTTAGCTTCTTTTTCCTATATGGACATGGAGGAAGGCAGATGTAAACAGATGCGTCCATTTACATCCACCTGCCCGTAGACTTGCATTGATCTTCTGATCGGGTCAGCCTGTATGTTTTTCAGGTGGATCTGAACAGAAGCTCAATGCAAGTCTATGGACAGGTGGATGTAAACAGACATGTAAAATAATGCATACAGTCTGGTTAGCTATGTTACCTTCAGCTTTGGTTGTATGCTGAAGCCTTTACCTAATGCACATTTGTATGCTGTAATCTCCTTTCTACTAGGCTATTGTAGACCCAAGTTGGCAAATCATACTGTAAATTAGCCTGGGCAGCATGCACATAATGGACACTGAGCATGCTTTCTTTTGCAGACAATTGCAGACAATTTTGCAACCAACTTTATTAGAAGGTAGATGGAACTGTGGATCTGGCAAAGTCTTGACCACTTCAGTATAACTTTTAAATGAGAGGAGTGAAAAGGTAAAAATGAGTTTTTGCATGCCTGTTCAATTTACTAGGACATATTAGGGGAGACTGGGTGTTTTAAAAGTGTACTTATTATGTAACAGGGAGTGCAAATCCTGCTAGGTAAACCTCACCTCCACAAATAATCATTCACCCCTCTAGCAAATACCCATGACATGTGAAGGACCTAACCCACAGTCCCTTAAGCCATCCATTAAACATAATATCTAACCCCTCCAAATCCCCTCACAAATGACATGACAAGATTTTGGAGTAAATGGCCATGACGGCCTTTTATTAACAATTACCTTAAAATTAAATAAAAAACATTTTAAATAACTCTTAACCAACTTTATGTACTTTTGGGGTCTTCTCGGGGAACCCCACCCCACTGGTCACTGCGCCAAACTTCTTTAAACTTTAGGCCTCCGGTCGCAAGCCCCCAGACCCGGAGACAGTACTCAACTTTCGCAGTGACCTTTAACCCCTTCCTGGTTAACCCCTCGTTAACCGGAAGGTACCTGATAACCCCCATCCACAGATGGGTACCAACCATGTTAACCCCATCCCACAGATGGGTACCAACCATGTTAACCCCCATCCCACAGATGGGTACCAACCATGTTAACCCATCCCACAGATGGGTACCAACCATGTTAACCCCCATCCCACAGATGGGTACCAACCATGTTAACCCCCATCCCACAGATGGGTACCAACCATGTTATCCCCATACCACAGATGGGTACCAACCATGTTATATATGCATATAACTACCATATTCTCTTCCTCCAAAGACCCAACCACTGCCCGGGCTGTCCTTACAGCCCCTATCATAATTGACCATACTCGGGTGGTTGGGAATCTTCTCCTCTGTCGCTCACTGATGACCTCACTCACCTTTCTTCTTCCTAACTTCCTAACCAAGCGCCTCCCCTGCTTCGGCCCCTCCCCTTTTCTTAAAGGGGACAACTTTTTCTCTCCACAAGCATGACTGTGCTGTCCACACCTGTCATGCAGTCCCTACGCCAATGCTTTTCTCTCCTTCTGCTCCGGGACTCTCTATTTAAAAAAAAAAAAAAAAAAACAAGCTAAATGCCTCAAATGCTTACCTAAATCTGTGCTCCAATGACACTCCAGGTCTTGAGTCACCTTAAGCCTTCTTTGCTTCTTCAATTGTCTACTTCACTGCCTGGAATCCTGGATATTTCTCATTGGGTCGATCAGTAAGTTCCTCACAAGGTCCTGAAGACCCCAGTAAAAGCCCTGGGATTCCAGGAGGAGAGGAGTTGATAGGACCAGTTAGCCATGGGTGGGGAGGTTTTACATTTTACCCAGAGATGGGCTTTAAAACTGAACTCTAAGCAAAAATAAGTTATGTTTTCATTAGAAGAAGCGAGAGAGAGAGAGAGAGAGAGAGAGAGAGAGAGAGAGAGAGAGAGAGAGAGAGAGAGAGAGAGGCACCACTAGGAGCAAATCAGGCTCTATGGATTACAGGGAGTGTGATTACAGGAGGGGAGTGCACAGGAATGACCTAATCTATGTTCTTTTGCTTTTCATTGACCACACCAGGCTGTATTTGCTTAACTGCAGTGTAGTCTGCAGGGAGATCAAAACACCTGCCTATGGGCAGGTTAGTACACTTAACCACTTGCCGACCGCCCCATGTAGATATACGTCGGCAGAATGGCACGTACAGGCAGAATCACGTACCTGTACGTGACATTCTTCCGGCGGTTGGGGGGTCCGATCGGACCCCCCTCCGCCGGCGGGGACGGTCGGCATCGCTTCAGGAGCGATCCGGGACGAGGGGACGGCCAGTGGTTTCTGGCCACCCCCTCGCGATCGCTCCTGGCGAATGAAAAGCTTCCCCTTCCTGTCTATTGTATAGACAGGAAGGCGGAAGTGATGTCACGCTCGGTGCGCCGGTCTATGTGACCGGAGACGCCGAGCGGCGAACATGTACAGGTTAGTGCACAACACTACACTGACACCAGTACAGTTAGGCACATATTCCACCCCCCTGTCACCCCCTGATCACCCCCCAGATCACCCCCTCCCCCCCCAGTCACAGTGTCACTAATTGCAGTGATCATTTATTTACTGATCACTGCATTTAGTTTCAGTGTGACTGTAATAACTGTCAGGGCAGTTAGTTTTAGGTCCTAGGTAGCCCCCTACCCCCCCCTAATAAAGGTTTAACCCCCTGATTGCCCCTAGTTAACCCTTTCACCCCCTTTTGCCAGTGTCACTAAGCGATCGTTTTTCTGATCGCTGCATTAGTGTCGCTAGGTAACCAGTTTTTTTTTAGGTTAACCGCCATGTTTATATAGGTTCATAAATAGGTTTATAGGTCAGGTACCCCCATATTACAACCTAAATAAAGGTTTTAACCCCTGATTGCCCCTAGAGTTAACCCTTTCACCAGTGATCACCGTATAAAATGTCACTGGTGACGCTGGTTAGCCAGTTAGTTATTTCGTTATTTAGGTTCCCCGTCAGGTTTTTATATAGCGTCAGGTACCCCCATATATTACCTAATAAAGGTTTAACCCCCTGATTGCCCCTAGTTAACCCTTTCACCCCCTTTTGCCAGTGTCACTAAGCGATCGTTTTTCTGATCGCTGCATTAGTGTCGCTAGGTAACCAGTTTTTTTTTTGTATTACTGTTACGGGTGACGCTGGTTAGTTAGCTTGTTTTTTATACTGTCAGGGCACCCGCCATTTATTACCCAATAACGGTTTAACCCCCTGATCGCCCGGCGGGTGATATCAATTAGGTTTTAGGGTCAAATAAGGTCTGCGTCGCCCCAGGTTAGTGCCAGTACCGCAAACACCCACGCGCAAAGCATACACCTCCCTTAGTGGTATAGTATCTGAACAGATCAATATCTGATCTGATCAGATCTATACTAGCGTCCCAGCAGTTTAGGGTTCCAAAAAAACGCATTGTTAGCGGGATCAGCCCAGATACCTGCTAGCACCTGCGTTTTCCCCCTCGCCCAGCCCAGCCCAGCCCACCCAAGTGCAGTATCGATCGATCACTGTCACTTACAAAACACTAAGCACACATAACTGCAGTGTTCGCAGAGTCAGGCCTGATCCCTGCGATCGCTAACATTTTTTTTGTGGTAGCGTTTTGATTCAGTCGCTAACAGTCAGGAGCTTTTTTACCTGTGAATCTCAAAAAAATAAAAAAAACAAAAATAGTTGTCGTTTTATTGTTCTCTCTCTCTCTCTATTGTTGCTCTTTTTTTACTCCATTCTATTCTGCAATGTTTTATTATGTTTTATCATGCTTGCTTTTCAGGTATGTAATTTTGTTTACTGTGTTTTTAGTGTTAAGCATTTTTTTTGTTTTCAGGTGCGCCATTCAGTTGCAGCGCGGATTTATTTATCTTGACAGCAACAGCGTTTGCTCCCACGATACATAAAGCCGCGACTCCAACACTGTAGGAGGTGATTTCACCACCACAGTTAAAAAAAAGAGCATATGTGCCGAAGCATGGGGGCAGCAGGGGGGGCGGAGGAGCGATTGGCTCCTAATGCCACGTACATACGGTCGAAATTCCGACCGTGTGTACACGGCATAACTTTTGCGGGAGGATGCCCCCATGCATCGGCATATATAAATGGTGCATGTATGCCCATCATTAGAAGTGGGTGGATGAAGGGAGGTATTCTAATGGTGGGCATACCCACCAATCAATCTCTTTTTTTCGTTCAGCCAAGAGGCTGCATGAAAAAAAAAAAGATTACAATATATGTCCAGTATGTTGCTGGACTTTGAATGGTTATACCAGAATGATGCCTGCAGGTTTAGGTATCATCTTGGTATCATTCTTTTCAGCCAGTGATCGGCTTTCATGTAAAAGCAATTCTAGCGGGTAATTAGCCTCTAGACTGCTTTTACAAGCAGTAGGAGGGAATGTCCCCCCTCCCGGATATAAACCGCGCCATTGGGAAATTGGGAAAGCATTTTATCACACCAATCTTGGTGTGGTCAGATGCTTTGAGGGCAGAGGAAAGATCTAGGGTCTAATAGACCCCAATTTTTTCAAAAAAAGAGTACCTGTCACTGCCTATTGCTATCATATGGGATATTTACATTCCCTGAGATAACAATAAAAATCATAACAAAGAAAAAAAATGGAAGGAACAGTTTAAAAATAGAATAAAAAAGCTAAATAAATAAAAAAAAAACTAAAAAAAAAAAAAAAAAAGCACCCCTGCCCCCCCTTCTCTTGCGCAAAGGCGTACACAAGTGTTGGTCTGGCGTCATATGTAAACAGCAATTGCAGCATGCATGTGAGGTATCACCGCGAAGGTCAGATCGAGGGCAGTAATTTTAGCAGTAGACCTCCTCCGTGAATCTAATGTGGTATCATGTAAAGGCTTTTAAAGGCTTTTAAAAATGTATGTAGTTTGTCGCCACTGCGTGTTTGTGCGCAATTTTAAAGCATGTCGTGTTTGGTATCCATGTACTCGGCCTAAGATCATATTTTTTATTTCATCAAAAATTTGAGCAATATAGTGTGTTTTAGTGCATTAAAATAAAAAAAAGTGTATTTTTTCCACAAAAAATGCGTTTGAAAAATCGCTGCGCAAATACTGTGTGGAAAAAAAAAAATGCAACACCCACCATTTTAATCTGTAGGGCCTTTGCTTTAACAATATATATAGTGTTTGGGGGTTCAACGTAATTTTCTTGCAAAAAAAAAAATATGTTTTCATGTAAACAAAAAGTGTCAGAAAGGGCTTTGTCTTCAAGTGGTTAGAAGAGTGGGTGACGTGTGACATAGGCTTCTAAATGTTGTGCATAAAATGCCAGGACAGTTCAAACCCCCCCCAAATGACCCCATTTTGGAAAGTAGACACCCCAAGCTATTTGCTGAGAGCAATGTTGAGCCCATTAAATATTTTTTTTTTTTTGTCCCAAGAGATTGAATAATGAAAAAAAATATATATATATTTTTTTTACAAAAAGTTGTCACTAAATGATATATTGCTCAAACATGTCATGGGCATATGTGGAAATACACCCCAAAATACATTCTGTTGCTTCTCCTGAGTACGGGGATACCACATGTGTGGGACTTTTTGGGAGCCTAGCTGCGTACGGAACCCCAAAAACCAAGCACCGCCTTCAGGCTTTCTAAGGGAGTAATTTTTTTATTTCACTTCTCACTGCCAATCACAGTTTCGGAGGCCATGGAATGCCCAGATGGCATAAAACCCCCCAAAATGACCCCATTTTGGAAAGTAGACACCCCAAGCTATTTGCTGAGAGGTATTGTGAGTATTTTGCAGATGTCGCTTTTTGTCACAAAGTTTTGAAAATTGAAAAAAGAAAAAAAAAATTTTTTTTCTTTACTTTCTTCATTTTCAAAAACAAATGAGAGCTGTAAAATACTCACCATGCCTCTCAACAAATAGCTTGGGGTGTCTACTTTCCAAAATGGGGTCATTTGGGGGGGTTTTGTGCTATTTTGGCATTTTATGGCCTTCGAAACTGTGATAGGTAGTGAGGAGTGAAATCAAAAATTTGCACCCTTAGAAATCCTGAAGGCGGTGCTTGGGTTTCGGGGCCCCGTACGCGGCTAGGCTCCCAAAAAGTCCCACACATGTGGTATCCCCATACTCAGGAGAAGCAGCAAAATGTATTTTGGGGTGCAATTCCACATATAACTATGGCATGTGTGAGCAATATATCATTTAGTGACAACTTTTTGAAGAAAAAAAAATTCTTTTTTATTTTTGTCTTTATTCAATCACTTGGGACTAAAAAAAAAAATATTCAATGGGCTCAACATGCCTCTCAGCAAATAGCTTGGGGTGTCTACTTTCCAAAATGGGGTCATTTGGGGGGGTTTTGTACTTCTCTGCCATTTTAGCACCTCAAGAAATGAAATAGGCAGTCATAAATTAAAAGCGGTGTAAATTCCAGAAAATGTACTCTAGTTTGTAGACGCTATAACTTTTGCGCAAACCAATAAATATACGCTTATTGGCATTTTTTTTACTAAAGACATGTGGCTGAATACATTTTGGCCCAAATGTTTGACTAAAATTGAGTTTATTAGATTTTTCTTATAACAAAAAGTAGAAAATCTCTTTTTTTTTCAAAATTTTCGCTCTTTTTCCGTTTATATCGTAAAAAATAAAAATCACAGAGGCAATCAAATACCATCAAAAGAAAGCTCTATTTGTGGGAAGAAAAGGACGCAAATTTCGTTTCGTTACAAAATTGCATGACCGCACAATTACCAGTTAAAGTAGTGCAGTGCGAAATTGAAAAAAGACCTCTGGTCCTTAAGCTGACAATTGGTCCGGGGCTGAAGTGGTTAAAAAAATGTGTTTTCTTGTAAGGGAGGTGATATTAGTAGAGGGACATTGGGTGACAATAGTTGCATTCCCACAGCTTTCAGTGATAAAACTACAAGACTGGCTGAGTAGAGCCACATATTCTTTGGCAGATGAAACTGTTCACAGTACATGTATTTCAGCCATGTCAGGAGCATTAAATGGCAGCTTATATGTGAATGGATCCCTTTGAGTAACATTCATTTTTAGCATGCAATGCAGATTTTATTTGTGCTGAGTAGCATGCAGCAATGCGCTGGCATAAACAAGCCCTGCAGGAAATGATCCTATTTCTTTCTGATTGATGACTCTTCTCACTGAAGTAGTGTGGATGGAACTCAGTATATTCAATATTTGATGCCCTGTGTTGCCATAGAAAAGCCATTCAGGAAATAAAGAAACATCTTTTCAGTACAAGTGTAGGGTTATAGGTGAGAGCAAGTAGCATGGTTAGATAACAGGAAATATAGTATAAGCTTTGGTATCTAGAAAACAGCTTATACTAATGCACTTATTGTAACCTGTGATCCACCTAAATCAGGGGTCTCAAACTGGCGGCCCTCCAGCTGTTGAGGCACTACAAGTCCCATCATGCCTCCTGCCTGTGGGCGTCATGCTTGTAACTGTCCAGCCTTGCAATGCCTCATGGGTCTTGTAGTTCTGAAACATCTGGAGGGCCGCCAGTTTGAGACCCCTGACCTAAATAAACTTAATGTAATGCTGTGGTCGGAATTTCCGATGGAAACAGTCCGAGCTTTTCATCGGATTTTCCGATCCTGTGTATGCAATTCCAACACGCAAAATTCTGACGCATGCTCGGAAACAATTTGATGCATGCTCGGAAGCATTAAACTTCCCTTTTATAGTGCCGTCAAACGTGTTGTATGCCGCGGTGTTATTGACCATGGAAATTTGGTGTGACCGTGTGTAGGCAAGACAGTTTGAGCGAAATTCCGTCGGAATTCCGACGGGAAAACCATCAGAGCTTTTTCCGACGAGAATTCCGACCGTGTGTATGCGACATTAGAAGGCTCCCTACTTATACATACCACACCATTAGTTAAAAAACAAAATCTGCCATGAGCATAGCTCCCAACTGTCCCTGATTTGGAGGGACTGTCCCTGATTTGGAACAAAGTCCCTCTGTCCCTCTTTCCTCCTTATTTGTCCCTCATTTCGGTCTATAACTGTCTTCTGATCCATATAGTTGTATATAAAATGCACTTTTCATCTTTCAAAAAGTGTTTCCAAGTGCTAAACGTTTCATCCAATTTCTAAATGTCATCATTTGTAAATTCCAGAATCCAATATAAAGGAATAGTAGTGGGAAAAAAATTACTTGTCGGTTTAAATAATACTTTTTTGTATAATTCTCGCTTAAGGGGCGTGGCAGGGGGTCTTTCCTATGCCTACATACTTTTGCTTATAGGTGTCCCTTGTTCCCATCTCAAAAAGTTGGGAGATATGGCCATGAGTGCCCCTGACGTATACAGATACCATGATTATAAGGTACAGATCATATTGAGAGACCCAGTCAATGCCATAAGGGGTAATAGGAGATTGCCTGTGTTCTAATTTGAAGCCACTGTTTGCATACACCAGGAGTAGGCAACCTTTTGAACACAGTGTGATCAAAAAATGTTTTCAAAGAAATTGAGCGTGCCAATTTTATAACAAAAAAATGTCAACTTCACACCCTCAATCACGAAAAGGATTTTTTATAAAGTAAATGCTGTACACTATTTTAATAGTGAGAAATTAACATCCTGCACTTTTACGACTCTCACGCCTCAGATCAGCCCCAATTCCTGCAACTCCACACCTCAGATCAGCCCCAATTCCTGCAACTCCACACCTCAGATCAGCCCCAATTCCTGCAACTCCACACCTCAGATCACCCCAATTCATGCACCATCACACCTCAGATCACTGTCCCCCCTGCAAATCTGTTTCACCACTGTACGCCCATGCATATCTGCCCCATCTCTGTAACCTCCTGTACATCTGCCCCAGCACTGTACCACTCTGCTCATCTGCCCCATCAATGTACCCCCTTTCTCATCTGTCCCACCAATGTACCCCCTTTCTCATCTGCACATCTGTCTCAACTCTGTACCCCCCTGCTCTTCTGCCCCACCTCTGTTCCCTTGCTCTCCTGCCCCAACACTGTAACACCCTGCACATCTGTCCCATCAATACACCTCCTTTCACATCTGCCCCACTGCTCTACCCCCCTGCTTTTCTGTCCCACTAATGAACCCCCTTCTCATCTGCCCCAACACTAAACCCCCTGCTCATCTGGCCCAACACTAAACACCCCTGCTCATCTGGCCTAACACTGAACCTGCCTGCTCATCTGGCCCAACACTGAACCCCCCTGCTCATCTGACCCAACACTGTACCCCCCAGGTCTTCTGCCCCACTGCTGAACCCCCTTCTCATCTCTTCCACCACTGTACCTCACTGCACATCTGCCCCCACCACTGTAGTACCCTCCTGCTCATCTGTCCCACCTCTGACCAGGTAGGACAGATGAGCAGAGCAGAACTGCACCCAAGCTCTTCTCCATCACAAAAGCTGATGATCGCAGCTACAGCAAAGTTAGCGAACCAAACAATGTTTCCCATCTTTTACAATGTGTGGGGGCACAGTGTCTCCCCCTCAGTGCAGGTGCGGTGTGGGGAACTCTGAAATTGGAATGCATTAGTGTCTCAGCGACACTTCCCTGCTCTGCTCTGCTGATGGGGAGGGAGTCGAGTGCCGCCAAAAGAGGCTTTGTGTGCCGGGGGTAGCTTACCTATAGCATAGACCATTATGGATGTTCTCATGGAACTAGAGCTGCATGGCTAGCTAGTAGTACCTGCGTGTATGTGATGGTGCCTCATGCACTGCCATAAGATTTGTTTAGGGTCATAACTTATATTGTATTATACCTTCAGAGGTCTCTGTATTAAGGGGCCAGTCCACCAAAAGAGGTATTTTAGTAAAATAAGGAGCTTGGCGGACAATTTCAGCTTCTTATGTCTTGGATACGTCAGCTGGGACAACTCCCTGACACAATTTCTAGCTCTAGGAGACTTACGTATAACTTTTTTGAAGTTGTGAGGGCCACTGAAAGTGGAATACACAAACTTTGCCATTCATGTGTGGAGAATGTCTCTACACAGTACTTTATGGAAATGATGCATTACTTGAATGCCCTGGGCTAGTCCATATCTGTTTGAAATGGTATGAGAGGTTGTATGGTGTGGATAAAAATGGAAATAGAGGAGATTGACAAGGCCGGGTTAGTTTATTAGACACCAATTATCAGATGTGCCCCAAAAATGTTAATAAATGAGATTTAGTTGAATTTTGGATTAGGGTACGTTTATTACACCAAAGGTATTTGCGGATAATTACCACTTCTTCAGATTTATGGTACAAGTGTGTGCATCCTTGTTTGCCGTTGAGCACTGCATGTTCCAGTATGGACAAACCTTTACCACACCGTGAGCCTGAAGAAGTGGTAGTTATCCACAAATACAGTATGTTTGGTGTAATAAACTTACCCTCTACTTCATCCGATATTCTGCTAAAGTCTCATCTGGTATTCAACTGGCTTATTTTAGCTACTCCATACAACATGGGAGTTTGGATGTCCATACCTACCTTTGCTTCTTTTAGCTTCTCTTGGTGCATTCTCCATTAAAGTGGTTGTATACCCTAAATTGCAACTTGCACCTACAGGTAAGCCTAGATTAAGGCTTACCTGTAGGTACAAGAAATATCTCCTAAACCTGCACGGTTTAGGAGATATTTGGAAAGAACGATTTACACCGTTGTCTACGGCGCATACAACGGTGCATTGAACAGGTTAATCCCCATTCCCTTCTGCGGCTCACCGCAGTTGAAGTGCCCCGCGCGCATGCGCGGAGCGACGTCTTCGCTGCTCTGGCCAATCACAGCGCCGCAGCGCGCTGTGATTGGCCGGAGCGGCGATACCCGGAAGAGCGATGGCTGCGGCTGGAGGGGGAGAAGAAGACGGCGTCGGGGGCCCCGATCTAAGGTAAGTGATGCATAATGAGCTAGTATGCTAGTCATACTAGCTCATTATGACTTTCTCTTGCAGGTAGTTTAAAAAAAAAAAAAGTTTAACTGGGTATACAACCACTTTAAGTTAAACAAATAAAATCCATCAGGGAGATTGGGTCCACCACAAGTATGCAAACCTCTGATCTCATTGAAGATATTTCGCCAATATTGCCCTCTACCAAAAATGGGATTATCAGTCTTAAAGTTTTACTAAACCCAGGAGCCCGCATTCACTATATCTGGTCTCCCACAGTACACAGAACATGGAAATGCAATTATTTTAGTAAATAGAAACTGCTAAATACCTTTTATCATGTGCAGTTAGAGCGTCTTGTGACTTCTATCAGTGTCCAGCCAAGCACTGGTTAGAGCTTGTAGGAGGTGTTTTCTGACTGACCTATGAGATTGCAAGACCCATGACTGTCTGTCTGGGCAGAGCTGATTGGCCCTGTGCTGATCACATGCATCCTCCCAAGAAACAAAAAACCCTCTAGCAATACACACCAAACTGAGCATGAGCAGCCTGACCCCTCTGTGTTATCAGAAAATTATTAGGAGTCAGTGGAAGAAGGGGAGGATCAGAGAAGACAGGATCAAACAGCCTTTTTACACAATGCGCAGGATTAACCCCTTAGGTTCCACAGTGAGTATAACAAGCATGCTTTGCTTAATATACAGACTGATTTTACTGTTGTAGGTTTAGTAACACTTTAAGCTCAATCTGTCCTCCAAGCTCCACTTATTACTCACTTAAATTTTTCATTAAAATTACCACTTTTAATCTTTTTTTTTTCGAGTGGTGCACCAAAACAAGACACTAAACGTTAACCAAAAAAGTGTATGAAGACACACACAAAAGTGCACTTAGGGAATGCCATATTATTATCCTCCCCCCCAAGAGAAAGGACCCTTCTCTGACCCCCCAGGGTACAAGATCTTAGACAGGGGGAAGGCGCACTTAGGTACACCTAGCCAAAAGGCCCGGCGGACCCCACTCCTCATGACCAGCTGAAGCTGACCAACGAGTAGGCCGGGGAAGGCAGGGGAGGACCCAACCAAACATCCTCTCCCTAGATGCCACTTGCCCCCAAAAAGCATTCCCAAGATGCATTAGCGAACTAGGGGCGCAATGCCTGACGTGAAGTGCCTGAGTTAGACTCCTGTCCCACACATCCTACATGGCAAGCGGCGTCATGCATGACATGGTGATTTGGGGAACTTTGCTCCGCACAACACATTAGGCATCATACCGCAGGGTGAATGTGTTTATTACGCAAATGGAGCTGCATTGAAAAAAAAATCCTCTTCTTTTTGGGTCCCCTGACGACGCTCCTGGCTCCTCTCCCTTGAGCAGACCCCCCATAGAATGCCAAAACATCATAGTGGATTGTAGAGTGTGGGTCATCTGGCCTACCCTGAAATCTATTGAGAGGATGTGTGGCCCTTTGATTGCGTCCTCTGCTGCCTTGGGGGGGCCTCTCTTTATCACCCAGTACTCATTGGTTGGCTTCAGCCAGGACTAGTGGGGTCCACCAGTCCTTTTGGATAGGTGTACCTAAGTGCACCTTGACCCCATTTAGGCTGCTTTCACACTGGGGCGGTTTTCACCGCTCCTATACTGCTCCTTCCCATTGAAATCAATGGAACACCGCGGGGATACCGCCGGCAAAGCGCCGCCGCAGCGGCACTTTGCGGAGGTTTTTAACCCTTTTGCGGCCGCTAGCGGGGGTTAAAACCACCCCGCTAGCGGCCGCATACCGCGGCTAAAACGATGGTAAAGCACCGCTAAATATAGCGCTGCTTTACCGCCGCCGCCCGCACCGCCCCAGTGTGAAAGCAGCCTTAAGGTCTTGTGCCCTGGTGGGCCCTGGTGGGGTCAGGGAAAGGTTCTCCCTCTTTGGGGGGGGGGGGGGGGGGGGCAATATGGCAGTGTTTTTATACACTTTTTTTTTTATTCATTTTTTCCCCTTAAAATTGACCAACTAACCAGTCTATATCCAATCCCTATTGCCTTCTAGACTCCAGCACAAGTTTGTAGCTCCCCCTTACACGAAAGGATCCTGGATCATAGAGAGCATTACAAATGTGATCTGTAAAGAAAATCAGATCCTGGTGACCTTATAGCACTAATTTTTGAGAATAACTGAGCCATAATGTATAATTTGTGACTCTTGCCACAGTGTTATTTAAAGCAGAGCGAAGTGCCGTGTGACACGAATGTCTCTAGAAGACACAGGATTAAATAGTGACGCTTATGTCATTAGAAATGCTGACAAAATGTGTATATCCTTCATAAAGTGACTGGGACCCCTCAGGCAGCCTCCTGGGCATGGAGGAAAATGCTGTAGATGTTTCCAATCAGCACTTTTACAGTACAGGAAGCTGCGGCGCACGTGTAATGGGGAGAGATGACCAAAATTCATTCAAAAAGAAGAAATGCTGCAAGGACTGATAACAATCCTACATACACCATGTGTGCTGAATTAAAACTTTTTTACAGTGGGAAAGTTGTAAATCCTCTGTAAGGTTTTTATTGCTGTTCGGACCTTTAACTTTGATGAGTATTCTGATGTAAGGGGGGCTTCCATGTAAAGATGGGGAGGATAAAGAGTTAGTCTGTTTAAGAATGATAATTCAGTTTTTGGTAGAGGACAATATTGGTGAAATATCTTAAATGAGCTCTTGGTTTTCAAACATGGCACTCCTTCTCTAGCAGTTATGTTGTAAAGATATTTATTGTACTGAACCATTGAGAGCTCTCTCTAGTTACTGATTTAAAAATCAATGGAACCATAGATTACGAGCATAATCTGTTCCAGGAGAATGCTTGTAATGCAAAGCACTCGCATATCAATGCGAGTTTCCCTATAGAAGTCAATGGAAACAAAGATAATTTGTTCCGCATTGACTTCTATTGCATGCAATACCGCATGTGACCAGAGATGGGGAGGGGGCACTGGAGAGCCTCGGAAATACTCGGGGACAGCTCGCTGAACTCGGAAAGGCTCAGAGGGAATGGAGTATTTCCGAGTGACTCCTAGTATTTCATAACGGCTCCAAACCGTTCCGAGTGTCACCGCCCCCCCCCAACCTCTGGCCAAATGCGTTACTGCACACCCCATTAGCGTGAATTAGAGACAACACTTGCAAACCGAGTCAGAATTAAAAAAAATTGCTCGTGTTTCAAAACACTCGTTAACTGCATTACTCTTTAACCAAGGTTCCACTGTATTTAATACAATAACCAAAATATGAAAGAGCAAACAGGTCAAGTTGGAAAGTCACATTTTCATTTATTTAACATATGGCTTAAATTTTTTTAAGTGCATCAAACCTTAACAGGATAAAAATAAATTTTGTTAAAGAGGAAGTAAACTTTCTCTGGAGACATTTACCTACAGGTAAGCCTATAATAAGGCTTACCTATAGGTAGTGTAAATATCTCCTAAACGTGTACCGTTTAGAAGATATTTACATTACATGCAGCCAGTGAGATCACTGGCCCATGCACTCTGAAGGAACGGCCATGGGTGCCGTTCCTTCCCAGCCTTGTGCCATGAACGGCGTCTCCCGTGCCACTCACAGCGCCGGAGCCTGCAAACCTGTAAGAAACTCCAGGGAAAATATCAGCCGTCTCAGTGGTGTGCGGGCGCTACTGGAAGGCTGCGTTCTAAGGTAAGTATTTCATAATGAGCTAGTATGCAATGCATACTAGCTCATTATGCCTTTGTCTTGCAGGTTTATATATTTACTTTAAATTTTTTTAAGAGTTTACAATCTTATGCCCTGTATATCATAAACAATATGATACATGTTTTTATTTTTACCTTTTTTCATCCTTTGTTGCATCTCACTGCTGATGGTCTCATGCAACCTCTTGGAGTTCTACCTTGTTTCTGTTGTTATGATACAAACAGGGCAAATGTGAATGTTGTCATCCTAAGCCAGGAATGCTTCTGGCAGAATCACCAGGTGAAAAAAAAAAGAAAAAAAAAGCTTTTTAAAAAGAAAACTATTGCAGTCACCACATCTAAGGACTGGTAACCTGCACTAAATACCATTTTGGTTTTGGTTTTAGATACACTTTAAATAAGGCTAACAATGTAAGATAAGGCGTAATTGATAGACTGTTTGCCCTTCCCACAAGCCATTGACCTGCTGGCATTGCTTAGAGAAGCAGAGAGACCCAGTGATGACATCACTAGGTCTAAAAGAAGGCTTGTATCGAAAATGCAAAAGTTTAAAAATGTATTAGCATGTTGATGAAGGGGGAGAGGGAGATAAATTAAAGTGGATGTAAACCCGAAATTTTTTTTTTTTTGATGTCATAATGTAGAGTATAAGATTTTCTATCATTTGAGCCCAGTCTTGCCAGAAAGAGTTAATCCAGCTCTGAGCAATCCTCTTTCATTGCTCAGTGAGATAAATCTTGACAAACAGAGAAAAACTTTGTCGAATCCTCCCCCTTGCTGTGAGTGACAGGTGATTTAAATATCTCGTGCACTAGCCCAAGAGACATGCATTCTTTTTTAATTCCCTCCCACTCCTTTCTTCAGCAGCTCTGCAAGGATTGGCTGTTCCACACCTCAGCATGATTTGGCATGCTGAAGTCATGTGGGGACTTTTCTGGGTTTTGACTGGATGTTAGTGATCATAGCAGAAGTTCAGTGTAAGAAATACACAGGAGAAAATGCATCTTGATAAGGAGAGTGTAGAGGTGGGCGGGGAGTCTACTGACATCACGACTCCACCCACTGAGCCCTGGAAAACAGACCCACCCACAAAATCTGCAGTTTTTCAGGTCTCATAGCAGACAGAGGGGAGACATTTGACAGATAAGTATACATGCAGGAGGCATGTATATCCTTCTAGATAACCAATATTGCAGTAGTTTAGAAATGATTAGAGTGGGTTTACATCCACTTTAAGGAAGGTACAATATAGGCAGCTTACATTTCAGCATGGCACTGACACTGGATAGGGGGGGGGGGGGTCCATTACATCATCCACCTGAGGGGTAAGGGGGCAATTTACTTTGAATGGGCAGGTGACAATGTATATTTAAATGTACACCCCACTGCACAATCAATCCTGATTTCACACTGCTTATATTCTCTCATCTGTATATGTGATTAGTTGCATTACAGAAGCAGCTGTATCAAATGCAAATCCTTTAAAATATACATTTTTCTGGAGTACATTGGGAAAGCTTCATTGCAGTCAGCTTATGCTTGGAAATGTTTAGCTGATGTTTAATGAAATGTGAAGCTTACTTTTCCACGTTGTGAGGTAAGTAATCGAGTAGCCCTATGGATTGTGCAGCAAATATGAGAAGTACACGAGCCTACTCTCAGCTGCTACCATGATGCACAGCAGTGGTGTGGATGGTCGCCAACGCCTGACCTATGCTTATTTTAAAGTGCATCAATCATCAAGTAAAAAAGATATGTTCTATTACCGGATCTTCTAGCACATGGATACTGCATTTTTTTTACTTTGGTATGCCATTCTCATTAGCCAACAGTTTCAAAATCAACTCTATCCAAATTAATTTTTCAGTTTTGAGTATTTGCAGGCAAATTTAATCACATGTATTAACAAATCTGAGTTATATGTGTTTGGCAACTCATTAAAATGTTATCCAAATTGTGCCAAATAGCAAAAAGATATTGTTCTAGTTGTATTGGAATAAATTTTCCACAATTACTGTAAATGGATGTTTAAAGTCCATAGAATAGAATTGTCCTAGAATAAACTTGTAAAATAGTAGTTGTCCTTGCACTTATTCTAGTGGTGTCATTCTTTCCTCAAAAAACTCAAAAAACAGAACAAAAATTGTGCACTTAGTGCAAAAGGAGGTAATGCAGCAACCTATATTCCAGACACAAAGGAATTACAAAAATAATTACTCTAATGCCGCGTACACACGGTCGGAATTCTCGTCGGAAAAAGCTCTGATGGTTTTCCCATCGGAATTCCGACGGAATTTCGCTCAAACTGTCTTGCCTACACACGGTCACACCAAATTCCGACAGTCAATAACACCACGGCATACAATACGTTCGACTGCACTATAAAAAGGGAAGTTTAATGCTTCTGAGCATGCGTCGAATAGATTCTGAGCATGCGTCGAATAGTTTCCGAGCATGCGTCGGAATTTTGCGTGTCGAAATTGCATACACACGATCGGAAAATCCGATAGAAAGGTTTTCCGTCTGAAAAATTAAGAACAGGTTCTCAATCCAAAGTCCGTCGGAAATTCTGACAGAAAAAGACCGATGGGCATACACACGGTCGGAAAATCCAATGAAAAGCTCCCATCGGACTGTTTCCATCGGAAATTCCGACCGTGTGTACGCGGCATAAAAGGTGCGCAAGGCCAATATCTCTGTAGTGATCAATAGAAAAATATATGTGTGTGAAAAAATTAGGTTAACTCATAATAACAATGTGCATCAAATAAATGGCAACATAGCAGTCCAATAACATATAATTCACTTATGCATAACAAAGAAGTAAACTTCAAAGAGAAATATATAAAAGTCCAAATATGACATTTTGAAAATGATGAAAGTCCACGAATAAGAATCCCAAACCACCTCACAGACAAGTGTGTCAGTTCCTTTACCAAACAATAATGATCTGCAAATGATAAGAGATCAACAGCACAAAAATCATAGCATTTGGGGGCCACCACTCAGGACACCACTGACTCCACCGCCTCCACAGTCCGTCACTGGTTATCCAAAGCCAGCACCTCAAAGTAATAATGGGTAGGAGAAAGCACTAAAGACCATAAAGTAGTATGCTCAAACCACATGATTTACTGAAAGTATACATACTCACAAAAGTTAGAGTAACACAAGCAAAACACACAACACAAGGGATCAACAGTGAGTGTACAACATCATATACCACTGGCCTCACCCTATGCACCTTTCGTTTGGTGCAACGGATGTCTTCAGGGAATAAAGAGAAAGTTTTTTTCTGTCTGGTGACCCTAAGGTGATCATGTATCTTGCTTGGCTTCCTAAGCAGGAGCAATGTTGACACCCTAGGATGCACCTGCATCCTGTGGAATCCAAGCTAACATCTTGATGCACATCATGTGTGGCTTGGAGTTTGCTGGGAACACAAGGCTTCATGGGATGTCAGTGTATTCTGAGACAGAAATGCTCCTGTATGAATGGTGTTGTAGACCTCCCTTACTGGTTTGAGTATTAGTTTCCAGTTTGGCCACTGGGAGTCTCAATGTTTAGGTAAACATTATATAAATAGGAGAGTCATGAGGAATTTGGGGCGACGTTGTTGGAAAATCCGACCTAGTAGAAAGCAGACAAAAAGGAAAAGTGTTCCTGAGATGTGGTGAGGCACTTGTAGGAATCCATGGGCCTCACCAGCAGAGGCCATGTAGCACACCTCATGATGGCTTTCCCCTCTCAGAAATGCAGGGAATTTCTCTACTTGGATCAGATCAGGGTAGCTGGATGACTATTTGCTGAAGACGTTTGCAGGCAGAGATCGGAACTTTCTGCAACTACTCCAAAAGTTTAACCAAGATGGAACTTTCTGCAACTAATCCAAAAGTTCAACCAAGTTAAGATGAGCCCTTCCTATATCTTTGAAATGTTTTTGGCAAGATCAGTTAAGCTGCATTCTTCAAGTTCATGCTCAGTAAAACAAGAAAAATAAGAACATGGAGATAGTCTCTACCTTGCCCATGAAGTTGAGTGGTTCATCTTGTGTTGACATACAGTAGCTCGGTGAAAGGCAGAGTTAAGTTGGCCACTATGTTGGTAGAGAGAGGTGTCATCTCTGTACCTTGGAATCCAGTAGCCCAGCAGCCTTGAGGTCGGGTAGTTGGTATAACCCTGAAAGGACCAGGTTGGGCACCACTGAAGATGGGACCCTGTTAGCTATGTGCATCTAGCAGTCTAGGGGTAAAATGATAGGCCCAAAGGCAGTAATGAGTGAGCTGGCCCCTGGGATGGAAGTCACTATCAATTACGGTATATTCTTGTAAGTTGCCCCCCTAGTGCAGGATTTGGCTTCCTTCAACCCATGGCTGAAGGAAAGAAAATTGCATAATCTATGGCTTGCTTTACTGACACCCCCAAGCCTGCTCATATCTGCTGTTGTATTCACACTGGGAAGCATGGTGCTGCTCACTTTGCTTTCAGTACATTTTTATTAATGTTTCAAAGGCTGAACAAAAGAACATAACTTGACAAATTGCTGACAACGTGTCTAAATGCATCTCTGTAAACTTAATGAGAAGGCAAAATCTATTTATTAACCCACTTAATGCTTAATTGCACTTGCATGTGCTTTTAATGTGATAAAATAGAAGCTTTTGTTTACTTCTTTCTGTTTCTCTGTTATTTTCTGGGTATCAGTGTAAGGTTTACAAGTTTTTTACCTGTTCTGCAAAAATAGTAAGGGGTTTGCACAGTTTAGATTATAGCAGTCGCCTTTCCTTAAGGCTATTATGCCTACTGGTGCTGCCAGTATTTAAGCATTATTCGCAGAACTGAGATATTGCAGGAGCAACCAGGATTGGAGGCTGCCAGGTTGCCAAGCTAGCAGAGGTCTCAACCACCAGGCGATAGTAACCTATTCTGTAATCAAGGGTCAGGGGTGGCGGCAATTATAGAGTAATCCATAACCAGGCAAGGGTGCAGGTAGCCAGGAATTAGAACTGTAATCCATATCCAGGGAAAGCATCAGGGCAGGCAGCATTCAGAAGAGTAATCCGTTATCCAGTAACACGAGAATCCAAAGACAACAAAGCAAGATTAACAAGGCAAAAAGAAAAGAGGGTACGGGATTCAGGCAGCAAACACTTTTACTAGTCCAAAGTGCTGGGTGTGTGATGTCCAAATAGAGTATTGCTGCCAAAGCCTTGTATGTTACCCAGCAGATGCCGATGCTCAGGCTGAAGTACAACTGTGGGGAGAATGAGAACACACCCTATAGGGGTGAGTAGAGCATAGATGAGCCTCCAAACTCGATGAAACATGCTTTTCAGGAGGAAGGAGATGGGAACTCCTTACCAGACAATCATTATGAACAGAGGAATTCAGCACCCAGCAGCGTTTTCCTGGGATGAAACTCTTCCAATAAAGAAAATTTTTTTCCAGGTGCCTATCACTCAAAGGCAGAGGCACTGTCTCATTCCCCTTAAGCCCCTTTCACACGGGACGGATCCATATTGATCCGCCCCGTGAAGATCCGCTGCTCAGCGGGGATCGCTCAGCTGATCCCCGCTGAGCCGGCTGATGACATGGTGGTCCCTGCACACTGTGCAGGGACCGCCCTGTCAGATCTCCGCTCTCCCCTATGGGGGATCGGATGAACACGGACCGTCTGTCCGTGTTCATCCGATCCACTCTGCAGACGGATGGAAAAATAGGGTTTTCCTCCATCTGCAGAATCGGACAATAGCGGAGGCAGACGATAGCGAGTGTCAGCAGATGCTCATCCGCTGACACCCGCTATCCCATAGGGGTGCATGTATGTCCGTTTTTCATCCAAAAACTGATGGATGAAAAACGGACATACGGTCCGCATGTGTGAAAGGGGCCTTACAGTGGTGGATCGCTAGACTGATTACAAATGTGATCTTACGAGGGATATGCACCACTGCTTTTGTGAGCGCAATTTCTATTGTGTGTTTATTGTGCTTTTATTTAATTGTTTTACTTATTACACTTCGAGAGCCCTTATGCTCTGCTGTTTTTCCATTGTTTTTCTGAAACCCTTCCACTTAATGAGGTATTAGACCTGATTCACACCTATGCAGGTTGCATATTCCAGATGCATTTTGCGTTTTTCAATACATGTTTTTGATCCATTGAAGTCTACAGAACCAAAAACCAGAAAAAACATCCCTAGCCCTTTCCATAAAATGCAAAGATGGGAACTACATCCATAGGAAACCATGTTAAATGGACTGTAGTGTGTTTCTGAAAAACTGAAAATGGTTTAAAAATTGCATAGGTGTGAACCTATGCATTGCCTCTACCAAGATGGCCGCACCCACACAAAGACACAGTGTAGAACAAGGCATGGTAAGGCTGGATTCACATCTATGCATTTTTAGTGCTTTTTGCATTTTGCAGATTTGCACTACAGAACGTGTTCCATAGGAAACCATGTTAAATGGACTGTAGTGCAAATCTGCAAAATGCAAAAAGCACTAAAAATGCATAGGTGTGAATCCAGCCTTATGCCCCGTACACACGGTCGGAAATTCCGACCACAAAATCCATCGGATTTTTTCCGACGGATTTTGTCGGACACTGGTGTTGCATACACACGGTCGGACAAAGTTGTCGGAAAATACGATCATCCTGAACGTGCTGATGTTCGTTACGTACGACGGGACTACGCAGAGGCTAGTAGCCAATAGCTTTGGTCTTGTAATGTGATCTGAGCATGCGTGGCACTTTGTCCGTCGGAATTCGCTACACACGATCGGAAAAAGTCCGATAGGACTTTGTTGTCGGAAAATTTGAGAGCAGGAGATAAAACTTTGTCCGTCGGAAAATCCGACGGAAAAAGTCCGATGGAGCCTACACACGGTCGGAATTTCCGACAACATTGTCCGATAGGACATTTTCCTGTCGGAAAAAAAAAAAACGCGGGGCATTAGTCAGTAATGAGGATTAGCTGTGGGGGATATAACAGGCAATACTGGTGACTAGTCTTGTGTCCTCTGCCTGCCTATTTTGGGGCACAGCTTCCACGATCCAGTTCTTTTTTAACCGTTTGCCAACTGTATAACATATCTTTTTTAGCATGGATCACTGTATTAGTGTCACTGGTCCCCAAAAAGTGTCAGCTAGTGTCTGATTTGTCCACTGCAATATTGCATATAAGTGGCCGATTGCCGCTTTTACTAGTATAAATAAATAAACAATTCCATAAATATATCCCATAGTTTGTAGACGCTATAACTTTTGCGCAAACCAATCAATATACGCTTATTGGGATTTTTCTTATCAAGAAAAAAAGCAGAATACATATTGGCCTAAATTGATGAAGACATTTGATTTTTTACATCTTTTTATTGGATATGATTTATAGCAGAAAGTTAAAATTTGTATTTTTTTTTCAAAATTGTTTGTCTTTTTTTGTTTATAGCGCAAAAAAATAAAAAAGGCAGAGGTGATCAACTATCACTAAAAGAAAGCTCTATTTGTGGGGAAAAAAGGACATCAATCTTATTTGGGTACAGTGTCGCACGACAATTGACAGTTAAAGTAACGCAGTGCCGTATCGCAAAAAATGGCCCGGTCATGAAGGGGGGTATATTTTCCAGAAGTCAAGTAGTTAACTAAAATATAAAACATAGTTGAAACCAATTAAATAATTAATTCCTCCCAGCGCATATATCAATATCTCCAGAGCCGTTACTATAACAAATAAAGGTACTACACAAATAAGTTTGAACTTCCTAAAAGCAAATACAAACTTTAGCAGCTCTAATTGTTCAACATTCAGATCAACATAAAAATGTGTTAAAGAACACTCCGTGATCATGACAACTGTGAGCCTGTTCCCAATCTGGGTTGAATGGCATTAGATTGTTGCAAAAATCCTATTTCCTGTCACCGCACCTCGTGCTGGACCCCCCAATGGGTATCAACTCACCAGATTGCAGCAAAAGCAGAGCCTTAAAAGATAATATCTCTTTGTCTTGTGAGCTCTTCATCTATAACAACTTACCACCATAAAAGAGACACTCACATAGCGCAATACTGTTGTGATCATTTTAATCCATAGAAAACCCCCCTTAATACATTGCATTTACAAAGATAAAAATGTTCAAAAGCATGTAATATCCTCTAATAACATCAAACTGTGAGCACGACTCTCATCACCCTTCCGTTGAAACAAACAAGGTAGTTCCTGGGTTAAGACACAGTCACATTTGCACAGATGATATTTATATGTTGATCTGAATGTTGAACAATTAGCGCTGCTAAAGTTTGTATTTGCTTTAAGGAAACTCAAACTTATTTTTATAGTTAACTAAAATAAATTGTGTTTATTTTTTGTTTTTGTGTTTTCTCCTGCTCTTCAGCTTTAGCTCTTGTCTTAGCAGCCTTTGATGGCAGCTTTCATCATCAGTGGCTTCTGGGAAAAGTGCATAAAGTGGGTTTGCATTTATACAGTAATGCCCCGTACACATGAGCGGAAATTCTGCCAGCAAAAGTCCGATTAGAGCTTTTGGTCAAAAAATGCGACCGTGTGTATGCTCCATCTGACTTTTGCTGGCGGAATTCCAGCCAGCAAAAGATTGAGAGCATGTTCTCAGTTTTTCGGTCTGAAAAAGTTCCGATCGGAAATTCAAATCGTCTGTACCAATTCCAACGCGCAAAATTCCTACGCTTGCTCGGAAAAATTTGAGACATGCTCGGAAGCATTGAACTTCATTTTCTCGGCTCATCGTAGTGTTGCACGTCACCACGTTCTTGACGGTCGAAAGTTCAGCAAACTTTTGTGTGACCGTGTGTATGCAAGCCAAACTTGAGTGGAATTCCGTTGGAAAAACCATCCAAGATTTTTCCGACAGAAATTCTGCTTGTGTGTATGCAGCATAACTTTCTCTATCCTATTTTATTCTTTGCATTATCTTTTTATAGATCTTTTATCTGTCTGTGTTTACATTTAGCTGTCTATAAAATATGAGAATGATCTTACCTTGGGGTTGAATTAAAACAAGACGGGTATGTATCCCTTTGGCCGTGCATGGATCTAAAGGCTTTCTTTCCATGGCCTGGCTGAAGTCACATAGGATGAACATAGCTTAAAGCGGAGCTCCACCTGAAAAAAAACATTTAAAAGTCAGCAGCTACAAATACTGCAGCTGCTGACTTTTAATAAATGGACACTTACCTGTTCCAGGTTCCAGCGGTGTCGGCAGAAGATGACGAGCGATCGCTCGTCTCTCGCTGCCCTGCCGCCATCCTCTGTCAGGGAATCAGGAAGTGAAGACGCAACGTCTTCACTGCCCGGTTCCCTACTGCGCATGCGCGAGTTGCGCTGCGCGCCTCTATTGGTCCCCGCTGTGTCCTGGGAACTGTGTTTCCCAAGACACAACGGGGCTTTCTCGGATAGAGGTGGGGCAGCTCGGATAATGCGTCCCGGAAGTGGGTGCAGATACCTGTATTATACAGGTATCTGCACCCCCCTCCCCCCTGAAAGGTGCCAATTGTGGCACCAGAGGGGGGGAGGAATCCGATAAGCGGAAGTTCCACTTTAGGGTGGAACTCCGCTTTAAGGGTTGCTGGTGGTGCCATTTCTATTTTAATGAAAAAAAGATTACAGGGTCATTAAGTGTGTATGGATTATTTTATGGAGAATAAGTATATAAATTAGTGTCACTTTAAAGTATAGCTAAGGGCAAACCATTTTTTTAGGTGTGGATAGAATGGGGAAGGATTAGAACACCTATCAGTTGTTATTGCTGTCTGTGACACGGTTATGGACATTCACTCTCTCTATTTGTCCTATTTACCATTATTAGGTACAGTATCTCACAAAAGTGAGTACACCCCTCACATTTTTGTAAATATTTTATTATATCTTTTCATGTGACAACACTGAAGAAATGACACTTTGCTACAATGTAAAGTAGTGAGTGTACAGCTTGTATAACAGTGTAAATTTGCTGTCCCCTCAAAATAACTCAACACAGCCATTAATGTCTAAACCGCTGGCAACAAAAGTGAGTACACTCCTAAGTGAAAATGTCCAAATTGGGCCCAATTAGCCACTTTCCCTCCCCATGTCATGTGACTCGTTAGTGTTACAAGGTCTCAGGTGTGTCAAATTTGGTGTTATCACTCTTACTCTCTCATACTGGTCACTGGAAGTTCAACATGGCACTTCATGGCAAAAAAGAATTGTTGCTCTACATAACGATGGCCTAGGCCAGTGTTTCTCAACTCCAGTCCTCAGGCGCCCCAACAGATCATGTTTTCAGGATTTTCCTGAGATGAAACGGCTGTGGTAATTACTAAGGCAGTGAAACTGATCAAATCACCTGTGCAAAATAATGGAAAGCCTGAAAACATGACCTATTGGGGCGCCTTGAGGACTAGAGTTGAGAAACACTGGCCTAGGCTATAAGAAGATTGCCAAGACCTTGAAACTGAACTGCAGCACAGTAGCCAAGACCATACAGCGGTTTAACAGGACAGGTTCCACTCAGAACAGGCCTCGCCATGGTCGACCAAAGAATTTGAGTGCATGTGCTCAGCATCATATCCAGATGTTGTCTTTGGGAAATAGTTGAAGGGGTGTGGGGTCAGCCTGTCAGTGCTCAGACCATACGCCGCACACTGCATCAAATTGGTCTGCATGGCTGTCGTCCCAGAAAGGAACCTCTTCTAAAGATGATGCACAAGAAAGCCTGCAAACAGTTTACTGAAGACAAGCAGACTAAGGACATGGATTACTGGAACCATGTCCTGCGGTCTGATGAGACCAAGATAAACTGATTTGGTTCAGATGGTGTTAAGCTTGTGTGGTGGCAACCAGGTGAGGAATACAAAGACAAGTGTGTCTTGCCTATAGACAAGCATGGTGGTGGGAGTGTCATGGTCTGGGGCTGCATGAGGGCTGTCAGCACTGGGGAGCTACATTTCATTGAGGGAACCATGAATGCCAACATGTACTGTGACATACTAAAGCAGAGCATGATCCCCTCCCTTTGGAGACTGGGCCACAGGGCAGTATTCCAACATGATAACGACCCCAAGTCGAACACTGCCTTGCTAAAGAAGCTGAGGGTAAGATTGATGGACTGGCCAAGCATGTCTCCAGACCTAAACCCTATTGAGCATCCTCAAACGGAAGGTGGATGAGTGCAAGGTCTCTAACATCCACCAGCTCCATGATGTTGTCATGAAGGGGTGGAAGAGGACTCCAGTGACAACCTGTGAAGCTCTGATGAACTCCATGCCCAAGAGGGTTAAGGCAGTGCTGGAAAATAATGGTGGCCACACAAAATATTGACACTTTGGGCAAAATTAGGACATTTTTACTTAGGGGTGTACTCACTTTTTTGCCAGCGGTTTAGACATCAATGGCTGTATGTTGAGTTATTTTGAGGGACAGCAAATTTACACTGTTATACAAGCTGTACATTCACTACTTTACATTGTAGCAAAGTGTAATTTCTTCAGTGTTGTCACATGAAAAGATAAAATAAAATATTTACAAAAATGTGAAGGGTGTACTCACTTTTGTGAGATTCTGTAAAAGAAAATCCTAAATTTGGGTTGTCCCAAGAAAAGTAATAGAGGGGAAATATTCCAATGGGGACACTAGTTCTGGTGAACTGACAGGGGTTAAAACCGTCCCTTGCTCTTCCCAAAATGAGAAAAAAAGTTTTGCATATAGTTCTACTTTATGTTTTTACTTTTCACTTTCCCTACCAGCCTTTTGCTGTAGACACAAAATCAATAATTTGTGAAACTAAGTAAAAAGAAGCTGCTGACAAACTATCATCCTGCACAGGGCTCAAAGCATGTGTGTATGAAGTGCTAAGTATAACTGGCATTGCTAGCAAGCACAGTTGTACTGGTGTAATCTCAAATTTCCACCCATGACAAAGCAAGGATGCGCGGCACGGTGAATGAATTGTGTGGATTTGTAGAACAGGAAAACAGAGATCTCCAAACCACAATCCTTACTGCAAAGGATTTTCTGTAACAGGTGCTGTAAATGCTGATGGATGGCTCTGCCCTGGAAACCCTGGATGAATAATCACACCACCAACAATATGTGTAAATTCTTCACTCCACTAAAGGTACCAAGTTTCGCAGTCATACTCTATGTAGGTGCATTGACAGAGGAACACTGCAAGGGTTCAAAAGCTGGGGTCTTCTTCATCCCTTTATTAGAATAAAGAATTTGTGTAGATTAGGGAGGATCGTAGTCATCTCAGAGAAATTGATTTTGCTATTAGACCTGGTCCCCCCGGACTTGACCACCAACATTCCCTTAGGGCCCGCCCACTGGCCGCCCCACTGAATCTGCCCCACTGGCCATCCCACGAGTCCTTCAGTACACCCACTTTTATTTTAACACTCTTACAACTTAATATATTCTCCATCCCATTCCCTCCTCCTCCTCTAGTCCCATCTCCTCCTCCTCCAGTCCCATATCCTCTATCTCACTTCCTCCTCTTACTCCAGTCCCATCTCCTCCATCTCATGTCCTTTTCCTTCTCCATGCCTTGTCCTCCTCCTCCTCCTCCAGTCCCATCTCCTCCATCCCACGTCCTCCTCCTCCTCCAGTCCCATCTCCTCCATCCCACGTCCTCCTCCTCCTCCAGTCCCATCTCCTCCATCCCACGTCCTCCTCCTCCTCCTCCAGTCCCATCTCCTCCATCCCACGTCCTCCTCCTCCTCCAGTCCCATCTCCTACATCCCATGTCCTCCCCCTTCTCCATCCTATGTCCTCCTCCTCCTCCAGTGCCATCTCCCCCATCCCGTGTCTTCCTCTTTCAGTCCCATCTCCCCATCTAATGTCTTCCTCTTCCAGTCTCATCTCCCTCATTCCATGTCTTCCTCTTTCAGTCCCATCTCCCCCATCCCATGTCTTCCTCTTCCAGTCCCATCTCCCCCATCCCATGTCTTCCTCTTCCAGTCTCATCTCCCTCATTCCTTGTCTTCCTCTTCCAGTCTCATCTTCCCCATCCCATGTCCTCCTCATCTCATGCTCATTCATATGGGTACTGTGGCCTGCACAGTGTGAATCAATGTTTTTTTAAATGTGACTATTGCTGTGTGCAGACAGCCTATGTTACGCTATGGGAACGCAGCAGCTGTATGAACACAGCTGCAGTTTAGAATTTGACAGGCGTTAGGATGCAGGTGTACGGCTCCAAACACAGACAATCTGCATTCAGGGCCACTAAACCACACCTGCACACCTACAAAAAATTAGGACCTGTGGCTGTGTTCATACAGCTGCTGCATTCTCATAGATTAACAGGTGGCTCCAGCAAAGCGATCATTCACACTGTATGGGCCATAGAACCCGTATGAATGAACCCTTACATTTTTAAATTATGTTTTACAATTTTTTTTGTTATTTTTGTACAATTTTTTAAAAAACATTTTTTTTACAATGTTTACAAAATATTTTTTACAATTTATTTTTTTAATTTTTTAAATAATTTTTTACATTTTTTTTTTTTTACAACACTGTTGGGGGGATTTTGGTGATATACAGTGCCTTGAAAAAGTATTTTGTCATTTTTTCACCTTACAACCAAAAACATAAATGTATTTTATTGGGATTTAATGTGATAGATCAACACAAAGTGGCACATAATGGTGAAGTGGAAGGAAAATGATAAATGGTTTTCAAAATGTTTTACAAATAAATATGTGAAAAGTGTGGTGTGCATTTGTATTCAGCTCCCCCCGAGACAATACTTTGTAGAACCACCTTTCGCTGCAATTACACACACCAACTGCCCCCCCCCCCCCCATATTCATTGTCCTTTATTAAGCTTCAAGGGTTGTGTACCTCCACTGTATTTGTCCTTTTTTTAAAAATATTTTTTAATGTAATCATTATTTTTGTAATGCTTTATTTAACTTTTTTCACAGTATTTTTCCCCCTACTGTAAAGAGAACTTAAACTAAAGAGGTTGAGGTTTTATTCATCATTCAATCATTTAAAGCCCATTGCAAAACCAACGTGGGGAATTACCTTCCCTGTTGATTGCACTGATCAAAATTGTGACATTTCCACTGAAATCTCCTGATTCAGGAGAATGAAAACTCTTCATTTCACTTATCCCTAGGGTTGGTTATTTATTAAAAGTTTATATAGCAGGAGATCATACTTTGACACACAATAGTGTCCATTTACATATTTAAAACTTTGGTGCACTTGAGAACAGTGTCCATGGAGAGTAGGCAGCTGGCAGTGAACTTTCGGTAGCTTCGGCATCCTTGCTTGGCCCCACCATGCTAACCTGAAAGCATTTTTTATCTCAGTCCAGCCTTTTCAGACTCCTTGGGTACCAGTAACAATGGCTTGTTGTTATGTAAAAAAAAGCCTGTATCCAGAAAAAAAAAAAAAAAGCGAGAGATTCTTCAGTGTTGGAATCTTAGTCACATGGGGCCGTTACAGTCCACCCCCCCTCCCCCAGCTAATCTAGTTTCTATAGAAACAAGATTGGGAAAAAAGACAGACGGAGAGGGGCAGAAAAGAGTGAGAACGAGAGGAACAGGGATAGAGAGGTGAGCAGCATCAGGTAGAAGGGGCGTTCGTGCTTCGGCTCTGACAGGGACGCGGATGGACGGCGGGGGGAGCGCGCTAACGAACCGCAGGTGATGCAGTGACTTGCTCCATACAACTGCTCTCCGAGGCTATGCCGTTACCGGCTGCTGTCAAGACACTGCTGGAGATGGACCAGGAGTCGAAGGTAGATTGACAGCAGGTAAGTGTTGGCAAGAGTTGCCTAAACCATGTATGAGGATAGATAAACTGTCAAGACAGATAGCATCAAGAAGAAGGATTAGATAAATGGCATTAGATACAATTTCAGGACAAGGATATTAATGTCTTGTTGTGAGCACAGTGCAAAGTTGTTGCAAGACAGGCTGGCAGAAATGGATACACGGTAGAGGCAAAAGGGAGGTCTGGAAAATCCGGGAGACGTTGCTCTGTAGATTAACCCCCAACAGGTGGTGGGCAAATCCTGCTCGGAACAGGAACACAGGACACCCAGGTCAAGGGGCCACTCTCCCCTCTTCTCCATATGTTCATCTCATTTGCTACAAACTCCCACTGTCATATTCATTTTTTTTTTTTTTTTTCTCGATTTATTATTTGATTCTGGTCCAGAAGACATCCGAAGGATGGAGTTACAGCTCTGCAATAACTCTGAGAAGGTAACTCCTATTACCTTCCTTGGCTCTCCTTCACCTCACCCTATTAATATTAAGATCTTTTTTTTTTTACAAGGTGCTCCATCATTAAAGTTAGCATCACACGGCCACGGTGGTGATCATTAATACGGCGCAGTTCTAGTTAAAATGCAAGTCTGGCTCCTATCGGCCTCGAATTAATTATATAATTCCGGTGATCCAACCTTTTCCCATCATTATTCATAGTATCCCCTTCCTTGGTTTTCTCCTCCTGTAATTTCTGCAGAGATGAAGTCTCTGCAGAAGACTTCTCCAGCCCTTACCTAGCTAGACAATTGTATTAATGAGCGGGATGATTTTTGATTGCTGTATACATCCATTCATGTGTATGATTTGTGGCACTGTGTTCGCTGACACGCTACAATGTTTTGCATTAATGCACACATTGGGTAAAAAAAAAAAAAAGAAGAAAAATGCTCATTCAAGCCTCAGTAGCAGAAAACATAACTCGTTCCATGGGCAGACTGTACGGTAATGGCTGCCTCTGCAAGCAGCTGCATCAGATTTTTTATTAAAGTTTGTTAGATTGTTATATCATCTGCAGAGAGACGGTAGGGTCTATACTGCACCTGTGTACATCGTGCGTGTGCAGAGAACACTGCATGAGATTGCTAACTAATTAAAGGAAATGGCATGACTTTGAAAAAATAAAAATAAATTGCGCGGGTATCAGTATGTTAGTGTTGTCTTGAGTATTTAAGCGGTTTATTCAGAAATGCAAGATCGAAAACTTAATACGGCTTAGTGACATTCGATGATGAAGTTATTGCTCGTAGTCTTGCATACACCTGTTCTGCATCTGACGACAGGTGCAATAATTGCGTCTGGTCGCCTGCGCTATTCTTAAACCTCATTAATATATTTCTACTCCCACTCTATACGGCAGCTCAAAATAGGGGAGCAATTTGAGAAATAGTAAAGGCTTAGAGCTAAAGCCTCGTGCCACTAAACTGTAAACCAGACCCTCAGACTTTCCTTAGAGGCAATGAGGACAAATAAGAGCTCCCTTTAGAACTGGGAGAACGTTAAAGGAACCAGTACCAGGAGAAATAGTCTGCCATTGCAAACACTTCCTTCTGAACATACTTATTCCCTGGTTGTCTCAGGCATTAGACCTGAATTCCATAGCAGTGTCGGCCTGTCCATACGTGGCGCAGGGGCGCTGCCCACCTAACCCATGCGCCCGGCCCCCAATCTACATGCAGGGCGCCAGAACGAATGCATTTGAATGTTTTTTTTGTTTTTTTTAAGCACATGAATAGAGCCTGAGGCTTTAATTGGCTTAAAGGGTGAGCTTGGGGGTTCAGAACACTGCACCCTGAGCCCACCTAGTTGTGTGACAATAGCAAATTAATATTCACTATTGTCTTTCTGATTCTCCTCCCACCCAATCAGGAAGCAGGTCCTGAGAACCAATTGGCCAGGGAGTCTTAGAGCTCCCGGCCAATCGGGTCTCAGGACTCACTTCCTTTTCGGCTGGGAGGAGAAGCAACGGTCCCGGAGCGAGAAGCAGCAGCACTGCCATCTGCCTCTTAAGGTTAGGAGGCCTCTGTTTGCCGCCTTCCCATCCATCGCTGCTTTCCCATCTGTCTCCCGGGAAGGGTGGGTCGTTGGTTTGGTGCCCCCACCCCTCCAAAATAATGAGCACCAGCCGCCACTGATTCCAGGAATAGCTATTTTTGCATAGATACATTAATCCAGCTTGGACCAGTGTGAGTATGTATATGCCATACCTTGCCGATCCTTCTAGAACAGGGGTTCTTAACCTGGGGAATCCCTAAGTGGTCCATGGATGGGTTTTAGGGGGTCTGTGGGGTCAGATAAAAAAATAACATATACATTCACTATATAGCCCCCCCAAATCCCAATGAATGGTTTCCCTTTGAAAGAAAACAAACCCTGTCACTGCTTATAGCCCCGTACATATGCATACCTCCCAACTGTCTCTGAATTCGAAGGACTTTCCATGATTTGGAGCAATGTCCCTCTGTCCCTCTTTCCTCCTCATTTGTCCTTCATTTTGGTCTGATCCATATAGTTGAATAAAAAATGCACTACTTTTACAGTGCTAAACCTTTCATCCAATTTCTAAATTGCCGCATTTGTAAATTTGAAAAGCCAATATAAAGGAATAGTAATGATAAACAAAAAAGCACTTGTGACTTTAACCAATAATTTGTTTTTGTACAATTTACCTTTAAGGGGTGTGGCAGGGGGTGTGTCCTATGCCAACATACTTTTGCTAATAGTTGTCCCTCATTCCCATCTCAGAAAGTTGGGATGTATGCATATAGTATGTACATAGTACATATATTCATTGCATGCAAAGTTGTGTTTATGTAAATATTTCTGGGGAGGTGGTCCATAGCTTTTATCAGATTCTTAAAGGGGTCCATGACCCAAAAAAGATTAGGAACCACTGCTGTAGATGCTGGAAATCAGTGTAGTATACTCCAGGGCTTACCTCCTACTATCCAGTTCCTGTGCCAAGCAGCTACCCTGCTGCTTAGTGAACAAGGTGCCACTCAGAGAACACTTTGTATCTGCTCAAAAAATGCAAAGCGTTCTCTGATTGGATAAAACAGGGCATGATTTCATGTATTCATTTAGAAGATGCAAAGTGTTCTCTGAATGGCGTCCCAGAGTGGAGGGTGGAGTCTGGGATCTGATGTCATCACACTACACGTGCTGACCGCGGACATTTTGTGGGTTGGAAACATCTGCTCATTTTATGCCTTATGACATGCTCGTTTTTATTGTTTTATATGTAAATACTCTGGAATTCTTTTTGGAATAGATTATACATTGGCTTGATATACTGCACCATGAGGAGTAATTTTCCCTTATTTTAATGCACGAACCTGTGGATTCACTACCTATGAGGGCTATACAAGATCCAGTTGCTTGTGGTCTTAGCGCAGACGTGCCTGTGGATATACAATATGCCTGTTGGACCACCTATAACCTAGTGGTCCACTACTTGGGGTAAGAGGCCCGGTGTGTTGATGGTCGGTGGAGGATATCATTATTCACTCTAGTCTGATTTACACCTTGGGTGACTCCAGGAAAGATACCTGGTCTTTGGTGCCAGTGTTTGTGGACATTTATAGATGTACATATTTGTTTTCAGCGCTGCATATACCCATTTTTTCTGTGTTATTATTGTTACCAACAATTCTATGCTAGCTGCTCCTGAGAACCCAAGTGCAGTGAATACTCTCTATTTTTATAATATGCAGAACAGAAAAGCTAGAAGTCCTTATCTGCAGATGTGTTCCAGGTCTGCGACTCACAGTAAGAGGGTCCGAATAAAAGTTGGGCAGATAGTATTTTTAGAGTGGGAGGAATGGCAGTGTTTTTCTCATGACTGGTTTCACAGTCGTTGACTTGGAACATAGATAGAGATATCAAATTTTTACTTTTCTCTGATTTTGATTTGCTGTACTCTTGCTCTGGACCAGTGACTCGGAAGTATTGAAGCCAGACACAGCCAGGCAACTAGCATCTTCAGAAGGAGCCCTTCCGTTGCAATGTCCACATTTGGCTTATGACAGGTGAAGTTTAATTAGAAAGGTGGAGAGGTCAGGAGTGGAGTGCTTCGCGTACACACGAGCAGACTTTTCGACGGACTAGGTCCGACGGACTTTCGAATGAACGGACTTGGCCACACACAATCACACTAAATTCTGACGGATTCAAACGTGATGACATACGACCGGACTATAATAAGGAAAATCGTAGCCAGTAGCCAATAGCTGCCCTAGCATCGTTGTTTGTCCGTCGGACTAGCACACAGACGAGTGGATTTTTCGATAGGAACTGGGTCCAGCGGAGTTCCGATGGGAAAATTTAGGACATGTTCTATTTCTAAAATCTGTCGGATTTTTTCGACAGCAAAAGTCCGATGGAGCCCACACACGATCGAATTGTCTGACGGATTCGTTCCGTCTGACCTTTGCTGTCGAATAGTCCTCTCGTGTGTACGCGGCATTAGTCTTGGTTCACATCTCAGTTTGTCGGGAACAAAATATGAATTGCTGTCATTGGAAATCATGGGGAACGACTTGTCATGCTACTTTGCAGTCCCAAATCGTGGGACAAGTCGTATAAGTGTGAAAGGGGCCTTAAGCAGAACTACAGACAAGTATACAAAATAACCAATGAATACACTTATGTATGAGTTAAAAAGCCATTCAATGTACTGTATATTTAATGCAATTAGTGTACCTGAATTTGACTTTGTATCAGACGACTGTAATCTTTTCTACAGGGGGAGGGGGTACACTAGTAACCAATCACATGTGCTTACAGGGAACTTGCTGACAGGAGGAAAGAGCAGAATGAGTAGAAGACTGAGCCTATAAATCTTCTATTCAGTCACAGGTAGAAAAATGACCAGGCCACACTGCTTAAAATATATGTAAATCCAAATTTCAAAGGTCTTTGTTTAAAAAAATGTCATTAAAATAAAACCTAGTAATCCCGCCATGTTAGGTCCATGTTAGGACCCTTTCTGTTATACGACAACAACACTGTGTCCCCTCTTAATTGTGCTCTGGCATTGTCACCCTGTCACATAGGCTTCTAATGCTAAGTGGCTGTACCAACAGCACTTACATAGACATGGTCCACTGTTGTCAGAAACCCACCCTGGAAGATGCCATGCAGCCATGACTGGAATGCATTTAGGCAGGAAGGGGCTACAAAGAGGATACAGGCGTTCAACCACAATAAGATGCAACAAAGAACAAAAAAGTGGAAAAAAGATGGTTTTGTATGGTTGCTTACCATACGAAAATTCTCGTAACACAGAATACAACTTCAGAAGTGATATAATGTGTTGAATTGTTTTGTATGTGTTCTTTCGTTTCTGAGCATGCGTAGTCTTGCTCTTACGATTTTTTTTCAGACGAAAACTGTACTAATTATACGAAAATCAGACGTTGATTTCACCTACGACAAAAATGTTATAGTCTGCACATTCAGCTTTTGTTGTCCGAAAAATCGGAGTCAGCTGTCGAAAGCACCGTACGAACCATCCGAAAAACGCCAGGACGAAATTTGACTTCCGACGTTCATATCGCATGTACGGCCTTCAGGCTGCATTCACACCTGAGCGTTTCAAAGTCGTGCGTTTCACCGCAATTTTGTTCAGGTCACCAATGTAATAGGCAGAAAAAAATGCCTGTAATCTGCCCCAAAGAAGCTCATGTTCTTTTTTGCGCTTAGGGCGTTTTTCAGGCGTTTTGCTTCAGGTAACAAAACGTTTAGATGTGAACAAGTGCCATTGAAATCAATGGTATTTTGCTTGTTGGGCGTTTTTCAAGCGTTTTTCATGCTTTTTACAAGCGTTTTATGAGCTGAAAACGCTCAGATGTGAACGCAGCCTTTAATCTCAGGACTAGATGGACAAAAATGCAAATTGTTTGGCAGGTAAAGCAGCTACATTGTCAATATTTTAGCTGTTTGCCTGGAGTTCAGCTTTCAACAATGGACTTTCAAGAGGGGTGAACATCAGCTAATTAGCAAAGCCTGAATGATGTTAATTAGAAAAGTAGAAAGAATTTCAGGATCAGAGCATTTGTTTTCTGGGTCATGTTGGAAGATATAATAAAGCTGACCTAAAATCTAACTGTAAACATGCTTGCATAGTGCCATTGGTCCTTGATCTGTCCAGCTCACTGAACTGGGAGAAGCCTGATGACCTCTTTCTACCAAAATGCCTCTGAAAGGCTAGAAAGGAAACTTCTGACTAAAAAAGACTGGTGCACAATCTATTGCATTTTGGGACCACCTATGGCAGGGATAGGTAACCCAAGGCATGCTTGTCTGGACAAATTGTCATTTTAAGTGGCTCCTGGAAGATCTGTCATTTTCAATGACTCCTGGAAGATCGTGTGGCATGCATACAGGCTTACACTGGCCTACCTTACATCCCTTAAATTTAGGGGGCCCTCCTCCCAGTACCAGTGTGACCCCCCTGCAGCTGCAGATGTTGGTATCTGAGGTGGTTATATGATGTGGTTTCTAATGGAACCACCAGCTGCAGCATGTATAAAAGTAAGACCCCTCAATTTCTGGTGGTGCAGGAATTGAGGTTGATCTGGGTGTGAAGGTGCAGTAATAAGGGCCAATCTGAGGTATAAAGGTACAGGGGTTAATCGGAGATCTGAAGATGCAGATGAGTTCTAAAAGTGCAGATATTGAGGCTGAACTGTGGTCTAATGGTGCAGGAATTTTGAGTTACCTGAGGTCTAAGGGTGGATTAATTGCGGCTGATCAGAGGTGTGAAGCTGTAAGTACTGAGGTTGATCTGAGATTTGAAGGTGCAGGAATCAGGACTGGTCTGAGTTCTAAGGGGGAAGAAATTGAGGCTGAACTGTGGTCTAAAAGTGCAGCAATTTGGAGTAACTTGAAGTCTAATGGTGCAGCAATTTGGTCTTTTCTGAGGTCTAAGGCCTCATGCACACGGACGTTTTAAAAAACGGGCTGTAAAGCTAGGTCGGATGCCTGGAAAAAGCAGCCTAAAAAAACTTGACTTTTACTGCGTTTTGCATTGGCGTTCTTGCGCGTTTTTGCGCGTTTTTTAGCGCCAGCGTTAATTGGCGTTTTACACATCTCTAATTTCCTATACAGGGATTACAGTGTCCAAAACTTTTTGCAGCAAAAAAACGCTGCAGCTCAAAAACGCCGTTGCGCGTTTTTGCGCGTTTATGCGCGTCTTTGCGCGTTTTTGCCCGATTCGCGTTTTTACAGCTCTAGCGCTGCGCCACGGAACGCACTGGTCCTGGGTTTTTTTTACTGCTTAAAAACGCCTATGCCATTTGCAGCTCAAAAACGCCTAGGTGGGCATGAAGCCATAGACTAACATGGACAGGCTTTTTTAAGCTGCAAAAAACGCTCAAAAACGCGGCTGCAAAAACGTCTGTGTGCATGAGGCCTAAGGGTACAGGAATTGAGGCTGAACTGAGGCCTAAGGGTGCAGGAATTTGGAGAGACCTGGTGTTTAAGGGTGCAGTAATTAGGGGTGATCAGATGTGTGAAGGGGAAAAAAATTGAGTGTTGGAATTAGGAGTGATCTGAGGTCTAAGGGTGCAGGAATTGGAGCTTTTCTGAGGTCTAATGGTGCAGGAATTGGGGCTGATCAGAGGTGTGAAGGCCCAAGTATTGAGGTTGATCTGAGATCTGGAAATGCAGTACTTGGAGCTGGTCTGAGTTCTAAAGGTGCAGAAATTGAGGCTGAACTGTGGTCTACGGGTGCAGGAATTGGAAATGACCTGAGCTCTAAGGATACAGGAACTGGGGCTGATCTGAGGGGACTCTCTAAGTAGCGTGCATTACTATGCTTGAGGTGTTTTTACTGCTTGGACCTTGATGAAGGGGACATACCCAGCTTGTCCTGAAAAATTGTATGCATGTATAGTACTCAATTGTTTCTGTATATTACTATAAAAGACATAGCGTATATCAATCAAAGTTGTTGGTTACCTTGATAAAGGTGGGCTGCATTGCAGTAAGCGGCATTGTTTGCGCTTCCTGGCAAGCGCTGAGGGTACCTCAATAATGTGAGTCCTAGGTATTTCAATATATGTGAAGAGCACCTAGGTATTTTTTTAAATTTGACCTATGCTAGAAGCATCACTTGACTTTTTGTATCTTCTCATTTTATGATTCTATTGCACTGATCGTTACTACGTATAGATTTGTCATCCTAAGCCTGAATCTGTTTATCCTTCAGCCGTTATGTGTTATGACAGAAGAATCTATCACAATTGATGGGATCATTGATACATAAAGGGAACTCACCTTCTCGAATACTAGGAGGATCCTGAGGAGTCCTATATGACTTTTTCCAAGCTAAGAAAAAATAAACAGGAAATTGATCTTTTGCTTTATGTGCAATTCCTGAATGACTATCATAGAAAGCGTCAGATCCCTAGGAGTTCTTCGATTCATAGTATAAAATCAGTAGGATGTACAATATACTTTGTTCCAATTTATTGAAAGAATATATACCGTTTTTACCTTGTTCTATAAACTATTGAATGACTAAACAGTCAGCTAATATTCACCAGTTCTACTGATCGACTTGGAGGATAATGTAAAGAATTATCATCAGATCTTTATTCTTTTTCCCTCAACATAGAAGGATCTCTAATCTAGATCTCCACACAATTGATCTCAGTTAACGAAAAACACTTCCTGGAACCCTTATTATCCAGAAAATTCTAGTACCCAGTATAGTTCTTCATCTTTTTTGGGTGGAATACCCACCAACCCCACTAGAATCCAGTCTACTCCTAATTTATGAGTGGGATGAACTGGCAAGGGACCCACAAAAGCCTCTGAAAAAGAAAACAGGCAGAGGGGACAATTCACCTTAATAATTTGGAAGTAAGGCCCCTTTCACACTTTGCAGGCGCTATTGCTCTAAAAATAGCGCCTGCAAACCGACCTGAAACAGCCGTTTCTGTCTCTCCAGTGTGAAAGCCCGAGGGCTTTCACACTGGAGCGGTGCGCTTGCAGGACGCTGAAAAATGTCCTGCAAGCCGCATCTTTGGTGCGCTGTAGGAGCGGTGTATTTACCACTCCTATAGCGCCCCTTCCCATTGAAAACAATGGGACAGCGCTCCAAACCCGCCCGAAAAACGCTGCTGCAGCGGCGGTTTGCGGGCGGTATTAACCCTTTTTCGGCCGCTCACGGGGGTAAAACCGCCCCGCTAGCGGCCGAATAGCGCCGCTAAAAAGACGGTAGAGCGGCGCTAAATATAGCGCTGCTTTACCGCCAGCGCACCCAGCGCCCCAGTGTGAAAATAGCCTAAGGCTGTTTAACTCCTATCGACGAATGAGTGCATAATAAAGGACAACTGCTCCTTTAAACAAAATTTTGTTTCACATTGACACCCGGAAGTCTTACCCTTTTTTTGTGATACGGGACTGCGTTACTTTAACTTACAATTGCGTGGTCGTGTGACACTGTACCCAAATAAAATTTATGTCCTTTTTTTTCCCCACAAATAGATCTTTCTTTTGGTGGTATTTGATCACCTCTGTGGTTTTTATTTTGTGCGCTAAAAACAGAAAAAGAGACACAATTTTGAAAGAAAAAAAAAAACAATATTTTTTACTTTCTGCCAAAAAAAAAAATATCTAATAAAAGAATTGAAAAAAAACAAAACAAATTCCTTCATCAATTTGGGCCAATATGTATTCTGTTACATATTTTTGGTTAAAAAAAAAATCCCAATAAACATAAAATAATTGGTTTGCACAAAAGTTATAGCATCTACAAACTATGGGATATTTTTATTTATTTCTTTTTTTACTAGTAATGGCGGCGATCAGTGACTTATAGCAGGACTATTGCGTCGGATAGTCGGACATAACTGACACTTTTTGGGGACCATAGACACGAATACAGTAATCAGTGCTAAAAATATGCATGGTCACTGTACTAATGACACTGGCTGGGAAAGGGGTTAACACCAGGGGTGATCAAGGGGGTTAACTGTGTGCCTAGCCAGTGTGTGGGAGGTGCTTTTACTTGTCCCTGCTGACAAAACGGTGATCTGCCTTGTTTACATAGGCAGACTGCTGTCCTGCCTTTGTGCTGGATGATCGGCAGGTGTCCATGGTACCCACAAATCAGCTCCTGCTGTGTATAATCACAACAGGAGCAGGCTGGTGGTGGCGTGCACGCCTGCCCCCGACCCGGAAGTGTCAGAATGTTTCCTAGATTGGTGAGCCCACAGATAAAAAACACTTTGCACAATGGCACTCAGAATTACAGATATAACTCGTCCCGATCCAAATGCAATGCCATCAAGTGCTTGGCAGATGAGAACACAATAATGATATGCCCAACGAGCAAGGTAAACAGGATGCCAATAATAGACACATCTAACTACCAATATGAAATGGTTGATTGGCAGATTCCATTACATATACTTCTTTTCCAAACAATCTCAGCTCAGTACAAATATATTGTTTCTCTTGCTAAAAATGATCATACACCTACATACACTGGATACTAATGAGGCCTCATACACACTGTATGTTATAATAATGTTATAAAAAACGCCAATAGCTTTGCAGTGAGTTTTTAAAATTTTTGAACGTTTTTGCAATAGTGTTTTTCATTTTTTATTTTTTTTTGCGTTATTCAGTGTTTTTTAGCGTTTTAAGTGTTTTTTTTTTTTCAATGGGATCAAAAACTTTAAAACACGCTGGTGAGCCGTGTTTTTGACCGTTTATCTGCGTTTTTTAGCGTTTTTGGACATTAGAGCGTTTTACAGCTGAAAAACTCCTCTCAGAACCCACTAGTTTTGTGGGGGGGGGGTTACAGACACAAAACACCACAGCCAAAAACAGTTGCTAACAGCCTATGTGTGCATGGACACATAGGATAACATGCTGGAGAGTTTATCGACTGTAGAAAAAAACATCTACAAGCCAAAAACAGCTGCTGTAAAAACGGCCAAAAACGGCCAGTGTGCATAAACGCTGATAAATGCTCAAAAACACGTCTCACCAGCGTTTTTTAATGTTTTTGATCCCATTGAAAAAAAAAATGCTAAAGCTAAAAAAAACGCTATTGCAAAAACGTAACATTATTATAACATCCAGCGTGCATGAGGCCTTATAGGTAACGTTCATCTAGGAATATCTGATTGCATGTTGGGGGATCAGGAAGGAATTTTTTCCCCTGCTGGAGCAAATTGGAGTATGCTTTGTTGGGTTTTTTGCCTTCCTCTGGATCAACTGTGTGTATAGGATTGTGTTTATGGGATTTTATAAATTTTTTTGTCCCTTCTATGGGTTGACCTAGATGGGACTTGTGTCTTTTTTTCAACAAGACTAACTATGTATATAGCAGTGATGGTGAACCTTGGCACCCCAGATGTTTTGGAACTACATTTCCCATGATGCTCAGCTACACTGCAGAGTGCATGAGCATCATGGGAAATGTAGTTCCAAAACATCTGGGGTGCCAAGGTTCACCATGGTGACTCCACAAAAGGAGGGTGTCCTATCAGTCTAATGCCCCGTACACAGGGTCGGACATTCCGACCACAAAATCAAAAAATTTCGGATTTTGTCCGAAACTTGTGTTGCACACACACGGTCGGACAAAGTTGTCGGAAAATCCGATCATTCCGAACGAGGTGACGTATAACAAGTACGATGGGACTACGTAGAGGCCAGTAGCCAATAGCTTTTGTCTCCAAATTTCTCCTGAGCATGCATGGCACTCTGTGCGTCGGAATTTTCTACACACGATCGGAAAAAGTCAGATCAGATTTTGTTGTCGGAAAATTTTAGATCCAGCTCTCAAATTTTTTCCATCGGAAATTCCGAGCCCACACACGATCGGATTTTCCGACAACATAATCCAATTGGACTTTTTCCGTCGGAATGTCCGGCCGTGTGTATGGGGCATTAGAGGCTCTTGAATAGGCTGCCCTTTTTGACTGATCTTTTGTGTATTATTTTAACCTCTAATTACCTCAAATTTGAAAATAAATATTTTTTCAGAATATCGGGCGCTGCAATGCGCTCAAATGTAGCACGTTCATTTGAGAAAAAACGTATGTGGTCGTTTGAGAAAATAATCCTATTAATGACTCTCAGGTCAAATGTTTTGCTGTATTGTTAATATTTTGACAACCTACTTGTGCTAAGGACAAGTACTTTTACTGATCTTTCTGCTAAAGTTGATATGATCAACAACACAGAGGCCTTCATAAAGTTGACTTTAACAAAATCTGAGGGGTCAACTTTCTCGAACATAAAGTGGTTGTAAACCCTTACATATACCCAGTGAAGTGACTAGCCTCAGGTGATACACAGAGATGAAACAAATCCTCCTATATAAGTTGTACCTGTTTATTTGCAGTCTTCTCTACATCCATTCAAAGCGCAGAATTTATACAGTTTGTCTGAGCTTCCAGAAAGCAGGGGGCAGGGAGCGCACATTACACTGTGCAGAGCTTAGTAAAAGGAGTTCTTAGGGGTGATTGAAAGGAAAGCACACACCCCCTTCACACAGCACACATTAACAGAACTGAGGCTGTCAATCACAGGCTATGTGCTGGAGATCCCTTCCCTATCACCTATTTTCTCTTAGTTTCAGGAAAACTTGTCAGAAGTGACTCATGCTGGTAGAAGAGAAATGAGGCAGCAGAGAGAAATGATACTTAGTGCTCTGAATTGAAACAAGTATATACTATAGAGGGATATGCTTTGTTCGTATTTCATGTCTGAGGTTTACAACCACTTTGACATTTAATCTCCCTACTCCAGATAGTGTAAATCTGGGAACCTGTTTGTTCCATAAGACTACTTACTTACTGTAATACCCTATATATGCATATAGTGCTCACTGCCCATTTCCCGAGTTTAGCTGCAGGTGGTTCTTTATCCTTTCATACATTTTTATATGCACATGAATCTTTCCTCTAAGTGATCAGATGTTTTGGTCAATATTAAACTTTGATCATATTAGGGACATGCAGTAGCACTGTTGTTGCTAAGGGTTACTATGTTTGATATATTTCTATGTTTTCCATATTGGGTGGTGCTATCATATGTGGGGGAGTCTTTTTTTTTTAGAGATTTTTAGAATGCTATCCCACTGGGAAACACTTTTTGAAAGATAAAAAGTGCATTTTATATACATCTATATAGCTCAGACCAAAATGAGGGACAAATGAGGAGGAAAGAGGGACATTGCTCCAAATCAGGGACAGTCCCTCAAAATCAGAGACAGTTGGGAGCTATGCATAAGTCTATGTAGTGTAGGTATGACTTATAGTTGCATAATCCCCCATGTTTTATTCGTTTAAATATGCTGCAAGTACAGAAAAAAGCCAGTTAATCTGTCAGAAATCCAGTACGCCTCTAACTTCCTGTTTGAGATGACATCACAGTGCATCTGCTATACTGAATCCATAAGCAGTGTTGTCAGTCCTGTCTGAGTTCTTCCCTGCTGGACTACAGAGCCCTTCCCCCTTCCCCATCTCATAAAATAAAAAGGGAAATGTTCAGTGGTCTGCAGGACAGAATTGGTCAGGGCTGCTAACACGTTTTGGGATATCAGTGCAGCAGAGGCAGCGTCCTTATTGGTGCAAGTTCTAATGCGTCCCCAAAGTTTTGGCTGGGTTAGGCTTTAACCTGAGGAAAGGCTATTAAGAAAAAGTGTATTACCGATAACAATTTTGCAGCATGCACAAAAGCCACCCTTGACAGTTTTCTGTGGGTAACACCACCTTTTTTCTTGGCAAGGGATTAATAATACCCCCATTCTTCTAACAAGTATTCATTTGCAGGGAAAAGCAAACATTGAGAACTGCAAGGAACTCAGTTGGAAAGAAATACCTTAATGAAAGTATTCACCGGCACCCATCATTTAATCCCAGTGGTGCCACGTTGTTTCAGCCAGCTTTTCCCACTGGGTAATTAGACAGTACAATGTTGTCTGAATTGATGTGCAGGATATAATGGCTGTTCCTCAGCAAGCGGGGCTTCTGCCGGAGCTTAAAGACACCTAGCAGAGTAGTCAAAGTTGAATATGCCGCACAGCTCCTTTTCATAGCTTATTTTGACAACCAACTGACATCACAAATCCAAGATAATCATTCAGGCTGACAACTTGAAATGAGATCTGAAATCCATACTGAACCTTAGTGATAACCCTCCTCTCATGCAAGTGCACTGTAAAGTCCTAAACATATCCCTAGATTTGCTTGGCCTATATATCTGCACCATGCTTCATCCATGGGGTATTCTGGAAGAAAACGCGGCTTACGTGTTATGCCTTGTACACATGGTCGGAATTTTCGTTGGAAAAAGCTCTGATGGTTTTCCCGTCGGAATCCTGACGGTATTTTGCTCAAACTGTCTTGCCTACACACGGTCACACCAAATTCCGATGGTCAATAACACCACAACATACAACACGTTCAACGGCACTATAAAAGGGAAGTGCTTCCGAGCATGCGTTGAATTGTTTCCAAGCATGCGTCAGAATTTTGCGTGTCGGAATTGCATACACACGATCGAAAAATCAGATAGAAAGGTTTTCCGTCTGAAAAATTAAGAACAGGTTCTCAATCCAAAGTCTGTCGGAAATGCCGACAGAAAAAGACCGTTGGGCATACACACGGTTGGAAAATCTGATAAAAAGCTCCCATCGGACTGTTTCCATCGGAAAAATTCCGACCGTGTGTACGCGGCATTAGGCTTCTAGGTAGAGCTTCTTGTCACAGGCATGGAGACATACATGGATCACCAATCCCACAACACCAAGTAACTGTTGTGGGCTTTGCAGCCAAAGTAAAGCCAGCTATACATATATATTTTTTCAAACAGATTCCTTTATCCTTGTTGCACAGTGTGGATGGATGAATCCCTATTGCAAATTGACAGCTGGCCCCGCCAATTTTCTGCTTGGCTCCCTCCATTGATGATGGCTCAGTCAAGGCATGTTGGGTGGGAGGCAGCCGACTGGGCCACCCATGTGAATTTGCCCGTTCATAAGGAAACTAACTAAATTCATAGTGTATGGCTAGTATAAGGTATTGCATACATTGAGATTGCTGTCAGATGCTGGTGTGTGCATTTAACTGCAGCAGTGCTCAAAAGCATGCATCCAAACGCAAATCACAGCACAAGACTGTATTTGGTCTGTTTTGCCTTTAAAGAAAACTCATCTCAGTAAAAATGCAACTCAAAGCTGGCCAAACACAGCCTGAGAACTGTCATCCCACTGAAATGAGAATTTGCTAGTATGTGTTTGATGTGCATTTCAAAAGCATGTTAAATGCACCACAAAAAACTGCCTCTTTCACACAGGTGGCTGTGGGGGTTGTAAAATTAAACAGCTGAGCCGTAGTTATACAGCCCCCTGGCCGTCCATCTAGAGTCTATAATGCACCTGGAGGTAGCTGTTCACATGCTGCAGCCGCTGCAAGTTTAATGCAGTATGTTCAATTGACAGGTGGCACTGCCATTCAAATTTGGCCATTTATGTCAATCAGCTGTGTCACAACTGCAAGCCACATGTTTGTCTTGCTGTTGCAGTGCATTAGCCCCAATGTAAATTGCTGTTTTGAAAAAAAAAAAAAAAAACTTGTCTCAATTAACCACTTCAATACAGGGCACTTTCCCCCTTCCTGCCCAGGCCAATTTTCAGCTTTAGCGCTGTCGCACTTTGAATGACAATTGCGCACTGCACCCAATTTTTATCATTTTGTTCCCACAAATAGAGCTTTCTTTTGGTGGTATTTGATCACCACTGGGTTTTTTTTGCTAAACGAAAAAAAAAAGACTGAAAATTTAGAAAAAAAATAAGTTTTTCTTTGTTTTTGTTATAACATTTTGTAAATAAGTATGTTTTCTCCTTCACTGATGGCCGCTGATGAGGCTGCACTGACAGGCTCTGATAAGACGAGATTGATGGACACTAGTGAGGTGGCACTAATGGGTGGTACTAAAGAGGTGACACTGATGGGCACTGATGAGGAGGCACTGGTAGGCAACACTGATGGGCACTGGTAGGCAGCACTGATGGGCACTGATAGGTGGCATTGATGGGCACTGATAGGCGACACTGATTGGCACTGAAAGTCTGTACTGATGGGCATTTATAGGTGTCACTGATGGGCACTTAAAGGTGGCACTGATGGGCACTTATAGGCGACACTGATGGGTACTGATTCCCAACCATGGTGGTCATGGGTGGGCATACCTGGTGGTCCTGGGTGGCCATCATGGGGGGACGACTGCACTGATAAGCAATCAGCGCAGACCCTCCCTATCAGGAGAGCAGCCGATCGGCACTCCTCTACTCGCATCTGTCAGCACGAGTGGAGGAAAAGCCGATACACGGCTCTTCCTGTTTACGCTGTGATCAGCTGTGATTGGACACAGCTGATCACGTGGTAAAGAGCCTATGTCAGAGGCTCTTTACCGAGATTGGTGATGCAGTGTGTCAGATTGACACACCACGCCAACGATCACCATGCTGCACACCCTCGCGGGCTCCCCGATCGTGGTTTATCCTGCTTGATGTCATATGATGTCCAGTCAGAATAACCACTTTGCGCACATCATTCTGTTATATGGCGGGCGGGAAGTGGTTAAGAGCACTAAGTGTCAATTCATCCAATCCTTTGCCATACGACCTGTCCATAGCTGACCTTTAGAAGGACTGATCCTTTCTCTAGGGCATTGATCTGCCAACTTTTCAGTAAGAGGTCCACGTCATCATATTTTACAAAAAGTTTTATAAATCACTGCATAATAAATTAATGAATATGTTTTACTGTGATATTTTTAGGATTCCACATGATATGATTCAGAACAAGAGAGAAAGAACTCAAGTAAAACAAAGAAAAGTCCCCCCTTACATCAGGCTCCCCATCAGAGCCCCCCTTAAATCAGTGTCCCCATCAGAGTCCTCCCCCCTTACATCAGGGTCTCCATTAAAGCCCCTTTACATTAGAGTTCCAACCAGAGCCTCCTTACAGTAGGGTCCCCACCAGAGATCCTCTTACATCAGGGTCTCCATCAAAGCCTCCTTACATCAGGGTCTCCATCAGAGTCTCCCTTACATTTTGGACCTCATTGGAGTCATACTTATATCAGAATCCCCATCAGCAGAAACTAACTGATCTGGATCCTAAGGCGGGCCATAAATGGTGTAAATTTGAATGAAATATGCATGATTCCCCCATCAACATTGACAGGGCAGAAGCGGGTGGAGGAAGCTATCTCCGTGGGTAGAAGACAGTCATTATTGCTAGCGGCTGTAGCAGCCACTAGTGATAATCACAAGTGAATCTGGCAGGCTAATTGTTCCCAAGTTGATCGATATCAACTTGGTATATTTAGCCTGCCCACACAAGATTTGAATCTCGGCTGGTTCCTGCTGAACCGGCCGAGATTCGCACTGTCTATGGCCAGGCCTTAAAATCTGCACACCAGCTGTGAGCCAGATAAGATCTTGCAGCGGCCGAATGTGGCCTGCTGGCCATAGTTTGGAGACCCCTGCTGTAGGGTTTGGGTGCAATGCCTTATTTTGATAAACTGAAACCCCTGTAGTAAAACTCTGCTCTCCAATGAATGCCGCTATTAAATTATTACATCACCAACTTTTTTTAAATGTACTTTTTATTAAGGTGAACTTTATTAAGGAGTCCCCAAAACATGTGTGATGTAATCATTTGATAGGGAAGCCTTTTCTTAATATTATTGCATATTTTTGCACGTTCCTTCATTTTACTTACAGTGGTAGCTTATAGAGAAAATTAATATATTCTGTATGTGATATAGAAAAATAGACCTTTTCCTTGAGTTCTTTCTACCTACGCTCTACCGTATGTTATTTTTGTTGTAAGACAGGCACCCATTGTTCAAGCATGGCCACAATTTACAATCAGTTCAATCTATTAAAGCAGATACACAAACTTGTATTGACATGCTTCTCTATTTCACGCAGACCTTTTTAAAATGATTGCTATTACAAATGTGGGTGGAGTCCAGACAGGGCAGACAATGTGCTTGTCTAAAATGTGATATGGCTTGCGTTACATGTATATCATTGCCACAAGTTTGGAAAATTGCATGTGTATACTAAATATACAAATATATTACAGTTTCAGTTTGGTACAACAAAGTTTCAAATGAAAAACAAAGCATTTGATTCTAAACTTTGTCCTGTCTGCATAGGGTGTGTGTGCCAGGTTACTCGTGTAATTAAAAAAACTAAGGTTAACGTATATGTAAACTTAACCACTAAAATCTTGCATAAGATTTAATCAGTTGATGTAATTTCAAAATTAATTTCAAATTTTAAATCTGGAGCTTTCGTTATAATACCTGGTGATCCTGCCATAAAGGTCTTTGTTTAGAAATTTCCCCTTTTAGGGTGACAACACTCTGCCTCCGTCTTCCAATGGTCCTCTTGCTTGTTTTTTGATGCACAGTGCCTTAGCAAACTTCCCTTAGGGTTTTCATGAAGCTTAATTACCTTCTTTGTAGAGAATTATTTAATCAAGTTCCATCTTTCAGATTCCAGCTGCAATATCTAAGGGTGGCAGTATAGAAAATGTGTCAGTTTGAAGCACTGACCTGTTATTTAGAAGAGGAAATGCCACACCAAATGTACAGAGTCCAAAAAACTTTGTATGAGTCCAAAGCATTGTACAAGTCCTCTGTACAAGAATACGCCCATTGTATGAGCCCAAAGCATTGTATAAGTCCATTGTAAGAGTACGAGTCCATTGTATGAGCCCAAAGCATTGTACAAGTTCATTTTTACGAGTAAGAGTCCATTGTATGAGCCCAAAGCATTGTACAAGTCCATTGTACGAGTATGAGCCCATTGTACGAGTCCAAAGCATTGTACAAGTCCATTGTACGAAAAAGGGTCCATTGTATGAGCCCAAAGCATTGTACAAGTCCATTGTACAAGTTTGAGTCCATTGTACGAGTCCAAAGCATTGTACAAGTCCATTGTATGAAAAAGGGTCCATTGTATGAGCCCAAAGCATTGTACAAGTCCATTGTATGAGTATGAGTCCACTGTATGAGCCCAATGTATTGTACAAGTCCAGTGTACGAGTATGAGTCCAAAGCATTGTACAAGTCCACTGTACGAGTATGGGTCCATCGTATGAGCCAAAAGCATTGTCATAGCAAAGTCCAAAATCAAAGTCCATTGTATAAGCCCAATGCATTGTACAAGTCCATTGAACCTGTATAAGTCCATTGTATGAGCCAAAAACATTGTACAAGTTCATTATACAAGCATGAGTCCATTGTACTGGTCCAACGCATTGTACAAGTCCAACGCATTGTACAAGTCCATTGTACGAGTATGAGTCCATTGTACGAGTCCAAAGCATTGTAGAAGTCCATTGTACAAGTGCGAGTCCATTGTATCAGCTCAAAGCATTGTATAAGTATGAGACCGTTGATCAAGTCCACTGTACAAGCCCGAAACACACAATATACTTGTACATCCTCAAATGGGATGGAAGGGCAAACCAACACATTTCAGGGGCATCAGGTGGTCCCCCTTCATCAAAGCTTCAGAAATGTGCTGGACAAAATAGAGGTTAAAGATCCAATATTAAAAGTGGACTGATCAACTTTGTAATTCTTTGTAGACTCTGTACATTTGGTGTTGCACTTTCTTTCTTCTAAATATCCTATGATCTACACCCAAGGCCCTCCTAGAAGACCCTTGTGTGCACAGGAGCAGCTTAACCAGAGCAAGTGTACTAGTTTATAAATAACCAACTACGTACCACCAACTGAAATTCAAGGTCCAGCAGCATTCTCCCATACCCTTCCCCTGGCCTACTACATTTTTGTAACAGGTCCATATTTCTGTATACTACCTAAATGGTACCAATCCATTTGTTTCCATTTTACCTTTAAATCCATCAAGATTTATCCTATAAGAGTCAAGCTGGGGTACTGTGGTCTGCACTGTGTGCTGAACAAATTTATTAGTGTTTGTTTTTTAAGCAGCCATATCTTGTTATTAGGCATACAGCCTTCATTTCCATCTTATGTGATTAATTATGTAGACACTGGCAGCCTTCTTGGGTTGTTACAAACTCCGCGTTCTGATGTAGGAACATCGAGCTTATGTTTATGAATACTGACATATAGTAGCAGATGTATCGAACTAAAACAGAAAATTAAACATATTTAGGAGACTAAACCATAAACCGGTAAAATAGGACCAGTTGGCGTTTACTTCTCCTTGCTTTTTTTCATAGCTAGACCCATGGAAGGAGTGACCGTACCCGTTTCTGATGTGAAGTGGTAAATGTCAGTTCCTCTTGACGTTAAGGTCTTTTTTTCTAGCTCAGATTATTGAATGTGCCGTATGTGTGTGTCTAATGCTCGCAGCGCTACAGCTTTATGGATCTTCCTGGTTACCCCACAATGTACTCCGCAGCTAAACATAAGCATTATGTTCATGCCCAAAGGAAACAAAAAATCTTACTGAGATAACATAATGTGATTTTTCAAGGGTTACTTCAGGCAAAAACTGTTTTCAAACCAGGCTTTGCTCATTTAGTAATTCCAGATCTTCCCCACGAGCAAGTTTACGATGCCGCTTATGCAAGCTATTGTTGTATTTGTGTGTGTGTGTGTTGTTGGGGAATGGACATGGAACTGTGAGTGGTATTTGTTACAAATGCCTGCACAGGCACTGCATATCTGCCATGATTCATCTCTCTGCTGCAGTACAGTCTGTGCACATGCACTATAAATAGCCTTGGATACAATGCGGTACAGTGTCATTCTCCAGTATTGCTATTATTTAAATTGAACCAGCATGGCTTAATATTGCATTCTTTGCAGAATTATTTTCTCATTCAGCCGTGGTTGGTGGATGAAGGACACTGCAAACCTGGAGAGGAGTTAAGTATTCAGATTGACCGAAGGACTATCTTAACCTTGGCTTTTTTTGTTTGTCCCATTTACAGGTCCCTTGGCGGTCTCTCCAAGTTCACACACAGGTTATCGCTGAAAGAGAAGTCTGAGAAGAGGAATGATGCTGAGTTGGCACCTCTGGAGCAGCCTGTTTTCCGACAGAGATCACTGAGCATTGAATGGTGAGAATTATGGGAGCCAACTACAAGAGGGATTGGTCTTAAATGTGAAGCTTCTGGGGACATAGGAGGCATACAAGAGAAATTTCTGATTTGTTCATAGTATTGTGAATATTGTGAAATGATTGTATAGAGTTGTTGTTGTATAACATCAGCAGCAGGGGTGCAGTGTTGTATAAGCCAATAATGAAATAAGAAGTATATGTTGGCTAACCCCAAGAGATACAAATTGCAAGCTTTGGAAACATCAGGTTTCTTGCAGAATAACATGTTTTGAAAGCTGCATTTTCATAGCATGACGTTATCCAACAAGTTGTATCACTTTAGCTCCAAACTTGTAACTTCGTGATGAATTAGAATACATTTTAGTAGATGAATAATGTGAATGCCAACCAATGCTGAATGGTAGGAACGAGCAGTGGAACAGAGTAGTCATTATCTGAATGTACCCAGATTATGCAGACTAAAGTTTTTACATATTCTGCCTAAGTAGTAAAAGCATTTTAACATGAACCCTCATTTATCTCTGTAACTATAGGTGTTGTGGAAAAATACATCTTCAAATTTACTATAGAGGCACTAAAATCTTCTTTTTTTTTTGTTATTTCTTTTGCATCAGATTCTTGACAGCCTCCCAGCTCTCCAATGCAAGCAAACATTGGGAGTCTTTGTTGTGATTATTGATCTTTAAATTACTTCACACCACATGCAGCTAGAGAGGTCAGGGGTGGCTTGTTTTAAAGCTCTTTCGCTGCCTGTTAAAAATATTTTAATAATTTCATGTCCATAATCTGGGTACATATGCACTTTAATCCCTGGATGACATGAGATTTGGTGTAGTGCCATGTTTGAGAGCACTGTGATAGGAAGGTGCATTGGCAAGGTCATCAGCGTCCATTCAGGAATTATCTTGCACGTGCTTATTATTTTATGGCATGCTAATTTTCTCATTAAAATGTTAAAGTCACAGATAAAATTTTGCACAGGATTAAGATCTTTATGTTTTTTTCCCCCACATAAAATAGTTATTTAAAGTGTATGTTAAAGCAAAAGCTTTTTTTTTTTATCTTTAGAAATAGGGGGGGAAGGGTTGGACTATTTTTCATCAGTCTGTATTTTATGTTAGGAATCAATATTTTATTGCCCCTTTGTATGGCTTCTTTTATATTCCATTCATGGACATTGCATAAAACTGGAGCTGCAGAGAATGAGCAACAATTGGTAGTGTGGAATGATAAAAATTACTTTAAGGCCTGATTCACACCTATGCAGTTTTAGTGCTTTTTGCATTTTGCAGATTTGCACTACAGCCTATTTATCATGGTTTCCTATGGAACACGTTCTGTTGTGCAAATCTCCAAAATGCAAAAAGCACTAAAAATGCCTAGGTGTGAATCCAGCCTAAGGGGTCATTTATACATGCATCGCCCTCTGAAAAATTATCCATGGTGGGATTTGAGGTGATATGTCCCCTCATCACCACCTGTTTTAACCCCTAAATACCAACAACACCATGCTGCTGCCGTGGGGGGGGGGGGGGGGGGGCGTGTACAGTGTCACCCTATCAATTGAATAGGTCCAATTTGGCAGGTGGCACCCCTTTTTCCAAACGCGACAGGGGGATCCTTTTTGGCATGCCGCAATGGAAAGCATTGCAGCCATGGCAAGTGTATACCTCTGTATGCTACTGTATGCTACCGTTGCAGCCTAAGAGGGAGAGGTAGGTGGGCAGTAAACCTAGCCTGAAGGCCTAATCCCCTTCTTTCATTTAATTTTTGGTTCACTTGCCCACTGGATTCTCATAGCTCTTGTAGATTTCAGGGGCAAGATACCCTTGTAACTTTACAAGGTGATAGTGTCGCCGAAAATGGGCATTCCTCAATCCCCATATATTTATCTTAGCTGCATTCCCTTGCAGATGCTTACTTCTTTGCAACTCGCACTGAGATCAGCTGTGTCGATGACCTGGGAGAGAGGGGATGTTCCTCACCTGGTCATGTGAAAGTTCCGGGCCTAGCGATGGGCTGCTAGACCTGAGCCTTGTCCCAGGGAGTAGGTCTCATGCTCCTCCATACCCGAAAGTGCCAAATGGTGTTGCCAGCTGTGAAAGGGCAAGAAACTGCTATAAATAAAGTGATTATAAGGTGGTTGGGGTATGCCCTTTACAGAGAGACTGACTCTCCCCTGTATAGGTAGGGGTGACAGGGCTAGTGCAGATGGGCATTTAAGTGACTGCATATACCCACCTGTATGGGATGAAATTAGCACAGTTAGAGTACCTCTTCCCACTCTTCCCACCTTGGCATTGGTCTTTGACCAGTAGTGTGTGTACTCAGCAGGTGACAGTATCAGGGGGTACTTCTAAGGAATTTACCTTAGGCAGTAGAAGGATACTACTTCATCAAATGATAAATAATATAATAAATGTACCTTGACCAGCATTTCTATTTACCCAATAGACCATTTGGTAAAATGCAGTGGCTGTAAAAAGTATTATTTGAAAATATTGGGTTCTAGGTTCTCATTTATTTAGCTGATGGTATAGCTAGTAAAAGTTATTTACATTAAACTAGACTTGTCTTGTGAGGTCATTTACCACGTAGAGTGGCTTCCAAATAAGTGATGACAGGACAAGGGCGGAGTCAGCAATCTCTGCTGCCCCCGTCATCATTTACTATGACGTTTGAGGCAGGACCACCCAGTGTCATAGATTAATAGGATGTGGGTGACCGGAGTGCACAGCCTTACTAGTTGTGATTGTGCAAGTGGCCTCCTGCACCATAACAACCAATGACACTTGGTGGCCCGGGACTGAACATGCATATAAGACGGTGTGTCCAGTATGGACACTCCACTGTGCTGCCATGAGTGCCACCTGATGTGGCACTTCTATTGGCCTCATGGGCATCACTTCCAGAATTAGGGGAGTTCTGGTTAATATATACACTTGCTACGAGGTGACTTGAGGCAAGGTGAGCTACACCAGGGGCTAAGAGGGTTACACTGGCTTTTATAAAGGGGAAACACTGGGTCATAGGGCTAGTTAAGCTGACATAAAGCAGCAGCAGACTTATGGGCTCATGAACACTGCAGCTCAATAGAGCTCAAAGAAGCTGCTCCAACAGGCCTTTGAGCTCTTTTGAGCTCTTCTTTTTTCTGCCTGGAAACTCCCCTCTATGTTAGCCAATGTGTCCATGTACACTATGGCTTTTTCTGGCATATGCTCCTACAGGCAAACACCCCCCCCCCCCCCCCAAACTCACGTTTTTAAGAGGAGTTAGTGCCCCAAAGAGCTCAACAAAACTCAAAGCTTGAAAATGCGCGAAAAACATTTCTTCCATTTTATTGTTTTGTTTATACAGTGTTTAAGAAAATACTATCTAGGAGGGTTTGTGGAAAAAAAAACACTAATGCTCAAAAGAGCTCAAAGGAGCTTGAAGAAGCTCAATAGAAACGTGCACAAGACCACAAAAAAGCACAAGCTTCTTCAAGTTGAAATAAAAGCTCAAATGCCTGTAAAAGCAGCTTGCAGTGTGCATTAACCCTTATGGGGCCATCCCTCTGCTCATTTTGCTCTCTCATCATTGCTTGTTAGCACATTTGCATGTAACATACAGTACCTGATTGGCTTTCAATCCCACCTCTCCCAAATTAGTTATTGCTATATAGAGGGTTGCAAGAGTTTTATACCATGTGGAATTCGGGTACTTATACTAGCTGCATTAAATAATACAGTTAATGATTTACTAATACATATTGTACATAGCTGCATGTGTTTATGTCTTTTATACAGTTTTAATAAAATGTGGCTTTATAATGACTTTGACTAAGCCTGGTATTGATATGGATCACTATTCCCACAATCCCAAGTGTTTTCCAAGAGGGGTTGGTTTTGCTGTGGCTCCTTGTTTGCAGTGATTGCATAATTGCCCAGATTGGCATGTGCACTATAGGAAAAGACAATGCAATAATTGTAATTAGGTCTTATCCCAGTTTATGTTTCTCACAGCTTACATCTTTGTCATAGCTGCCAAATTCCTCTCAGCTAGGTATTACACCCCGAGGGTCCAAATTCTGGCATCCGTATACAATTCATGAAATAATGTTTCATGCTTCTCTGGCACAGACATGTGTTTACTGTGGTCACAAAATAAGTAAAATGCCCAATTGTGTAAATTCTATACGTAGCCATAATGTAGCTCCCCAAAGCGAGTACTGCTGATCAGCTTGGGAATATATACTACACATTCAGTATCCCAGGCTTCTTTGACTTGGGTTCTCTCTTAAAACTAAATTCCAGGTAGGGTAATTTTTTACATAGTTATATTGCTCCAGCTTGGATCAGTGTAAATTCCGACCGTGTGTAGGCACCATCGGACAGTGTAAGTATGTATATATAATATCAAAAAGCAAAACACTCTTGCGCATAAGTATGATAACCCGGCAAAGACAGGAATGGTAGTCCACTTCACAATGGGTATTGCTTCAAGCCTTGCTGCCCTCTAGGACTATATTACTCTATGTATGTATAATACCTGTGGGATCCCCCTAGAAGTTGGAAATCACTGTGGTAGTCCCTGCTACTACAATGATTGCCACTAGCTTGCAGGTCCCATGCCAAGTGGCTGCCCTTTTGCTTACTGATCACAGGAGGTCGCCATTTTGCATGGCTTGGACAAGGGGTGGGCAGAATGGCTGAACACTGTGGTATTATGGGTACCACAAGGAGATTGAAGGGGTAGGGAATTTGTGTTGGAGTGGGGCAGCAGGGGGTAAGAATTGTTCTAGGAGAGGAAATTTGGGGGGGGGGGTGCTAGGAAAGGTGACTTGGGGGAATTTGTGTTGGGAGGGGGAAGAGGATTTGTGCTAGGAGGGGAATTTGAGGTGTTTGCGCTAGAAGAGGTGATATGGTAGAAGGGATGGATGCTTGGAGCGGAAATTGTTTGGGGCAGGGGGTTTAGGGGTAGAGGAACTGTGCTAGGAGGAGTCATTTTTTTGGGGGAGGGGATTTTTACCGGGGGGATTTGTGCAAGCGCTTTGTATTCATTGAAAAAATGTGTTTCCCAAATGCCGCTCCGGCCTGAGAAAGTGGCCTCCTGGCAGGGCAGCCACTCGGCACAGGACTTATTTTATGTTACGGGGCACACTGATGGGGACATTTTATGTTAAGGGGCACTCTGATGGGCACATTTTGTTGTGACCATCAGAGTGAACCTTACATTAAATGTGTCCATCAGAGTGCCCCTGTAAACACCCCACATACAATATGGCAGGCAGGGATCAGGAGGTAACAAGCTGCAGGGGACGGGAGCTGCGCTGGGAGTCTTGCTGAAGGGCAGGCATAGCACATCAAAACTCGCGGCTCTCACTCGATAACAACAGCAGGGGGCGAGGGGTGTGCATGTGACGTCATAGCTTACCTTGCGGCTTTGGCTGGGAGCTGCGAGATAGAAAGCAGCGGAGGGCCGCTGAGTGGAGAAGTGGGGATGTTGCACTGTACACTGGCGGTCTGACAGTCCTGACAGAAGCATCGCTCGGTCCATGTTCGGACCGCAGGCCACCATTTAGTGAGTGTGTAATTTAATCTAAATATAATTACAGCTGTTCTGTGAAGCCCTCAGAGGTTAGGTAGAGAACCTTAGTGAACAAACAGCATCATCAAGGCCAAGGAACACACCAGACAGGTCAGGGATAAAGTTGTGGAGAAGTTTAAAGCAGGGTTAGGTTATAAAAAAAATATCCCAAGCTTTAAACATCTCACAGAGCACTGTTCAATCCATTATCCGAAAATGGAAGAGTATGGCACAACTGCAAACCTACCAAGACATGGCCGTCCACCTAAACTGACAGGCCGGGCAAGGAGAGCATTAATCAGAGAAGCAGCCAAAAGGCCCATGGTAACTCTGGAGGAGCTACAGAGATCTACAGCTCAGGTGGGAGAATCTGTCCACAGGACAACTCTTTTGCCACGTACCGACAACAAATGTTCAATTGGAGCTTGTTGTCAGAAATTCCGACCATGTGTAGGCTCAATCGGACATTTTCCATCGGAATTTCCGACAAACAAAATTTGAGAGCTGGTTCTCAAATTTTCCGACAACAAAATCCGTTTTCGGAAATTCTGATCGTGTGTACACAATTCTGATGCACAAAATTCCACACATGCTCGGAATCAAGCAGAAGAGCCGCACTGGCTATTGAACTTCATTTTTTTCGGCTCGTCGTACGTGTTGTACGTCACTGCGTTCTTGACATTCGGAATTTCCGACAACATTTGTGTGACCGTGTGTATGCAAGACAAGTTTGAGCCAACATCCGTTGGAAAAAAAACATGGATTTTTTGGTCGGAATGTCTGATCGTGTGTACGCGGCATTAGTCGTGCACTCCATAAATATGGCCTTTATGGAAGAGTGGCAAGAAGAAAAACATTGTTGAAAGAAAGCCATAAGAAGTCTTGTTTGCAGTTTGTGAGAAGCCATGTGGGGGACACAGCAAACACGTGGAAGAAGGTGCTCTGGTCGGATGAGACCAAAAGTGAACTTTTGGCCTAAAAGCAAAATGCTATGTGTGACAGAAAACTAACACTGCACATCACCCTGAACACACCATCCCCACCGTGAAACATGTTGGTGGCAGCGTCATGTTGGGATGCTTTTCTTCAGCAGCCACAGGGAAGTGGATCAGAGTTGATGGGAAGATGGATAGAGCCATATACAGGGCAATCTTAGAAGTCTGCAAGACTTGAGACTGGGGCAGAGGTTCACGAATGTGGGAACGTGGTGACGTACAAGACGTACAATGAGCTGAGAAAAGGGAATTTTAATAGCCAGTGTGGCTCCTTCTGCTTGATTCAGAGCATGCATGAACTTTTGTGCGACAGACTTGTGTGCACACGATCAGACTTTCCGACAACAAGTTTTGTTGGCGGAAAATTTGAGAACCTGATAAGAAACATTTGTTGGCAGAAAATCCGACAGCAAATGTTTGATGGAGCATACACACGGTCGGACTTTCCGACAACAAGCTCACATCGAACATTTCCCGTCAGAAAATCCGACCGTGTATGCACGGCATTAGAGTCTGCAAAAGAACTGAGACTGGGGCAGAGGTTCACCTTCCAGCAGGACAATGATCCTAAACATACAGCCAGATGTGTTAGAATGACCCAGTCAAAGTCCAGACCTTAAATCCAATTGAGAATCTGTGGCAAGACTTGAAATTCGCTATTCACAGACGCTCTCCATCCAATCGGATGAGCTGTTTTGCAAAGAAGAATGGGCAAAAATGTCACTCTCTAGATGTGCAAAGCTGGTAGAGACACCCCCAAAAAGACTTTCAGCTGTAATTGTAGAACCACCTTTCACTGCAAAGTATTGACTTGGGTTGAGGCTGAATATAAATGCACGCCACACTTTTCACATATTTATTTGTAAAAATATTCTGAAAACCATTTATCATGTTCCTTCCACTTCACAATTATGTGCCACTTTGTGTTGGTCTATCACATAAAATCCCAATAAAATAAATCTACGTTTTTGGTTGTAACATGACAAATTGTCGAAAATTTCAAGGGGTATGAATACTTTTTCAAGGCAATGTATCATGATTTGTAGATATAGTCATTTTTAGCCGGGGTTCCCGAAGCCCGGAAAGTTATTTCAAGGGTTTCTCTGTGTTGACAAGGCTGAGAAAGGCTGCTCTAAAAGCTACAAGTGATATCCACTTGCTTCCAGGTTCCATGCTGAGCAGCTGCTTTGCTGCATTCTGAACACTGGAGATCGGCTGCCTAACACTACCACCATTCATAGATCACTTTGCATTTTCTCAAAGAATTGAAAGCATTCTCTGATTGGTTGAGATGGAGAGGTGGGGCAGTGATGCCACACTCGCCGCCTCATTCAATCTGAGAACGCTTTGCATTAATTGAGGAAATGCAAAAAAAAATTTCAATGGTGCTCATGCCGACTGGGCAACTTCTTGTATTCGCAGTGCAGCAGGGAAGGTGTTTGGCACATGAAGCAAAAGAAAGTGGAAATGACTGCAGTGCAGCGATTTCCAGCTCCCAGGGGGATCCCACAGGTATGGTATATGCATTTGAGAATATAGAGACATATAAGTTGGCCATCCAAGATAGTAGGTTTTCTGGCCTTAAGATCCATTTGTTCAGACCGACGCGTTTCAAGAGCAGTCCCGCTTCATCATGGCCTTGGATCTCATTATGGAATACTGTAACAATATACATAGATAAATATAAGCCAACGTGTGCACGAGGTGACAGACACTAATCGCTCACAAGCACATAAGCGTAAAACTCCCCCATCTTCTGATGGGGAAGGAAACACTCACACATTGGGTGATAATGGTGGTAGCAATTTTCATACCAAACCAGACACAGGCGCTATTCCTAAATATAGTACGATTTTTATATGCACATTGGCTCCAAAAGAAAAGACAAACAATACACAGCAACAAATAACCTATACACAGAGCAATCTGGACCAATATGTGGTCCAACCCACATAATTACATCTTGTACCTATGATGTCATGATGTCACACCATATTCATTCTCCCCCACAGAACTAGAAGTACTAGGACTAGGTTTAAATTTCTGTCCTTCACGTAATATTAATCAGTTTAAATGCATCAAAGACATAAATCTGTTTGCAAGAAAATCAAACTTTAAATTATTAGACATGTGCAGAACGAAAAAATTTGTTTTGTTTCGTTATTTACATAAATTTGTTTAGTTAAATTTGTTTAATTCATTTTCGGAATTTGTTTAATTTATTAAAATTCGAATCAATTCAAATTTTTCAAATTCTATTCAAATTTGAATCTAATTCCATTTGAATGGCATTCTAATCGAATTCCATTCTAAATCGAATTCAATCTATTCAAAATTCGAATTTTGGAAGATGGTTATATTCTTTCTATTCCATTCTTTTCTATTGTTTTTTTTTCTATTCTATTCTTCTGTTTTCTAGTCTATTCTTTTGTTTTTTATTGTAGGCTTTTCTATTCTATTTGAATTTTGGAAACCAGTTATATTGTTATATTCTTTCTATTCTATTCTTTTGTATTGTTTATTCTATTCTTTTCTATTCTATTATTTTATTTTCTATTCTATTCTTTTCTCTTCGAGTTCAAATTTATTATATTCAAAATTTGAATATCAGAAGATGGTTATATTATTTCTATTTTATTATATTCTATTCTATTTTTCATTCTATTCTACTTCTTTATTTTCACTTCTATTTTATTCTGTTCTTTTGTTTTCTAATATATTTTGTTCTGTTTTACTCTATTCTTTTATTTTCTATTCTATCTTTTTTTTTCTATTCTATTTTTTTCTATTCTTTTATTTTCTATTCTGTTCTGTTTTACTCAATTGTATTCTATTCTTTTCTATTCTATTCCTTTATTTTCTATTACATATTATTTAAATTTGATTTGTAAATATTCAAATTAAAATTTTGTCCAAAATTCTGATCTGTTATTTTGGATTCATTAAATACGTTACTATTGTAATTCAGAAATTCGGATACACCTGAATTTCCGACTAACAAAAATATTTTCAATTCGGAATGAAACGAAACGCACATGTCTATAAAACATATTAGTACAATCTTTAATCACAATTTAAACAAGACCCAGATACCATATGTTCTAGAACTGACTACAGAATGTTAAAAATATTGGACCAATTGGAAAAGGAGGGGAGAATCTGGAATAGCCCCAATGAGATGTATTGTTGGCTTATATTTACCTATGTATAATGTTACAGTATTGCATAATAAGATCCAAGGCCCTGATGAAGCGGGTCTGCCCAAGAAACGCGTCGGCCTGCACAAACAGGTCTTAAAGGCTAAGTTCACCTTAGTTCACCTTTTTTTTTTTCTAAATTCCAGCTCCCTTATGTACCAATATAGCATTATTGTACTTCTTTTGCAAGTAAAACTGCTTTCCATTAATTCTACACAAGCTTACCTCACTCTCTTCATAGCTGTTTAAACACACTGCTCGATTACTTCTGCCTTACTTCCTGGGCAGACTTTAGGTCATGTCACAGGAAGGAGTTGACCAGCTGATCTCATAGCACACACCCTGCATCATCCACTCTCAGCTGGTCAACTCTGCCCAGGAAGTCACTCAGGCAGAAGTAATCGAGCAGTGTGTTTAACCACTTCAGCCCCGGAAGAAGTTACCCTCTTCCTGACAATTGCACGGTCGTGCGATGTTGTTCGGGCAGATCGGACACTTTTTTTTTTTGGGATCATTGACATTTATACAGCGATCAGAGCTAAAAATAGCCACTGATTACAGTATAAATGTCACTGGCAGGGAAGGAGTTAACACTAGGGGCGATCAAGGGATTAAGTGTGTCTTAGGGAGGTGTTTCTAACTGTGAGGGGATGTGACTCACTAGAGGAGGAGCCAGATCGTTGTTCCTTCATAGTAGGAACATATGATCTGTTTCTCCTCCCCTGTCAGAACAGTGTCAGTGTCACCTCTGGCAAGCACGAGAACGCGGTCCGGTTGGACGCATTGGGTGCCAATCTCTCTTGGAACCAACCAGTGGGTGTGTCGTCCTGCTGGGAATTTTGGGAGAGGGTACTTAAGGTGCTGAGGTCACGTGCTACGGGGTTCCGGTCCAGAAGATTTTTCTGTCTGTTTGGTCCTGGTCCTCAGGGGCTCTCATGGCCTGGGGTTTCCGAGTCTCGGGGCTGGCTAGCCCGAGGCACAGTTACTGGAAGGAGGACTCTAAGGTGGTCCGGTGCCGTCTCGTCTTTGGAGAGGCCCAGCAACTGAGATTGCAACCAGGGGAGGAATCTTCAGAAGAGGGCCATGCAAAAGGCTGGTGCCTCGGTAAGAGCCTGGAAGCTAACTTGAAAGGACACCAGGTGAATCCACTCTCGTATGGTATCGCCGGACCGGCTGCAAGATACTGGTACCGTATGAGGGTTCTCTAAGCTCATCTATCCTTCAGTTACAACCAAGTCACCAAACCCCTAGACGCACACGAGGTCAAGAAGGTAACGGTAAGCCCAAATTAAACCAGCAGCTCCTTCAGGGGTTAGTGCTACACTTGTAAACAACAAATCTGAAAAAGAGACTAGGTCCTTAAGTGGTTATATGTGGTATATGCATAGTACATTGGTTCAAACTTGATAAAAAAAATATCAATATCTGCAATTTTTTTTCTTTCAATTTTTTTTATTAGTTTTCATCATAGACAAGTTAGCTCCGTAATAAAGAAGACAATGACATTTCCATAAAAACATGAGGGCAAGATATGAACATTCATCATAGTTATAACAATAAGTAGCCACCTATTAATTGCCTTTAAATGGTAGACAAGTGCACTACATGCAAAAGACGTGTTTACCTCCACCCCTGACACCCCAGCAGGGATCAAGCTCTGTCTTTAGGGTGGTGGAAAGCATCTCCAACCCCAAGCTTCCCGAGCCTAGGGTGGTGGAAAGCATCTCCAACCCCAAGCTTCCAGAGCCTAGGGTGGTGGAAAGCATCTCCAACCCAAAGCTTTCCGAGCCTAGGGTGGTGGAAAGCATCTCCAACCCCAAGCTTCCCGAGCCTAGGGTGGTGGAAAGCATCTCCAACCCCAAGCTTCCCGAGCCTAGGGTGGTGGAAAGAATCTCCAACCCCAAGCTTTCCGAGCCTAGGGCGGTGGAAAGCATCTTCAACCCCAAGCTTCCCGAGCCTAGGGCGGTGGAAAACATCTCCAACCCCAAGCTTTCCGAGCCTAGGGCGGTGGAAAGCATCTCCAACCCCAAGCTTCCCGAGCCTAGGGTGGTGGAAAGCATCTCCAACCCCAAGCTTCCCGAGCCTAGGGTGGTGGAAAGCATCTCCAACCCTAAGCTTCCCGAGCCTAGGGTGGTGGAAAGCATCTCCAACCCCAAGCTTTCCGAGCCTAGGGTGGTGAAAAGCATCTCCAACCCCAAGCTTCCCGAGCCTGGGAGGTTATACTGAGATTGTCTATAAACAGAATCACAGTTCGTTAACATAGAAGTGATTATAAAGAGACAAAGACATTTGGCTACCTATAGTGCAAATCAAGATGCTCTTTACTTAAACAGTTCAAAACTACTTGGATCAGGAAATCTTAGGACTGAAAAAGGTAAGATTTGACTATCTACAATTTTTTATTAATAAAAACTGCAAATTTAAAAATATAAAAAATTATTATTGGATGGCTTAATATGAGATTTTAGTCATTGGCTTTACATATTCCTTAAACAATGAAAATGTCTGTTCTGGATAGAAATTCCGTTCATTCTATAAAATCAAAAGTTATTGGAGATATTTGGCCAACTGATTGTGTTCTTTCTATTAAAAGGTGCCAGTGTGTAGCACATTTCCCAGGCTGGCCTCCTCCGATCTCTTTCTCTAATGACTCTGGAGTCTCTTTGCTTTCTGAAGAAATGCTATCTGGGAGTTGTTGTACGAGCCGCTCAGGATCTTGGATGGGGACCATGTTCCTGTGGACTGCGGTGTGTGTGTGAAAGTACTTTGTGGTGGGCTCGCAAGCCAAGAGGCGAACGCAGAAATCTGGCCCAAGACTCACAGAGGGTGGGATGGCGTTGGGGCTGGAAGACAGATAAACAGTAGGGCTTTTCCCACCCATTCTGGGAAACTTATGTGGGGGCTGTGGTGGGGGAAATTAAAGAAGCCTGTCAAGTTCGTGGTTACTCTTCCCGGTGCCTTGCTAATGTCATACTGGGATTCTGTTAAAAAATAGAAATCCTGTTTACCAATGTCATTAGAGCTCGTCTAAGATGCAGGATATTAATGCAAAAATCATATTCTACGGTTCCCTCATTAGATTTGATGCCTGATGGGCGATCCTGCTCCCTCCTAATATCTGTTTTTTTGTTTGTTTTGTTTTTGAATACCATGTGGGATTTTGTATTAAAAAAAACAAAAAAACACTGCAACTGCATGCAGTTCCAGCTCGCTCCCGTTGTCCAACTCTGCAAGACAAGTTAGAATTGCCGCGATCAGAGGCGTAACTAGAACCTTCAAGGCCCCAGTGCGACACCATGAAGGGCCCTTCTGACTCCCGGCTGGGGCCCTTTTTCCCGAGCCTGGTGGCAGAACGCCAGGGCCTCGGTTGCAAGTGCGACCTTTGCAACCCTGGTAGTTCCTGATCATAGCTCCCTGTGATCGGGATCAGAGATCAGTGACATGCCACACGTAGCCAAGGCCCCCATAGTTAGAATCACTCCTCTGGACACACTTAACCCCTTAACTACCCCTAGTGGTTAACCCATTCACTGCCAGTGTCATTTACACAGGTTTCAGTGCATTTATATAGCACTGATTGCTGTATAAATGACAATGGTCCCAAAAATGTGTCAAAATTGTCCGATGTGTCCGCATGTCACAGTCACGATAAAAATCGATGGTCGTCGACATTACTAGTAAATACAAAATTGTCGCTCTTTTTTTGTTTATTAGTGCAAAAAAATAAAAACCGCAGGGGTGATCAAATGCCACCAAAAGAAAGCTCTGTTTGTGGGAAAAACGACACAGTGCCGAACTGCAAAAGGTGCTCTGGTCTTTGGCGCCAGCAAAATGGTCTGGGGCTTAAGTGGTTAAGGAGTTAATTCTCTGCATTGTGTAAAAAGGCTGTTTTATCCTGTATGCATAGATCCTTCCCCTCCTGCACTTTCTATCTGGGGAAGGCCAGCTAACACAGGCAGGGTAGCCAACCTGCACATGCTCAGTTGTGTCTTTTATGCTGGAGAGAACATTTACTTGTTCTCAAAACTAGCCAAGTCACATGATATTGACATCACACATGTGGGCGTGTATACAAGCTGTAGTGGAAATCTCCTCCAACCTGAACTCTCAGCACTGGAGAAACTGTGCAGTTTATCATGTAACCGTGGTATACAGACCATCCAAAAAGGTATATAGTGGCAGTATTTTAATGTAAAAAGAAGATTTATAAGGTGTGGGCACTGTGGGGGAGATCATAATACTGGGTTTAGTAACACTTTATTCTCCGTGTATCACGTGAGACCAGTCACTTCACTGGGTATAGGTAAGGGTTTATAACCACCCTTAATAAAAATCCAACTGTTCTGAACTTGATCATGGACTACGCTTGATGTCATGATGCTTCACTTTAGTTGCTTGCCAGCTATCATCAGTAGTTACCAAGTCTACATGTTGCAAGTGTCAAGCTGTGAAATCCATAGGGTGGTTTTAGGAGACCAGACTCTTTGTAGGCTCCACGTTTTTGGGAGCTCATCCCGAGCACAGAAAGGGTCCATATGGGTCCATTCTAAGCTGTAATTCAATCTTGTTGAGACTGAAGTTTGGAATCAGGACTGAACAATATTACTTTTAATACAATTCAGTGACACCCTCTTTATTTTTGTTGCCAGTTTTGTCTCTACGCAAGTTTTGTTCCATTTACAGTTTTATGGTACTTTTGTTATCAAACTCTATTTTTCTAGTTTACCAACCTGTAGATTTATAAATACCATAGCCCCCAACTGTCCCTGATTTTGAGGGACTGTCCCTGATTTGGAGCCTCTGTCCCTCTTTCCTCCTCATTTGTCCCTCATTTGTGGTCTGATCTGTATAGTTGTATAGAAAATGCACTATTTATCTATCAAAAAGTGTTTCCCAGTGCTAAACCTTTTATCTGATTTCGAAATTGCTGAATTTGTAAATTACAAAAGCCAATATAAAGAAATAGTAGTGGTAAAAAAAGCACTTGTGGGTTTAACCAATCTTGTTTTTTTTGTACAATTCTCCTTTAAGGGGGCGTGACAAGGGGTGTGTCCTATGCCTGCATACTTTTGCTGATAGGTGTCCCTCATTCCTCAAAATGTTGGGAGGTATGTAAATACATGGGAAAACAGTGCCCTGGATCGGGCAGACAACTAGCAAACCAGCCAATTGATGACTCTCTTTATAGAGGCCCGTGAAATCCATGTTCAAACAACTCTTTCATAAATACCCAACTCATTGCTATTAGTTGGATTTCATGTGATGGAGATAACATGCACTCACTTATTAGGATATAGCACTGAATCCTTCACATCTCTCATAATCCCAACAGCTGTATATAACTTTCTATATCTACGTATATACCAACAAGCCTTGAGCTCACAGCTAAAGATTTAAAAAACCGATCTCTTCATCCTTATTGAACTCTTATTGTACATGTCATCACAAGTCCTCTGTGCAGGATCGAGCTCTCAGAGGTTTCATGTCGGGGCACAGGGATTCAGTAGGTGTTTTGGAAGGAAGATGTACTGCTGGAATTATAGATGCTGCTGCAGGACACATACCAGGTATTGTGGTCCAACTGAGGTTGTGTTTCCCATATCGCCGGGTTGCGATTACCTTTGTCATTGTCTGAACAGAACTGAGAGCAGAGTTATTTATTTTCAAGCAGAATGCTAAAGGAGAAACCCAATTACAATGGGAATTGTTATTATGTACAGCTGGTAGGTGTTACATCTATAGCAAGCTCTCTGACTTGTTAAGTAGGAGATAGCAACGCAGATTTGTGTCTTTTTGTAATGGTGAATGCTTCTAATAACATGCACAGAAAGTTGACTCTTGCACTTTATTTGCCCAATTTTCTACTTTACCCCATTATTGCATCTTCAGGATGTTTGCTTTTGCAGAAGTGAGGACGGTTAGTGTAATGTGCAATTTAGACTTACCTCCTTCAGTGGACACTCTGCTTAAAAACTCAGCTTTTCCCCTTCCCAGCATGCTTCAGGTTCCTGATTGAATTCATTGGCCCCATAGAAGTCAACTGGGATTTTTCAGCATGCTGCAGAGCACAGTTAATGGGAATGTCTCAGGTATTGGGCCCATTATTCCAGTATTGCTGGTCCAACTTTGTAGCTACTTTTTTATGTCCGCTCATTGGATAGAGGTGTTTCCGTTGATTCATTGTCCAATCAGTAAGTTGGAGGTGGAGAGGGGACCCCAGAAGCTGTGATACTGAAGTAGGATACTGTTGTTTGACCTCCTTGAAGATGCAGTGTGGCAGGTGGGGCTGGGACAAGGGGTGGGCCGGAGTGGTAGCTGCCCTGGGCGGTGTGGCTTACTGTAGGGATGGGGGTGCCTTCCTTCTGTTACAAGACTGCGAGGAGTAGTGACAGCGGCAGGGATTTTGACAAGCGAGATTTATGCCCCGTACACACGGTCGGACATTCCGACCACAAAATCCGTCTGATATTTTCGGACGGATTTTGTCCGAAACTTGTCTTGCGTACACATGGTCACACAAAGTTGTCGGAAAATCTGATCGTTTGGAACGGGGTGACATCCAAAACGTACGGAGGGACTACGTACAGGCCAGTAGCCAATAGCTTTCGTCTCCAAATTTTTTCTGAGTATGCATGGCACTTGTGCGTCGGCATTCTCTACACACGATCATAAAAAGTCAGATCGGATTTTGTTGTCGGGAAATTTTAGATCCAGCTCTCAAACTTTATCCGTCGGAAATTCAGATGGAAAAAGTCTGATAGAGCCCACACACGATCGGATTTTCCGACAACATAATCCGATCGCACTTTTTCTGTCGGAATGTTAGACCGTGTGAATGGGGCATTAGACAAGCGAGTGACTGCTGGGCATAGGATCACCTAAGCTTGCATGTTGTGAGTGAGGGAAGGGGGTGCAGTTTGACATATTTGCCCTGGGCACTGGATGACGTTGTCCTGGCATTGGTGGCAGGGATGCATGAATCATAGGTCTGGCTACTCAGAATTACAAAGCCATAAGCATGTTATATACAGGAAGCTACTTATGTCCCGAACCTTCCGGAACTATTTAAAGGTGTACTTAAACAGAAATAAGAGTCAGGACACCCAAAAATAGACATGAACACAAACATTCCAAAGTGGGCAGGGACAACATTGGGAACCAAGACAAGGAAGATCTTTCCACTGAAGGCTTCAAGAGATATAGCAAACCATGGCATGACACAAACCATCAGACTCCACCTATAACTATCACTTTTGAGTAGACTCTAACCCTTTAAAGTGAACCTGAAAAGGTGAATATTTGGTGCTTTATAGGGAACATCTAAAGAAGTTATCTGTGCCTAGGCATTACGAAAAATCTAACCTTTGTCTAAATGAAATAACAGTGCACTCCTGTTTTGTAGTCTAAGACCCCTTGTACACTGGGGCGGTTTTCAGGAGCTTTAGCACTTGGTATATCCTCTGCTAAGCGCCTGAAAACCGCCTCCCATTCATTCTAGTGTGACTTTTCACACTGGGGCGGTGCGCTTGTGGGACATTCCGAAAAGTCCTGTAAGCAGCATCTTTGGGGCAGTTTAGGAGTGCTGTATTTAGCGCTCCCAAAATGCCCTGCCCATTGGAATGAATGGGCAGCGCTTCCGAAGTGCCTGAAAAGCGTTTCGGAAGTGCCGCAACACGGGAGCTTTTAACTCCTTCTTTGGGGTTAAAAGCACCCTGCTAGCGGCCGAAAAGCACCGCTAAAATGAGCGGCACTTTAGCGATAACGTGGCTGCGGCCCCAGGTGAAAGGGGTCTTAAAACTGTATATATGAAATGTGAGGTCTAAGGTGCTATTGCCACTGACTGCTAGCCTTTGACGTGAGATTTAGTGATGCCGTTAGTGTGCTGCTCATTTGTCTCCTTGCTGGAGAGGAAGCTGTACATGGGGACCTGCTGTGCAAGGATCTCCCAAACTCTGGTTTGTTTGTTCTGTGGATCTGTACTTTTGAACCTTTTCTGCTGCTTCTTGAATATTCCTCCTTCATTAGATCATCAGTCATCAGAGGAGCAGCTCTGACATGAGGCAGCAAAGCCCTATTCTTCTACACCAGTGGTTCTCAACCTGAGGGTCGGGACCCCCTCGGGAGTTGAATGACGATGTGCCAGAGGTCACCGAATCCTGGGCTGTTCCTGAAGCCTGCACTGCTCTCCCACTCTTTTCGCAGCCACCCAGCAGGGCTGTCCCTTGAGCCTGTGGCCGCCCAGCTGGGCTGTTCCTGGAGCCTGCGGCTGCCCACTGGGGGGCAGAGACTAGAGGTCAGCTGACTGGTAAGGAATGTGAAGTAGGAGGGGCTGGAGGAGACCCTATCTCCTGATTTCAGCATAGGTGTCACTGCTGCGAGACACCACAGAGCTGGAGACACAGTGAAGCCTGAGTCACAGTGAGTAACACTACCTGTGATTAGAGTTGCCATTAAAAGTCCCCACTACAGTTCTCAGATCAGCAGATGACCTTGATCAAGAGCACCTAAGTTGGCTGATCAGAACTCCCCCCAGCGCTGCCACTGATCCCACCCCCACCAGCACTGCCACTCATCCCAACTCCCCACCAGCACTGCCACTCATCCCAACTCCCCACCAGCACTGCCACACATCCCACCCCCGCCAGCACTGCCACTGATCCCAACTCCCTGGCAGCACTGCCACTGATCTCACCCCCACCAGCACTGCCACTGATCCCAACTCTCAGCCAGCACTGCCACTGATCCCACCCCCACCAGCACTGCCACTGATCCCAACTCCCCACCAGCACTGCCACTGATCCCACCCCCACCAAGGAGTAAGAGAAGGAATAAAAATAGAGAATACATAGAATATATAGAAGGGAGAGGAAAAGAGGGGGAGGAACAAAGAAAATGTGAGAGAAAGAATAAGAGAAAGAACAAGAAAGATGGCTAGAGAGAGGGATGGGAGAAAGAAAACAAGAAATTAGGATAGAGAGAGGTAAAAGGGAAAGAAAGGAGGACAAAGAGAGAGTGGTACATCCTAAAATGTACCATGAGGGGTTTTAATACTGTACGAGTGGAAGGGACTCAGGGAGCGCTAAATGTCCGTGGGTTAGGGGCGCAAATTACTTGTCTTGCCTTGGGTGCTGACAATCCACGCTACAAAAATTCTACTGTTAGGAGTCCCCACAACCTGGGAAATTTAATCAAGGGGTCACGGCACTAGAAAGGTTGAAAACCACTGTTCTACACGGTTGGTCGTCTCCACACAGAGGCACAGTGCATGGTAGATCAGTGATGGGGAAAAGATAAGCTGCAGGGAGACCACAGACAATGCAGTAGGGTAGTCTTTAGCCCTCTGCTTGTTTTCTTTGGGCACAGTGTCCAAAACTCAGGTCCTCTTTAACTGTTCAGAAACATTGGTTGCCCACATGCGAATCTTTCACACATAGGCAACCTACAACCTCCCATTTGACTAGTTACCCCAAGTGTCAGCATGCTTTGCCAGTCAGCGCCATGGGGGGGGGGGGGGGCACAGTTGGCATTTTTGTCCTTTTGTGTTTTCAAAGTTCTTTAAAAACTGATGGCAGTTACTACATAAGAGAAAATGCTGTAAAAGCCGTCTGACTTTGTATGACAACAGTAGGGGGTGCTCACAGCCTGTGCTGACTGCGGAGCTGACACAGCAATGCGCTCCGAGTGATTTTGCTGCTGATCCGTTGCCAGGGACAATACGCTTTTTGATATATGGACTTCTGTTGTTTTAGGATCAAAGATCTAAGACATGGATAATATAAAGCGGAGATACCATGCATAATCCTAGCATCAGAGGCTAATACGCTAGTCGAATTAAAACACACCAGTACTATACATAGCTGTGTCTTTATTATTGGACAAGGACAAGTGACATGTCACCCTGCATTTTGATAAATGAGTATTTCTATAAGCTGCCATACAGTACCAGGATTAGGTGTGTGGGGCTGCTGTGATATGGGCAGACTACACGAATTATGGAGCGCTGATCTGGATCATTGACTTTCAGTACTTCTTTGTGGCGTCGCCCATATTTAACCTACTGCAGAACAGATCGCAAAGCCGCTCCTCGCGTTTGCCTGCCATTTCAGCTGCAAATGTTAGTTTTACATTTTAGTGGCGCTATTGTATTTTTATTCCCTTTTTATATTTTCCCTATCCATCACACTGTGATCTTCAACTAAATATAGGCAGGATGAAACTGATTTTATTTTATATCCAGACTGGCTCCAGCCATAGACAAGGTAAACATTAGCCTGCTGTAGGTAGGAAAATCATGGAGAATGGCATTCTGGGAATTCGGCAAGATAATCTGTGCTGTGATTGGTAGATGCCTCGTTGATACTAGGATTCTATATGTAAAGGCTGCTATATGGATAGTTTTGATACAGTTTTTTTTTTTTTTTAGGCGGCATAGTTCTAAACAAAATAAAAGTGCTTATGCTTGCTGGTCATATCAGATGTCATTTAAGGAAAAAATATTTAAAGGAAAGAAAATGAAGCCGGGACTTAAAAATAACACTGGTGGTTCTAATAAATGAGGTTGCTGCATGACGGGTTTGGGTTATACTTGGGTAGGGTTCATTTATGAATTATACACTGTATATGAAGTGAAAGCGTTTTGTTGCCCTCATCAGTTCTGACTCCCGCGACTGTCTCCACAAATTACAATCGTGCTCATAAAACTCCTTGCGTTAGCTGTCATTGATCTGTCTGTGTTTCATTTTTCTGAGCTATGGCATGCAAATCTCTTACTTGGCTGTTTCAGTTCATTTTTTTATGAGGATGCTAAACTTGTGCTGAAGTTACATTATATTGTCAAAAGTATTGGGACGCCTGCCTTTACACGCACATGAATTTTAATGGCATCCCAGTCTTTTGCCGCGTACACACAGTCGGAATTCTCGTCGGAGAAAGCTCTGATGATTTTCCCGTCTGAATTCCGACGGAATTTCGCTCAAACTGTCTTGCCTACACACGGTCACACCAAATTCCGACGGTCAATAACACCACGCCTTAAAAAACGTTCGACTGCACTATAAAAGGGAAGTTTAATGCTTCTGAGCATGCGTCGAATTGTTTCCGAGCATGCGTCGGAATTTAGCGTGTCTGAATTGCATACACATGATCGGAAAATCCGATAGAAAGGTTTTCCGTCTGAAAAATGAAGAACAGGTTCTCAATCCAAAGTCCGTCGGAAATTCCGACAGAAAAAGACCGATGGGCATACACACGGTCGGAAAATCCGATGAGAAGCTCCCATCGGACTGTTTCCATCGGAAATTCCGACCATGTGTACGCGGCATTAGCCCCCGTACACACGGTCGGAAATTCTGACGGAAAATGTCCGATCGGACCATGTTGTCGGAAAATCCACCCACGTGTGAGCTCCATCGGACTTTTTCCGTCGGAATTTCCGACGGAAAAAATTTGGGATCCTGCTCTCAAATTTTCCGACAACAAAATCCGATCGGACTTTTTCCAATCGTGTGTAGAGAATTCCGACGGACAAAGTGCCACGCATGCTCAGATTAAATTACGAGACCAAACCTATTGGCTACTAGCCTCTACGTAGTTCCATCGTACGCAACGAACGTCACCACGTTCAGAATGATCGCACTTTCTGACAACTTTGTCCGACCGTGTTTATGCAACACCAGTGTCGGACAAAATCCGTCGGAAAAAGGATTTTGTCGTCGGAATTTCCGACCGCGTGTACGGGGGCTTAGTCCATAGTGTTCAGTATTGAGTTGGCCCACCCTTTGCAGCTATAACAGCTTCATCTCTTCTGGGAAGGCTGTCCACAAGGTTTAGGAGTGTCTATGGGAATGTTTGACCATTCTTCCAGAAGAGCATTTGTGAGGTCAGGCACTGATTTTGGATGAGAAGGCCTGGCTCGCAGTCTCCGCTCTAAGTCACCCCAAAGGTCGTCTATTGGGTTGTGTAGGTCAGTCAAGTTCCTCCACCCCAAACTCGCTCATCCATGTCTTTATGGACCTTGGTGCGCAGTCATGTTGGAACAGGAAGGGGCCATCCCCAAACTGTTCCCACAAAGTTGGGAGCATGAAATTGTCCAAAATGTCTTGGTATGCTGACACCTTAACCACTTCAGCCCTGGAAGATTTTACCCCCTTCCTGACCAGAGCACTTTTTTCAAATCGGCACTGCGACGCTTTAACTGACAATTGCGCGGTCGTGCAACGTTGTACCCAAACAAAATTGACATCCTTTTTTCCCCTGAAATAGAGCTTTCTTTTTGTGGTATTTTATCGCCTCTGCAGTTTTTATTTTTTGCGCTATAAACCAAAAAACAGCGACAAAAAGCATTATTTTTTACTATAATAAATATCCCCTAAAATATATAAAAAACAATTTTTTTCCTCAGTTTAGGCCGATATGTATTCATCTACATATTTTTGGTAAAAAAAATCGCAATAAGCGTATATTGATCAATATTGAACCCTACTGACTAAGACTGGGATGTCTGAGGTTTACAGCAACTTTAAAGTGTTACTAAACCCAGGACCCTGCATTCACTAGATCTGGTCCCCCACAGGACACAGAACATGGAAATGCAATAGTTTTAGTAAATATCAACTGCTAAACCTTTTCTCATCAGCAGTATATAACAGTCTTGGGACTTCTATCAGTGTCTGGTTAAAGCTTTTAGGAGGAGTTGTCATTCTCCCATGATTGTCCTATGAGGATGCAGGACCTCTGACCTTCTGTCTGGACAGTGCTGATTGGCCCTGTGCTGATCACATGCACTCTCCCAAGAAAGAAAAAAAAAACTCTCTAGTAATACACACCAAACTGAGCATGTGCAGCTTGTCCCCTAGACTATGTACTATGCCGAGATGGTTTGGGGACGGTGGAAGTAGGGGAGGATCAGAGGAGACAGGATCACCTTTAGGTTCGACAGTGAGCATAGCAAGCATGCTTTACTGTATATACAGACTGATTTTACTGTTGTGGGTTTACTAACACTTTAAGGCTGGGTTCACATTTATGTGAATTGGATGCAGATTTCACCGCATCCGATTCGCATTACAGGAGAGTGCGCCCAACTCTCAATGGAGCCGGTTCAAACACCCCCGGGGCAGCCGCAGTCCGCATTAGGAAAGGGTCCTGTGTGTTTTTGGTTCCGATTCAGGTGTGAATTCAGGCAAAAGTTCTGACCTTATTCACACCAGAATCAGTGAACAGGGACGGACTGGACCCCTTGTTGTGTATTTATTTGTAGGAGGAGGAGACTGGTTGTCAAAAAGGAATTTCCGTCACTCCTCTGATTTTTTTTTTTTTTGTTTTAGCTCTTTTTACCTGTTATACAGTGTTGTCAAATATTCACCTGCCAAACAGATCCAGCATTGTCCTGCTATGATCTGCTGAGCATGTGCATCCGCCTAACTCCGTTGCCAACGACTTGGTTCTCCTCAGCCATTGGAAGCCATCGCCTGCCTCTTATGGGGTCAGTCAGCCAGTCTCCGATGATGACCATAGCTCCACCCACTGATCTTTGTTATTCTCTACTCCTGCAGCCTCCTAGGATATGTGATGTGAAATCCCAGGAGACTGAAGCAGCAAGAACAAATCATTCTCATCTAGGCCTAAAGTGTAAATAAAGATAAAGAGCCAAAAAAAGTGCCGATATTGCGTAGGGTAGCAACTGTGCAAAGAGCCTAAGATGATCTGAGGGATGAAGGTCCGCTTCAAACACAAAACCCTGCCAAAAACACATATGTACATGTGCTCCAAGTCTAAAGGTCCAAAAATGCACTGTGCTGCACCAAGGGAAGCACCAGCACCTTTTCAAAAATCGCACTGCACCATGTTGCATTGATGTGAACTGGCACCATGAAGAATAATGGGATTTCCATTGTTGTGAGTTGCAGCAGGACATCGGGTGCAGGGGAGTGTCAACACAGCCTTCATATACGGACTGGCATGGGACAAAACTCAGAAGGAAGGCGTGTGATCTGACGCTTTGATCAAAATGATACAGTTTATTCATATACAGAAACAATAAATGCATCTAAAAAGTATATATGTATTCATGTTATGAATACTAAATACTGGGTTACTAAATACACACATTAAAATTTAGAAATTAGACATGCCCATACAAGGGCAAGTGCTCAAAGGTGGCCTGACGCGTTTCGAGGGGTTCCCTCTTCATCAGAGCCTTGAAGAACAACTAGAAAAGTCTGTGCAATATGGTAGACCAACATAAAAAGGAGTGGCTAGTTGGGAGATGTACTACATGGTAAGTGATGGATTCTCCTAAGCTCTAGAGCTGTCCACATTCCAGCGCTCTAAATAGAATAGATACCAAAAATATGTATAGTACAGAGAACATCTATTCTATTTAGAGCGCTGGGATGTGGACAGCTCTAGAGCTAAGGAGAATCCATCACTTACCATGTGATACATCGCCCTACTAGCCCCTCCTTTTTATGTTGGTCTACCATATTGCACAGACTTTTGTTGTTGTTCTTCAAGGCTCTGATGAAGAGGGAACCCCTCGAAACACGTCAGCCCACCTTTGAGCACTTGCTCTTGTATGAGCATGTCTAATTTCAAAATCTTTATGAATATGTAGATCCTTTTTATATGCATTTATCGTTTCTGTATACGAATAAACTGTATCATTTTGATTAAAGCATCAGATCACGCTCCTTCCACCTCTTTCCTTCACCTGGCTCTCTTTGGACCACCCCTGGTCAGTTTAGGCAGCTGGACACGCATGATCATCTTTTAATTCCCTTCCTTTGAAAGTACTACCACTCTATACTAACATCGCCTTCACGAGCGCCGGAGAAATTCTCTCTTTGCCTACTCTTGACAATCCCATTGCTCTCAACAATCTGTTGCTCCTGCCTCTTTTTTTTATTTAAAGCCCAACTCCAGACAAAATCTTCTTTTTTTGTCATCCCTCCCACCCCCTCTAACCCATTCTGTATGGTGTAAAGCTTTCTCTATCTGCTGAAGTCAGTTATACTCACCCGAGTATATATATATATATATATCCAGGTCACTTGCTGATGCATTTTCCATCTGCGTGAGAAGCCATCCAGTCACCTTCACTCCATTCGGTCTGACATCAGATCTCTTCTGGTTTCTAAAAGGACCCCACCACTGGCTGGTCAATGGGAATGGTCCACATCATTCAAGCAGTGATGTGGACGACTGGAAGAAGGAACCCTCCAGGAAGTAAACAGAGTTGACCTGGTACTAAATGATCACCTTTACCCTAGAGTTGAGGTTTCAAAGCAGTAACCCATATTTATGCTCGCCTTCAGGCTCATGCTCAGGCTCATGCTTGCCTTCAGGACTTCTCCAGAGCCTCTCCCATCCTGTGGAATTCCCTGCCCTGGTATATCCGAACAGCCCCTAACCTGTCCACCTTTAGGAGATCCCTGAAAACTCACTTATTCAGGGAAGCCTATCCCACACCCATCTAACAACTGGCGGACTTCTCCAGAGCCTCTCCCATCCTCTGGAACTCCCTGCCCCGGTATATCCGATCAGCCCCTAACCTGTCCACTTTTAGGAGATCCCTGAAAACTCACTTATTCAGGGAAGCCTATCCCACACCCACCTAACTACTGTGCCAGAGCCACCCCCATTAAATCATCCCCTGCATCTATTACCTTTTGTACCACCACCCCCCTCCCTTTAGAATGTTTATATACTACAGCTTGCCAGTTCTTAGATGCGGTGGCTGCATTCGTTAATTTTTTTAAGGTTTTTGTTTAATTAATTTTCATCTTCTGATCCTGCCACTAACACGCCAACTGTCCTAGACGACAATACTCACTTATCAAAATCGTCGTATAGAGGAGCAGAGTTTTGCTATAGGCTGCTCTCCTGATTTGGTCTACAAATACCTTCCACCCATCTCTATTACATTCGGAGGATGAATAGCAGTGGTTCACAGAAGATAGCTTGGAAAGATTCCAACTTTGTTTCAAATTTCAGTTCTGTGCACAGGAAACCACAAGGAATACAGATTCCTATCAGGATCAACAAGTATTTTTCTGTACTTGAAGAAAATGTTCTTAGTCTGAAAAAAGAAAACAAATGCAGCCACCACAGCTAATGACTGGTAAGCTGCAATACATTCCATTTTTGTTCTTGGTTTAGATATGCTTTAAGGAAGAACTGTATTATTTTGCTAAACACTCTTGTCTTTTTTTGCTTGCCTACCTCTCAGGACAGTGCCATGTTTCATTTACCAAGCCTCCTCTTTCCTGCTCAGTAGTCTCGGCCCACAGATGATATATGGTATAATCCATGCCACTTTTGCCTTGGTAGCTGACTTCTTGAGGGATGAAAACCCCGACATTCAAAAACGCTTTATGCAGCATCTGAATGATGCCAGTTAAGTGAATAGCGGAGGTCCTTCCACGTCAAGCCAGGACCCACCAACATAAACTATATGCAGGAGATTGCTTAACCATTTCTTAAAGCAATTAGATGAAATGTGTGCATAGCAGGGTCCCATTGTATAATATGATAAGACTCTGCAGGTAGTACACCAAAGACTTCTCTAACAGAATGGAGTGTATAAACTCTGAGACAATGCCTTCTGGCAGGAATTGGTGAGTGCATGCCACATCTTGCCAGCAATCTATGGAGAAAAATATAAACCACCAAATTTCTGCACAGGTGAGACCAGAAAAGCTGCTGGCAACAACACAATAGGATGGATTGTGGAAACTGAATATAAGCATAGAGTAAGCGATACTAGTCAGTACCAGTGTGCAAAAGTATATTTGCTTTGATTAATCACCTCTAATGTTGGGTGTCCTACGTGTGTTGATGCTGCCACATGTAAAACTATTAGAATAGTTTTTTACATTTTCGAACGGTGTGCCTTGAAACTATTCATAATTTTAAAGGGTGCCTTAAGATTGTCCACAATTTCAAAGGGTGCCTTGACTGAAAAAAGCTTGAGAAACACTGCTCTAGATTATAAGAGTCAGAAACGCTTGATACGCTTGACGCCCATGATGACGTCATTTTTGACGAAACATGTAGGGCAGAGTCTACATCTGTGAAATCTGTGAGATTTCCAATTGTTTCCTGGGAACAAGTATCTCCATTTTCATGCTGGATTTTATTCATCTTAATATGAGTTATTAGCTTTCAGAAACCATGAAATCAGGCCGAGATAGAAGGACAGTTAAATCACACTTGTTTAATAATAAAAGTGAAAAGAATAAACGTAGTCAAAACATAGCCAAAGTTCAGTAACCAGAACGGATAGTCAGCCAAGCCAGAAGTCAGGGATCAATGTAGTGGAACAGCAAGCAGGATCTGGAGCCAAAAGGGATGTCAGCAAAGCAAGTCTTGAACAGGAGCGCAGGAGATATTTTCTGTGATGTTGACCAAGGCGAAGGCAGAGATCCTCTGGACTGGACAGCTTAAGTAAGCATGACTGACGAGCAGGATATCATCAACAGCTGAGTAACTACGGAGAGAGATGGGAGTTGGCATTTAGCCGACAGCCGAGCGGCCAGCTCAGAGAAGGAAGGGTTGAGCCCAGCGTTCTTTGCGTTTTAATAAATGTTTATACAGTTTATGCTATGTGGGTCTTTCTCCCTTCATTCATGTCTACTATGATGCAAAATCCTATACCATGAGCCTTGCCACTATTCTCTATTAATTGAAGGAGGGACAGTGTATAGACTTCCTGTCTTTGGGTTTATCAAGCGTTTCTGACTCTTATAATCTGACATAACAATTACAACGACCACCATTTTATTCTATAGGGTCTCTGCTAAGTATATATATATATATATATATATATATATATATATATAGGTTTGGGGGTTCTGAGTAACTTTCTAGCAAAAAACTATGATTTTTACATGTAGGAATGAAATGTCACAATTGGCATAGGTGGAAAGTAGTTGTACTAAAAGTGATACTAAAGTCTCGTTTTTTTTTTTCTTTAAAAATAACAAACATGTTATAATTACCTGCTCTGTGTCCTGGTTTTGCACAGAGCAGCCCAGATCCTCCTCTTCTCGGGTCCCTCTTTGCTGCTCCTGGCCCCTCCCTCCTGTCAAGTGCCCCCACAGCAAGCAACTTGCTATGGGGCACCCAAGCTCTGTGTGTCCCTTCAGACACGAAGCTCCCGTTCGGCCCTGCCCCCTCTCTCTCCTGATTGCTTAACTGACTTTAATTGACAGCCGTGGGAGCCTATGGCCCTGCTGCTGTGTTCCAGCCAATCAGGAGGGAGAGTCTTGAACGGCCGCGGGATTCGTGGACATCGCTGGACAGAGAGGGACCTCAGGTAAGTATTGGGGGGGGGGGCTGGGGAGGCTGCTAGAATGCATTAAGATAAAAAAACCTTCTGCCTTTACAACCACTTTAAACTCATATCAAAGTCCCAGCACCTCTTGGATGCCCTTTTTTTTCAAATAGGAAAATATAATATGTAATGCTTTACTTGAAACTTGTACGGTTGTACCCATAGAGCAATGAGAGGTTTTTAACTGCTTAGTTGGAATCTCAGCCTTAAGGGAGCATTGATATCAGCACTATTATGTGTATAGGCATAGAACAGTCACAGACAGTAAATGTGTGGCTATTGAACAGATTGTGTCACTGTTATACAATCTGGCTGGCAGACTGGCAGTCTTCGTCTGGAGATGCCTTTGTGGACAGGCATCTGACACATTTTCTGCATTGACTTTATTGTAATCTCTGCAAACTGTAAACATTTAACAGGAAGGACGGTTTACTAACTACAGTATGCGTGGGCCTGCAGTGTATTTTACTTTTTACTAAAGATCCTGTTTGTTGATGATAATACAGGGAACAGGTCTTCTTCAAAATTGGAAATTGTCATTATTCAGCTGTAGTGAAAATAACTAAAATCCAATTGGCCATTGTATGAGCCATTGACATTGTTTATGGATAATGGAAACCCAGTTAGATATCAAACAGGGCCAAAAAAAATAAAAAGACATCAAACCTATGCCGCATTGGATTATATATTATATGGCCAAACGTTTGTGAATCATTAGACCTTCCTATATGCCCAAAAGTACCGTATATACTCGAGTATAAGCCGACCCGAATATAAGCCGAGGCACCTAATTTTACCACAAAAAGCTGGGAAAACTTATTGACTCAAGTATAAGCCTAGGGTGAGAAATTCGCAGCTATTGTAAGTGGAAAAGAGGGTCAACAATGCCCATTTGCAGCCTCACTGTGCCCATTTGCATGCCTCACTATGCCCATTTGAAGCATAGCCCATAGGTCCCCTGAACTTCAAACTTGGTAGTTAAGGGTTCCTAGTTGCCCCCTAGCTGCAGCCAAATTTGGGGTCTCTGGACCCAAAGGGTCCCGAAATGACATTGCTGCAGATGGACACAGTTGACCGAATTTTGGGCCCCGTATCTCGGGGCAACTTGGTGCTAGGAACTCCAAATTTGGATATGTTGTAGTGTTGGTTCCTAGCACCAAGTGGCCCCGAGATACGAGGCCCGAAAGTCGGGTCGGAAAATGTAATTTTTTGCTGCAGAAAAGTGATTGACTCGAGTATAAGCCGAGGGGGGCACTTTCAGCACAAAAAAATGTGATGAAAAACTCGGCTTATACTCGAGTATATACGGTATCTAGGTTTGATGAGTTTGGTATAGAGCAGTGGTCTTCAAATTGCGGCCTGGGAGCTGGATGCAGCCCTTTGCTTGCCTTTATTTGGCCCTTGGGGCACCATTCCTCCCACTGATACAAGATACTATTCTGTCATCTTACACCAACAATGTGACACCATTTCTCCCACTGACACCAATAATGAGGCACACTATTCCTCCCTATGATACCAACATTGGGAAACTATTCCTCCCCTTAATACCAAATGTTTACTCGCACTGATGCCAGAAAAATGTTCACTCCTGCTGGCCACAGTCTGGTCCTCCTAAAGTCTGAAGGACAATAGATTGTCCCTTTGTTTGGAAAGTTTGGAGATCCCTGGCACAGAGGAATGTTAGTGGCCTTTACTAAACCCTGACCTCAACCCTGCAAAACATGTTTGCAATAAATTAGAATGCCGATTGTGAGTCAGGGCTTCTAGTCCACATTCTAGACAAGTACTGTACATCAGTACTTGACCTCACAAATGCTCTTTTGACTGAATAAACACAAATTCTTACAAACACACTCCAAAAAATTGTGGAAAGCTTTCCTAGACGAGAGAAGGCTATTTTAGAAGCAAAGGGGGTCCTCTATAAGTTGGTCCATTGTTTGTAATGGGATTTTTAACAAGCTCATATAGATGTGTTGGTCAGGTACTTGGCCATACAGAGTATAAGCAAGCAACTCTTGCATGATTCTTTTTGTTTTTGTTTTTTTTATAAATAACAATTTTTATTGAACATTTTTTTAATACAGAAATCAGAAAACATGCATATAGCTCACTATTAGCAAAGTAGCGAAGGAAGGTTACAAAGGTCATTGTATCAAGAGATAATAATTTCCATAGAAAAAAATGACTATAGGAGCATGTAAGACCTATTGATTACTCTCACATGTGATCTGATCATTAAACAGGCTAATGTAACCAACAGGACTGCATGAAGTGCATCACTTTAGGGGTGGGTAAGGCCCCTTTCACACTGGGGCGGTTTGCAGGCGCTATTGCGCTAAAAATAGCGCCTGCAAACCGACCTGAAACAGCCGTTGCTGTGTCTCCAGTGTGGAAGCCCGAGGGCTGTGCGGTGCGCTTTCAGGACGCTGAAAAATGTCCTGCAAGCCACATCTTTGGGGAGCGGTGTATTTACCGCTCCTAAAGCGCCCCCTCCCATTGAAAACAATGGGGCAGCGCTCCGAACCCTTTAACCCTTTTTCGGCCGCTCGCGGGGGTAAAACCGCCCCGCTAGCGGCCGAAATGCGCCGCTAAAACAACGGTAAAGCGGCGCTAAATATAGCTCCGCTTTACCACCAGCGCACCCAGCGCCCCAGTGTAAAAATAGACTAAAGGTGTTGCAGATCAGACCAGAATTGTTGGATAGCCCAATCCATGTGTGTATGGGTAGTTTAATGGTTATACAGCGGTGCTCATGGACTGGAAGTGGAGTCATTGTAGATGTGGCTGGACATGAATATGCCATTACAGAGAAGGCTGTTCTGTGGAATCATCATTTAAATACAAAGATTGTGCTTTATGATATTATTTTGTTACTTCAATAAAAATATTGAAATATAAATATATTTATGTTTGTAGATTATAGTGTTCTATTTAAGAGGTGCCATTTTATACACTTTTTCAAAATGTATGTTCAAGATGTTATAAAAACTCTTCAAAGAGAAGCCAATGTTCATAGATAAGCAAAGTCTGGATTGACCTGTCCAATTGTCTTTCTTGTGACTCCTTGGTGCTTATCTATTTATTTAATTCGGTCTTTAGTTCATTGGTCACCACCTTCTCCAGCTCTCCTTATTTTCTTTCTTAAAGCGGAACTTTACTTCTAACAGTTTAAAAATATACATTCCACATTAATAATTATGCTACCAAAATTAATGTGTGTCGTAATTTGCCTCCAGCATTGTTCCTGTTTCTTCTGGCTAGAAGCCACCATTTTGTTGAAGTCCAGAGCAGTCACTTCCTTATTGGAATCTCTCCCTCTCTCAATGGTCTCAAAAATTATATATCACTTTCTGTAATTAAAATACGCACTTTTCCTGTCTTGTTTGTATGTCTTGGTTTAGCTAGAGAGGAAGGCTGACAGAAACTTCACAGTGCTGAGGTTCACAGGCTGCAAAATATTAGGGAGAGAAGATAAGACACAATTCTTATGCCACGTAAACGCAAAATTCCGACGCATGCTCGGAAACAATTCGACACATGCTCAGAAGCATTAAACTTCCCTTTTATAGTGCCGTCGAACGTGTTGTATGCCGTGGTGTTATTGACTGTCGGAATTTGGTGTGACCGTGTGTAGGCAATACAGTTTGAGCGAAATTCCATCGGAATTCCAACAGGAAAACTATCAGAGCTTTTTCCGACGAGAATTCCGATCGTGTGTACGCGGCACTATAAGTATTATTTTGTGTCTCCCTGGCAGCAGAATTTGTCCTGTCACCTCTCCTACTTTTCTTCTTCTTTTTTTTTTTTTTACTTTCAATAGATTTTAATTAATTTTAACATGTCATACAGAATTTGGGCTTGATACATGTATCGCCCAGGACAGGTCATGTGACAATAAAAGGAAAAAAAAAAACCATGAGAACAATGCTTGAGTGAACTAAAACCGTAACAGAACATAAGCCCAGGTGAAATGAACTAGTAATGCGAAAAAGGACTTGTTGTCTTCCCCAAAGTTTGAGGTGTGAAGTGGAGGAGGATATCAGCTTGACGCTATGAAAACAGGGGGATAGAACTTGCCCAGGGCACCCATGATGGGATCTTCCTGTGCTCCGAGCTTGCTCCCTCCTAAATCCTCAACCTATATCTGGTAATGTCTTGGGAAAGAAAAGACTTGGCCAACCTCCCTGTCTGCTTGGGTGGTTGCCTGTAGGTGAAGTGCGTGTCGGGTGATGTTACCTGTGCTTTGAAAACTAACAGTTTCAAGCCAGCTTAGAGGTTAGCTGGAGCTAACAGAGCTATCCTGGGAAGGATAGAAAAGGGTGGTGTCCTACTTTTCTTTTTTGCTTCCCCAATCTCTGTTCCCTCCACACAATCTGTGTCATTCCTGTTGCTTTCTTCCCCCTTCAGCAGCAGTAAATCTTAAAGCAGTCAGCTGATTGGCCTCTAGTGGCTCTGATTTTTGGCACAGTGCCGAGAATAGAGAGCAACTGATTATGTGCAGAACAGGGTTAGACAGTATATTTACTGGATTTTAAACAGTATAGACACTTATTTTTAATGTTTTATATCGCTATACCTACAAAAGGGGCCAGCCTGGAGTGAACTATCAAGACTTAATTTTCTGACTAAAGTTCCACTTTAATTCCTCAGTAGGGTTTTTAGCTATGCCTTGCTTAAAGCAGTGGTCAGATTACGAGCTTTTCCCTTGGATCCTGAAGAGTTAAGAAGTGTGCATTACCCCGAAGAACTGTCAGGGAAAGATATTTTTGTGATCATATTCTCTTCTTTAAATAGTTTTGCTGTTCTGGAGGTATCTAGCACAGGGAGACTAATTAGAGTCATTTACCACTTCACGTGGGGTCAGATATGTTTCACTGGAGAGAGACGGTGGTCAGAAGGTGGGGTGTCTTGTCTGTCCACTCCTAACCCCACCCTGTCGCTTCCAAGCATGTCCCTGATGGCCTTGACTCCTTGCATATTAATCTGCTGGCTCCGGCTGCTCCTGTCACCATAGAAACACCTACAACAGTCTCCTGTCACGATGAGTACCCTAAGACCCCCTCTCCTTAGTTAGTGACTTGTTTTTACAAAAAGTGTATGCTACAAGCAGAGAAATGTTAGTTTCCCAATAAATATTTGACATTCCTGGTTTTTTTTCAGGTGTAAAAAGAGAAAGATAGACGCAGAGGTTCCATAATTCACTATGGAAAATATCCAAGGGAAAAACTGGTAGCATGATTTGCTGCTATACATATTTTTAGTATGCAGACAGGAGCAGAGACTTGTTATTCAGCACACATTAATAAATGCTTTGACAGGTACAGCTGACAGCTCTTCTGTGTCATTTATTTAATTGCAGACATTTCCTCTATGCCCTGAACTTTTTTCCTTTAAATTTTATTTTTTTTTTTTTTTTCATATGCCTAAACTGCTGGCCTGTCTGGAAAAGTTCCAGAGTTCAGATTTTTTTGTATGTGTGCTGTGACAAACGTTATTCCTTTCATTTATGGTATATGCATGTTTTTACATGTCCTTTGTGTATCTGTTTGTTGATGTTTGGGCACCAGTAACCGGACTTGTTAGGCCAGTATACCCTTGCTGAGGCCATTCTTAACCAGGGTTCCGTGGAGCTTTAGGGTTCCTCAAGAGGTTGCTAGGGGTTTCCTGAGCTATGGTTTATTGATGTCCCATTTGATGGTGTGTGCATAGTTCAAGGGCCTTTGCCATTTGTCAGAGCCAGCTGCATGACATATATGGTCTGTTTAGCTGTCTATAAGGCTGGTATTCTGACCACCACTGTAATGGGGGGTATTCTTCCCACTGATCACCAATGCAGGGGGCATTAGTGCTAGCGGTTCCTTCAGTTGTGGTTAATTGACTTCCTATCTGATGGTGCCCTCATATTTCCAGGTCCATCCCCACTTGATAGAACCAGTAGCAGGACACTGATGGTTGTAAGGTTGGCATTCTAATCAGCACTGTAAAGGGGCATTCTTCTCACTCACCACCAATATGTAGGGCATTGGTGCTGGGGGTTTCTTTGAGTTGTGGATATTGACTTCCTATCTAATTGTGCCTTCATACTACCAGGTCTGCCCCCACTTGGTGGAGCCAGTAGCAGGACACCGATGATTGTTTTAGCTGACTGTAATGCCTCGTACACACGGTCGGAATTTCCGACAGAAAAAGATGGGAGCTTTTGGTCGGATAATCCGACCGTGTGTATGCCCCATCGGACTTTTTCTGTCGGCATTTCCGACGGACTTAGATAGAGAACATGTTCTTAATTTTTCCATCGGAAATGCTGACGGAGGTTATCCCGTTGGCAAGTCCGACCGCGTGTACGCGGCATAAGGGTGGCCTTATATCCACCACTGTAGGTGTGCATTCTTCTCACTAAACACCAATGTTAGAAGCATTTTCTTAATGACCCTAGTGGACTAATCTTAGCAGGGGTTCCCTGAGACCTGAAAATTATACATTTTTTGTGTATGCATAGTTCTAGGGTCAATGCCAAATGATCTTTTTAGCTGTCTAAAAAGGTGGCATTCTGACCAGCGCTGTGGGGGCCTATTCTTCCCACTGGCCACCAATATAAGGGGCATCTTTCCTACTGACCATCAATGAATCGTTTTTTTCAGGAGTTCATTGAGACCTGATAATAAATTCTGGGGTAAAAATTTGAGAAAGGTTGGGTTAGAGAGTAGGCAGAAAAAAATATTATTACAATATTCTTAAAAGTTCATAGTACCTTAGCCTGTCTCTGTATTAGCTATTGTATTTCTCTGCACAGTAAAGGAAGAACTAGAACATCTAATACATTACAGAGTGTGCAGAGAGAACCCAGGGTTGACCTGCTTGGTGTTTTGCTGTTATTCCACTATCCAATTACAAGATTACAGTACTCGACCAAGCTCTATTGCTTTAACTACAGTAGAGAAAAGTGGGGTCAGAATCTCTGTGCTGAATAACAGGAGGTACTCCATTTGAAAATTAGCCGAACAAAATAAAGCTGACCTTATAGTGCAGTGCAGATGAATTCATCTTCTGCGGAGACTGTTATATTTTGACGGCTGGGGCAACTGGCCATCAAAATATCTGCACGGTGGCTGCATCTGATTGGATGTACCCATTGTTTCCCTAAGAAGTTTCGACAAAAGTTCATTGAACAATCAAATTTTGTCAAACAGAGCAGGGCCACCCAATGAGGCAATTTTGTTTGGTTCATTGGTAACGGGGTAAAATGTGCAATGTATGGCCAGCTTTACACTTGTTCTGGCAGGTAAACAGCTCATACTCATATTTCTGCTGTGAATTAAGGTGTTAGCCCTTACCTTTACTTTAGATGTTTTGTTGTTAGTGCTAGCCTAATACGTTTTTATAAAACCTACCCAGTACTTATGCATGGACACTGGTGGCTTGCATCACCTACTGGCTTCCTTTCAGGAGTCAGGACTGATTTCATAGAAACAACATTAGTAACTTGTGCCCTATGGTCAATTACTGACACAGTAAGTGAGGATAATCTTTTTAACAGGGTCATAGACAACAGTTAAAACCTGACAGATGTTCTAGGCTTTCCCTGCTCTAGCCAAAAAAAATTATATTTTAAGTAGAGTAATCTTTTATGGGTTGTTTTCCAATGTTGCGGGTAATGGACAGTCCTTTTTATGGTATTAAAAAGTTTAGGCGTGGTTGCCCACGGGTCTTGACCTGCAACAGATGCCATCAACTGTGGAATGCCTACCAACCCAGTCACAGGCCAGGTCTAACAATGACTTTTAATTGTTTAGCCATCTAAAGGAAGTTCTGCAGGGGAAGAGCTGTTTTCCCTTACTTTATTTAAAATTGACTGTCTATAGTAGAATGTAACAGCAGTAATGTTACATCAGGTCAAGACTTATAATCATTGTAGTAGATTGGCTTTTAAATGTTTTTTGATTTTTCAAGCAAGGTTACTATCAAAGAAACAGTGGCAGTCATTCCATGCAACATTGTCATCCCTTCTAAATGTAGACTGCAGTAGGAGTGAATGGCAGTGCATTTTTTTGTACCTGATTGATCAGGGTTGCAGAGTTAGAATGGAAGGAGACAGGGGGAGTTGGGAATCCTTGTCTTGCAGGATCGCATGCTGAGAGAATGCAGGATCACATGCTTTGTTGTTCCCGAAACACAGTTGACCAGCATGCAGGGTTTGTCCCAGTGACATAACTAGCCAGATGGGCTATGCCCTCAAGTTAATTACGGGGTCAGTTTAATGCCTGACTCGCACTGATGTTGGAGACTGGCCTCTTAGACTATACAGTTTGGTTATAGATGCTCACGGTGTAACCGTGACCAGCGTGGTATTTGTATTCTGAAGGTTGTTATACTAAGAAGTTCAATAAAGCTGTGGCCTTGCCCTACTTCCAACTTAAAGTGGCCTATATTTCTTTTTGGGGGGCAAGGGTGTTGTTGTGGTTTAAAATAAGTCAGGGGTAAGACAAGACTAAGCTTCTCAGCAGTCATGCAGGATCACATGCTTTGTTGTTCCCAAAACACAGTTGACCAGCATGCAGGGTTTGTCCCAGTGACATAACTAGCATATCTGGCACCTGGGGGTGTATATTTTATTTTAACCCTCCCCATAAATCAATTTTTAGTTATCATGAAATTATATATCATGCATGCTTGGGGGTGTGGCGTATAATTAGCTGGGGGAGGGCAGATAGCAGCAGTTGTATGTATAGTTGCACTTTTGCAGAGATACTGATAGCAAATCAATCTGCCCAATGTGCAGGCACTCAGAGATGCTATGTCCTGCATGGTTATCAAGGGATGCATTGACGGTATCAAGAAGAGGCATGGGAAATAAAGGGGTGTTGCTTCACAGAGAAGGGTGTGGAGTGTTGGAGTATCACCCCATTGGTGTCATTGTCATAAGTGTCATTAGCAGTAATGGTAACCTCCAGCATTTGTGTATTTGGCAGCATTAATAACCATCAGCACTGGTGTAAGTGGCCATAATAATCACCCCTTCCTTGGTGGTCAGTGGAAGGCTGTAACTACTGTCGCTGGCTGTAAAAATTATACCCTCCCCTCCATTTAGAATTTTAGTAACTGGGTGTAAAAATACCCCCTCCCCCCCCCCCCCCCCCCCCAGCATTGATGTTCAGTGGTCTGGCACCCCCACCCCTCCCACACATATGCACACATAAAATTAGAAAAGCTGGCATGCCTTACCGCTTTCTGAAAATGCTAGTTGCCTGACTGTCATGCTGAGCCTCTTGTTTCAATATTGAAACATATAATATGTCAATGACTTGGCAGAAGTATGCAGATAAGAAGTTCTGGCTTCACTTATGGCAGCTTTTTCTGGATTCCTGGTAAGCAACTAGCATTTTTGGAAGGCACATATTTCTGTCATGGCAAATTTTCTTTACATTAAAAGTATGCAAAATCTTGAGGCACCCCAGTCCAAAAATGTAAATGTTACTTATCAATTGGAAACGCATCAGAGGCTTCATCAGTTCACATCTGAAGCTCCGCTTCAGATGTTTCCCTATCACATCAAAGGTCCCACCATCACATCCGAAGTTCCCCCTTTTGCACCAGAGCTTCCCTTCACAACAAAGTCCCCACCATCACATCAAAGCCCTCCTTCACATCAGAAATCTCCCATCATGTCAGAGGTCTCCCCATCACATCAGAGTCCTCCTTTCATGTCTGAGACTCTCATCACAATAGAGCCCTCGCCTATATATCAGAGGCCTTTCTGTTCATAAGAGTGGACTTCTGTCTTCTCCTGAATGCTGGGGTGACATTGCATGTCTCCTGCTCTGGATCAGTCATGTGTTGCCATGGTGTGAGTGGCCTGCCCGCCACCACCATAGCAACAAATAACATTGTGTGTCCTGGCCAAAGAATGTCATTGGTTGTTATGGTGCTGGCGGCCGTCCCATCAGCACCATGGCAACTTATAATGCTGATCCAGAGCAAGCTGTGTCTGATGCTCATGGCACTTGACTGAAACGCAATTGGCACCCTGGTTGACAAACACAAATGCAGCCAATATCGGAGATCCAGAGTAGCCCTTTATGTTGCATCTGTTATAAACATTTATATAGTACGTAATACCATTGCTACAAATGAGATCAATAACAAATCAGTATATTGTCGCAGACTGGTTAAGTAACATGACTTATAAAAAATGTGCTGCATACACAGGAGAAGCACACTGAATGGATTAGCCTTGAATGTCTCTATTGTGTTTCCTGTATGTCCTATAACCTGGAGATCCATTAAACCGACCCTTTCAGAAAGAAAGGATAATGCAGTCCTGCAGAGAATAGAGCGCTCGCTATCGCCCTAGGCCATGGAAATGTCTTTTATGATGGAAAATGTGGAGCGAACACTGAGAGACCCAGCAAGCTGGGTTAGGGGAGTGTATGGACTGGGAATGTGCGGCCCTTGTAACCCCGACCCTGTGCTGATTCCAGTCAGCCTGGTGCCGAGGTTCAAGTTTCACTCTGGAGAATGAAAGTAGCCATATTTAGCATGAACTTGTACTGGCCACGAGGGAAGAGAAGGGAGGGGTGGAGGAAATAGCGGGGCTATAGAAAAAGACAGCAACCAATGTCTGAGAAGGAGAATTATCTGAGCTCTGCTGGAAAGGGACATCCATAGAAAGGCAATCTACATTACCGTGCACTAAAATATACAGCAATTAGCCAGATTATTTGCCACCTGTTCCGCAGACAGGGTATGGCTTCTACAATTAGCTTGGTCAATGTAAAAGTGCATTATTGGGTGCTTTATATAGTCCTGAATAGCAGCAGGGGGCACTTTAGGGTGATGGCTTATAAGTGTCAGCCTGCTATATTCCTGTCAGTGGCCGTCACATGACGGCGACCATGCCGCGAACACTCCAGATCGGCCATTCAGTTGAACGTATTGCGCTGCAGAGATCCAACAAGTATGGGTTTGTTTCCCTACACTAGAGACAGTCCGCAGCATTCTTGCCTGTCTCCAGCTCTGTATTTAAAGAATTTCAAGTGGCGCAGTCTCCAGAACAAATTCTTGCATGAGGATACGTTTTTACTAAGATATGTTTGTACCATTAACTCCACAAGGCCTCGCTCAAAGCAGACTCTTTCGCTAAACCTTTGACAATGTAGTCCAGCACTTAGCTAGTTAATGATACTAAAAAAAAATTGCTTTGCTGGCTACTGTAAATCAAAGGTGGGTTCTTAACGATCAGATTAAGGGTGCCAGGGTTACAATAACATTTCTCTGAAGGAGGAGACGTGTTGTGACACAGCTGTGTAATAAACGTGTTCGTGAGGTCAGTGCACCGCACCACACGCAGAAAGAAATTCTGTCTGGTGTATATGAAACAAACCCTTTGGGATGGAGTTCTTCCTCACCTTTATACACAACACTAACTTTAAAATGAAGCCAAATGTAGTCAGGAAGGACTGACCCAGCATTTACTTTGATGTAATATTTTAAAGTGTGGTCTTGTATTATGAATGTGCTAAGATCCTTCAACCTATGTTCCATAAATACAATTTTTGTGTATGTATGTATATATCCCTGTAGCCATTCGGCCACTCGGGCACTTCCCAAGGGCCTCGGGCCACTAGGGGGCCCCATCAGGGTTGCCAGCCTTAGCTGCTTTAGCCTTAGCTAGCCTTGCCAGGGACAGTATGTAAAAATCTGTGTTTTTTTTACATCTGTTTCTGAAATGTCCCTTACCGACATCCTTTTGGTCTAAAAAAAAAACGAGATTATAGCTGCCCCACCTCTCCAGTACCTTCTCAGCCAATAGAAACATGTCTGTGTATACTGTGTGTACATGTATGTGTATACTGTGTGATTGTATACTGTGTGTGTGTATACTGTGTGGCCCCATAATCTCTGATTGCCTGGGGGCCCCATAATCTCCTATTGCCCGGGGGGCCCCATGAGTTGTCAGTCCGCCCCTGCCCTGTAGTCATATTAATATTTACGGGCCAGCTCTCCGGGCACCATGTCTGATGCTTCAGAGTCTATTCCAAAATATTTTCTTGCCCAAATTTTTTTAAAAGGTAGGTCACAAGGTCTTTGCTCCACCCTCCCCAATTGCTCAGTAATGGATCAACATGCAGAACATTATAACATGCACATGCCAATTCGTACACACCTACTAGGGCCTATTAATCTACCAGCATGTCTTTAATGTATGGAGACAGTAGTTCCTGAAGTAAACTCACACAAGCACATGAAGAACATGCAAACTCAATGTGGCCTGGTTAGGATGCGAACCAAGCACCCTAGTGCTGCTAGGCAGGGGATTCTAATGAATGAACATACCATTCAGGCTTTTTCAACTCTCAGTGATTCTGTGGGCTAGCTCTCTGGGCGCCATGTCTGATACGCTTCAGAACCTTTGCCATAAAAATTTCTCTGCAATTTTTTTACAGCCCTCTCTAGTTGCAAAGTTCAGGACTGGTATGCGGAATGTGCATAGACAATTTGTACACACATACTAGGGCCAATTTAAGATAGGAGCCAATTAACCTATCAGCATGTCTTTGGAGTGTGGGAGGAAACTGGAGTAACCAGGGGAAACCCATAAAAGCACAGAGAGAACATGCAAAATCCATGCAGGTAGTATCCTGGTTGATATTCGAACTGAAAACCCTAGTGCTACAGGGTAGTGGATTATGATGAATGTATATATCCATTCAGTCTTATCCGACTGTCTGTGATTCTGTGGGTTAACTCTCTGTGCACCATGTCTGATATGCTGACCTCAATGCTCTGTCTAATTGGGCGACTATGTGACAGATGAGGTTTAATGTTGATAAATGTAAAGTTATGCACTTGGAGGCTAAGAATATGCATGCATCATACATGCTAGGGGGAGTACAACTGGGGGGATCCATAGTGGAGAAGGATCTGGGGGTTTTGGTAGATCATAAGCTCAATAATAACATGCAATGTCAAGCTGCGGGTTCCAAAGCGAGCAAAGTCCTTTCTTGTATTAGGAGAGGTATGGACTCCAGAGAGAGAGAGATATCATTTTGCCCCTGTTCAGATCATTAGTAAGACCTCATCTGGAATATGCAGTCCAGTTTTGGGCACCAGTTCTCAAAAAGGATATCGGGGAACTGGAGAAAGTGCAGAGAAGGGCAACCAAACTGATAAGAGGCATGGAGGAGCTCAGCTATGAGGAAAGATTAGAGAAACTGAATTTATTCTCTCTTGAGAAGAGGAGAATAAGGGGGGATATGATCAACATGTTCAAATATATAAGGGGTCCATATAGTGAACTTGGTGTTGAGTTATTCACTTCACGGTCATTTACGTTAATGGTTTTAACATGACAAAATGTGGAAAAAATATTTAAGGCACTGTATAACAAAACAAATGAATGCAATTATGTTTTCTTTAGAAAAATATTTAATGTATTTTTAAATGCAGCCGCTCTAGGTACCTGAATATGACATGCTTTTAGCCTTCTATAGTTCCCTGTATGGCAGGACTTATACTGGCAGAGGGAGGGACAGGACTAGGGATCGGTCAGATGTGCTGCAATACAAATGAGCTGGCAAGGAACATTCTAACAGGAGTAGAGAGCAGAGTAAGTAGAGAGATGACCCATCATGCCACTGCTACTACTATCCAATCACAGGCAGGGGGCAAGGAGGTACCCAGCTGTATTTCTAAACGTTGGTAGACAAAAGTCAAATCAGCAGGATAGAATTTTTTTCTCAACCGGACAGGTTTTTAACAGCAAATGACACCCTGGGCTCAGAGGAAGTCGTTTGCATGACCCTTGTCATTATTCAACCTAAAAGACTAGTGGTGGAAAGAAATTACTTTGAGGGACATCTCTGAGTTGAAGGTGAGTATCACAACAAAGGTTTTTTTTTTTTTCTATAACTGGGCTGTGAATTTTTTGTTTTTGTAACTCAAGTTCTGCCTAAGGGCTGAATATTTAGAGCTGCATAAGCCCAACTGTTAAAGGTTTTCCTTGCAGCTTTAGTATGTATTATATTGTCAAATTTATTTTTCTGTCTTCTGCTCAGGTCTTCATCTCCAAAGATGACACAGCAGATGAAGGACCTCCAGCTGGCACAGACTAAGAAGCCGCCAGGGCCCTCCTCGCCCAATGCTGCCAAGAGGCTGTACAGGAACCTGTCTGGGAAGTTCCGGGTGAACTACACGTCGTTCGATGAAAGCAGCTTGGCGGCACGAAATGAAAAGGAGAGGCTGCGGAAGTCATCCCTTGTATGTCTCTTCAGAATATTGATGCTGATGCAAGAAGGTTGATTTATGAATGGACAATGAGGGTGTCAATGGCATTTACATTAATTTCCACCCAACTATAGATACATAGCAGAAATATATATCACATCATAAATCTGGTGAAATCTGTAGAAAAGTGAAACATTTATAATTAGGAAATAGGCAAACTGGAGATTGTATGTCATGCCATAAACTTTTTTTTCTGGTTTTGGATAGAGGGGTCAGGGATGAGTTAGAAAGTTCCCCTTACTTCCTATCTATTAAGATGACTCTAGCTGCCCATGGTCGGCATTGAGTGCATACTGCACAATGTGTGGCCTACTGGTTGCCAGCCATTTATCTGGAGCATACGGTGAGTGCCCTCCATACCACTGTGCCCAGGGCGACCTCCCCTCCTGCCCACCCCTTGTCCCAGCCCAACATAGGACAATTAATTGTTAAAGCAGGAACTACATGTGCTACCTGTCTGGCTATGCAGTGTGAACAATACATGTAAATCACAAGACTGACTGTACAGAATAAAAAATGTTTTGGCAGGTAAACCATAAGCACATACCGTATGTCTTTTAACTGTGTATTTAGCTTTTAGTCTGGTGTTTAGCTTTTTTCAGGTTCATTCACATATGCCTTTTATTGTAGTTTCAGGGGAATTCTGCACTCTTTGAAGCAGTGGAAATGCAAGATCTTGATCGGGTACAAGAATTACTGAAGCAATACAGTGTGGAGGAGCTGGATCTCAACACACCAAATAGCGAGGGCCTGCTTCCACTAGATATAGCGATCATGACCAACAATGCACCCATAGCGAAGACGTTACTGCAGGCCGGAGCAAAGGAGAGCCCACACTGTGAGTAATGTGCACGGAAGGGATGCTTCATTACCGCTACAGAGTTCTTTATGACGGGTTGTTATGCTAATAGTAGTGTAGCTTTGGTTTCAACCACACAGTTTATAGCTTAATTTATAACCCATTATTTCTTTGCAGACAATACTACTTCAGTGTTCTCCACTCTGTCTCTTCACTGCCTCATAATTTATACCAATGGCAACATTATTACCCGGCCTGTTTTTATAGGGCCACAGAACATAAATAACAGGTTGGTTTATGTGTAAATGTTTCAGGAGTTTATAACAAGTGAAGATATTTCAAGGTAAACGCTAGGCAAATAAAACATGCATGGGGGCTGTGCCTGCACTGCAAAGGTTAATAGCTAATTTTGTTTAGGGGAGTGGAGAAACCATTTTACTGATCCTCTGCGTCCCCACGACATGGATTGTCCCTTGGTGTCCTCACGTCCAGTGCAGGGTTTTGAACCCCACTCTAGTCTTGATGACACTAAGGCCCTAGACCGGTGGAGCATGGGTGTGCAGATGCTGCAGGGTTGGAGGAACTGATTGCAGTGTGGGCACAGTCCCATTGCAAGGGATCATTTTTATTTGCCTGGAGTTGGGCTTTAAAGCTAAACTCCAGTTGGGCATGTAAATAAATATAGCATTAAGGCCTTGTATTCTTAAAGTCTCCCCAGTGAAGGGGTATGAAATGGGTGGAGGGCAGTTGCAGCTGGTGTTTTTTTTTGGGGGGGGTGGCAAACAAACACACCCCCTCCCCGAGCGGGGCCGGTGTTCTGTCCAAATGTGTCCGGCTATCATATAGTGTCCACCCCGTACTGCACAGGCGCAGCGCTTGCGCAGTAGGGAGGACAAAGCCATTCAGAAAATTTCGTAAGATGAGCGGCGCCTGCGCCGTGAGTCAAGTTGCAAGCCCCACCATCCAAGTTGACATAGGGCTACACAAACTTAGATGGCCCCTCACGGGCTCGCTTCGCTCCCCACGCTTCGGGCGTGGCCTCGCTGCGCTCAGCACGTTTTTATTCTAACTCTATGTCCACTTGGATGGTTGGGCTTGAACCTGGACTCACGGCGCAGGCGCCGTTCATCTTCGGCGAATCTGCTTGTCCTGTGTACTGCGCATGCGCAGTACACAGCAGACAGTATGTGATGGGGGACACAATCCGACAGGACACCGGCGGCACCTCCCCCCCTGCTGTCTGCCAGTTGGTCCTGCACTTACCCCATCTAGGTGGGTAGCGGGCAGCAGCTCCATGTCCTCTCCTCCATCACAGCGGCTTCCAGCCTTCCAGCGCCTCCCCTCCTCCTAGGCATCCAATAGGATAGCCTGTCCTTTTAGCCAATCGGGTGACGGGTCTCAAAACCCTGCCAGGAGGAGGATCAGTGTTACAATAGCCAATATTCTTCTCTGGGTGGGCTTCTGTTTGCATTCTCTGCACCCTGAGCCCACTTTAGTTTGAAGCCTATTAGAGCCTCTGGCTCTAATCAGGTGCTTCAAAAAACATCCCCACCATTGTAATTCATGCATTCGGCGTCCTGCAAGGGGCCGGATGCATGGATAGGGGGAGCGGCGCCCGTGCGCCCTTAATGGACGGGCCGCCCCTGGTGGAGGGGTTATAGCCTAATAGCCAAGTGGCTCAATTCATTTGTTTTGTGCTGTGTAGCCCCAGCAGGAGTGTGGTCTGCAAAGACTGGGCCACATCTAACGCTGCAGACCAGTACCATTGGTCTGCAGAGTCAAAACATTGAAAACAGCATTGAATCCTCCCAAGCAATTCAAATCTATGTTAGCGGTGTCTCTGGTGGAGCTGCCCCTTAATTAAGCAACTATGGAAAAAAGTAGCGCAGATACACATTTCAAAGATGTCCCCATTGCCCCTTCTTTTATTCTGTATCCCATGCTTTACTATAACTGTGGGTTAAGCAAAAAATGCTGCATGTGATTTTAGATGCTTTAACTGGAGCCTGAAAGCGCATCTATTAAATTCACAAAATACCGTACTTGCTAAAAAATCTGAAAACATATGTTTTCACATCCCACTATAATATAATTGTGAAACTATTTATTTATTTTGCCATTAATTAAAGCAGAACTAATGCTAGTTAATGAAGAACTGGCAACCTTTTTGCTCATTATACTCGTTATTTTTCTTGCTGGAATGACTTGTGCTTCCCTCGTACATCTCTATTGTTATCCGGTAGCCATAAACATTGATGGAGGAATCTCCACTGCCAGCAATTGTATTAAGCAGCTGTAGCAACCGTGACTGCCTGATGGCGCTGCCATACAGTGACTGCATCTGATAGGATGCAGCTTTTTATTAGACCGATCATTTGCTACTTGGCTCAATCGTTTTTTTAATCAGCTTTTGTTGACCTGGGTGATGCTTGCAGGGCTCAAATTTTGGCAGATTCAGCTGAAAATTTGAGCAGTCTATGCCCAGCCAAAGTCGTTATCACACCAGGAATGAGGTTTGTACAGAACAGTCTATACCACTTACCTGCCATATTTTACCCTTCTAGTTATGAGCTTGGAAAGTCGGTCGCTCCATCTGTCCACGCTGGTGCGGGAAGCTGAACAAAGAGTGAACGACCTCACTGCTCAAGTTGTTAATGAAGCTCCCAATGCAGATTGTTCTGAAAAAGAAAAGCAGCTGAAATCTTGGGAGTGGCGATATCGGCTATACAAGCGCATGAAAGCGGGATTTGAGCATGCACGTAAGTCAGGTTAATTAAAATGTGTCAAGTTTTCTTTGGCCTGCGTGACAGACTAATGCGGCGTACACACCGTCGGAATTTCCGATGGAAACTGTCCGATGGGAGCTCTTCATCGGATTTTCCGACCGTGTGTATGCCCAACGGTCTTTTTCTGTCGGAATTTCCGACGGACTTTGAATTGAGAACCTGTTCTCGGAAAAAAACCTTTCTATCGGATTTTCCGATCGTGTGTATGCAATTCCGACACGCAAAATTCTGACGCATGCTCGGAAACAATTCGACGCATGCTCGGAAACAATTCGACGCATGCTCGGAAGCAATAAACTTCCCTTTTATAGTGCTGTCGAACGTGTTTTATGCCGCTGTGTTATTGACCGTCGGAATTTGGTGTGATCGTGTGTAGGCAACACAGCTTGAGCGGAATTCCGTCGGAAAAACCGTCAGAGTTTTTTCCGACGAGAATTCCGATCGTGTGTATGCGGCATTAGGCCTGTTTTGCATGGGCTTCAGCTTGTATAGGAGCAGTATGAACAGCAAGCTTTGACAAAGCATTTGCAGAGCTTTCAGCAAGCTTTGTTGTAGCTTTTAATGTACCATTCTACACCATCAAATGATGAACAAAGATAAAGGTGTTGGCGCTACAAAACATCACATAGATAATGATTCAACATAATAAACGGCGCATATTAAACCATGTGCAAATAGCAAACTATAACAGTCCAATGTGACAATCTCAACACCATAAAAACATAATATAAATTCTTCTAGTTGGATGTGTCTTCAAATAAATGCTTCACCACGAGTGCTCATGAGGTAGATGGCAACTCACCAAAAGGTGTTTGACCACTTTTTAAGGTAGGTCAAAATGCACGTAAATTGTATGTTTCACCGTACTGGCTTCCTGATGACGCCTGTATGGTGAAACATACCTCGGAGCGGGGATTCGTCATTTATGGGTCCCATATGTGACAACCAGTGGCGGCCCATCCATTAGGGGCACCCGGTCGCCCCCTCCTCTATCCACACAGCCCCCTGTATGTATAATAGTGTAGCGGCCATAACCCCTAGGGGCGACCTTAGATTTTATGGGCTCACCAATTACCTCCTCGTAGCTCGTCGGTTGTTGTCTAGGGGTTCCCAGGGTTAGTACCCAGTAACATCAGAAGCTGACACACAAAAGTCCTTTTGAGGATTTTTATTTTGCAGGGGTAACATCCAACAATAACACAGTCTCAGGTGGGAATAGAGGGCACGGGTGATAAAACTCAGGCACTTTGAACTGCTGACATCAATCGAATGTCTCTTAGTTAGCCCAGAGTGTAGCCACTCGCAACTGGGCACTTCACTGCTGGATAAACCTCTAACCATAGATTTAGCAGCCAACATGGTATCCGGAAAGTTAGCAAAGTCTCTGCCACAGACTAGATTGTAACTGAAGACAAGTAGGAACCTTTCCCACAGTACCTGGATCTCTCAGCCTTCTTGGTGATACTGTGAGAAGTGTGGATTCTCTAGTGTCCATACAACTGAGTTGTCCATACAACTCAGCTCCCATACTCTTCCTGAGCAGCCAGCTTCTTGGCCCTCCTCCGAAGAGTCCTCCCCTGGTCGCTTGTACGAGTTGCCGTGTCCCTCCAATACCGAGAGTACACCGGGACACCTCCGATTCCTCCTTCAGTTACTGGGCCTCGAACTAGCCAGTTCCGAGGCTCGGGAATGGACAGATCCCCACCCCAGACCATGAAGGCCTCTGGGGCTGGTCATCGTGACCATGCTTGCAGGAATAGCAGACACTCCTGGGTCCGGGACCCCATACGGGACCGTTCCGGACCGGGACCAGGAATCAAAGTGCAAGCCGAAACCCTGAACACGTGACTTCAGCATCTTAAATACCCCTTCCCAGACTACACAGCGGGGCCAGACACGCCCACTGATTGGCTCTGAGAAAGATGGGTACCTAACACGTCCAACCAGGCTTGGTTCTCAGCCTGTCACAGGTGCCTCACTGCACCTATGACCAGGCAGAACTCCAGCACAGCCCAGCCAAACTAATGCCAAAGTAAAAACCTGCACAATTAACCCATAAAGCAAGTGATGTTTTGTAGCGCCAACATCTTTACCTTTGTTCATCATCTCATTTGGGTTCACACTCTTTTAAAGGGGCAGCTACAGTGGGTGCCGGCGATATTGTGTCCATCTCGCCGATGTTAGCGGTGAGATTGACACCCGCGAGCCCTGTCGCGGGATACAGCACCGAGCTATGTCGCTCCTCTTGCTCACTGCCCCCAATACATTCCTATGGATGCGCGGCATCTCATGGGGGCAGCGAGCGCGAGAAGCACAGCTCATATCGGTGATTTCCAGTGCGATCCCATCGCGCTGGAAACACAATATCGGCGGCACCTACTGTACATGATTTAATATCACTGATCAGGCGCCATCACCTGCCATGTTCTTTTATATCCAGTTTGTAAATGTTGAACACAGATCCTAATGGCAGTGTTGATTACCACTTTAAGCAAGCTGCTAGCAGGCTTTCAACAAGCTTCAAGACATTCTAAAGCCTGCTAGCAAGAGCCAGGAACTATAAAAGGACTAATGTCTTAAAAAAAGCGAGTGTAGGAATCCACCTATAACTGAAATATTCGTTTTTGGCAGGCTGACCTTTCCTTTTTAGATTGGATCATAACTGTGTATATAAGAAATCTTTGTCTATGATGAAAAATAACTGAGCTTTTCTACTCACACTGGCAATTTATTCTGCTCTATCTTGCAGGGGTTCCAGACCCTCCAACCAATGTTCGTTTGGCGGTAACCAGCAGCACCACACTACAAGTGACATTCCAGGAGCCATTGAGTGTCAACTCTGCTGTTGTCACAAAATACAAAGGTAGCGACTCAAAAGTGCAATAAAATTCGTATGTTCTCTCAAGATTTTGTTTTCATTTTTGTGAAAGTATTAGGCCAGATTCACATATTAATGCACACATATTAACACTTGGGGGGTTGATTTACTAAAGGCAAATAGACTATGCACTTTTTGTAAAGTGCAGTTGCACCAGAGCTTAGTAAATGAGGTAAAGCTGCAAGTGATTGTAAAGGTAAAAAAAAAAAACAAACATTGGGGCCACTCGTATTGCACAGAGTGGCCCCAAACCTGCTCTTCTGGGGTCCCCCGATGGCTCTCGTGGCTCCTCCCCACATCTGATAACCCCCTTCGGAGAAGCGCTTCCCCTTTACCTTGCAAGTCCAGCATTCGGCGTCCATAGAGGCCGAATGCAGGACTCGGCCCCGCCCCCAGGCATTTGTGTCATTGGATTTGAATGACAGCAGCGGAAGCCAATGGCTGCGCTGCTATCAATCTATCCAATCAAGAGCCGAGAACCCCCGGGCAGAGAGACAGCGCATCCCTGCCGGGTCAAGTTCAAGGGTTCAGTTAAGTAAAACGGGGGGGCTGGGGGGCCGGTCACTGACAGGTGTTTTTTCACCTTAATGCATAGGATGCATCGAGGTAAAACACAAAGGTTTACAACCCACACTGCAAAGAATACCCAATCACATGCAAGGAAAATAAATAAACAGCATTTTTGCTTGCACATGATTGGATGACGGAAGTCAGTAGAGATTCTGCTCATTTACTAAGCTCTGGAGCAACTGCTTTTGCAGAGTACACAGTCTGTTTGCCTTTAGTAAATCAACCCCCTAGTGTTTTCTGCATTAGGCTACGTTCACACCTTTGCTTACTGTGCAGCTGCATCTTGCGTGGGCACAGCAGCCCTTTCATTTATATGGGCTGGCGTGCCTCACAAAACGCAGGGAAAAGGCCCTTCCACCTTTCCAGAAATCACAGCCCGCACGGGAACTGCAGTACAGTGCAGTTCCCACTGCTGGTGCGATTTCCAAAGTGGGCGGCGTGCCATTAAGATTAATGGCACCCGCTCGGGGGTCCTGCATTTTGTGGGCGGGTGGTTGCAGCTGCGAGACGGAGTGCGGGCCCCGCAGATGTTTCCACCCGTACAAGTGTGAACATAGGCTTAATGTGCAGCGGTAAGGAAGACCTTTTACTGCACCTTTCTTTTTTCCAATACACTACAACAGATCATTCACATCTTTCCGTAGTCGTGTGTTAAAATGGTAAACCATTGTGGCACTTGTTGGGGTGTGACTTAAAATGAATGGCAGAGCACTGCACAACAGTTTGCCTGCGGATCCGTTTGGATTTGTGCAGTGTGTTAACACGTGTTATGTAGTGCGTTTATGTGCATCGTGTCATAGAAGCCCATTGAAATCAATTGACTGCTAATGCACCAAACAGTAAACAAAAATCGGACAGGTCACAAATTTTGTGCTGCGGTCGTGCGTTGGCTTAGTGCGCATGTGCGTTGCCTTAGCGCATTGAGGTGTTATTCGGAACAAATGGCACCGCAGTGCAGAAACCCATGTAATGTTCCCACAATGCAGATGTAAGCAGGTCATTAGTGCTTTGCCGCGTACACACGAGCGGATTTTCCGTCTGAAAAATCTTGGATGTTTTTTCCAACGAAATTCTGCTCAAGTTTGGCTTGCATACACAGTAACACAAAAGTTCTCTGAACTTTCGACCATCAAGAACGTGGTGACGTACAACACTATGAAGAGCCGGGAAAATTACGTTTAATGCTTCCGAGCATGCGTCAAATTGTTTCCGCGCATGCGTAGGAATTTTGCGCGTCGGAATTGCTACAGGCGATCGGAATTTCCGAACTTTTTCTGACCGAAAAATTGAGAACCTGCTCTCAATCTTTTGCTGGCTGGAATTCGGTCAGCAAAAGTCTGATTGAGCATACACACGGTCGCATTATCCGACCTAAAGCTCTCATCGGTCTTTTGCTGGCCGAATTTCCCATCGTGTGTACGCGGCATTAGTGATAAAAAAAATGCAGAGGACCATTCTGAATTATTTATTTTCATAACATATATCTTATTTTCTATTAATGCAACTTTACAGTTGTTATTGTTTTTGTTAGATTTGTTTTTAAATAACAGCTAGTTATTAATTTATCACAGTTGAAAATATCTAATTTAGAAATAATTGCACACAGTGGAGTCTATACTTGTCTCTTTTGTCCAGAATGGCCTTCAGGCTTAATCAAGCAAGAGACCCACTAGAAATCTATCCTAGGTCCCATTTTATTTGATAGATTATGTAATAAGCAATGCACTTTGTGTTTCTTTGTTATTCTGCAGTGGAATGGAGCTTATCATCTTCATTCTGTCCAAATGTGGGAGAGGTGGTTATCGAGAAGCTGAGAAACTTGCAGTTCAACATCAGAGGTCTTGTTTCAGTAAGTAACCCATTCCTTATTTACAGTATAAAGGTAGATGCAAAGGAGCTAACTGGCTATAGGACTAACCTCTCAGGTAAACAGGGAATGTTTTAAAAACTGAATTTTTCCCCTTAAGAATGTGCAAATATTCCTGATATATGCCTGCTGTACCATGTACTTGTCTTAAAAAAATATCCTGTATCTTTGTATTGCTTCCTTTGTGTGAATTCCCTGGTGTTACTGCCAGTCCCTCTGCTTTCCTACTAAAAACTGACCACACCAAGCAGGAGAACACACCATGGTTAGTTCTCTACCTGTGCTGGGAACTCAATGTGCTCTCTTCCAATGATTAGACTTCTGCTGACATGCCCCCTCTGCACAGCCATTCAGTGGGAAGACCGGTGTACTGCTGTCTCTCCCCCCCCCCCCCAGCTCTTATGCAGCTGAGAACAGAGGATATGTGATCACATATAAAGCAGAGGGGAAAAAACAGTGTTTATAATGTCTTTTTTTATATATCAATACACAAATGTCTTTCATTTCTATTTGTTGTTTTACAAGGTAAGGGTTTACAATCACTTTAATGTTATAAAATGTTTGAAGTGGCTATGATGAAAATGACCCCCTAGTAAATCAGCCCCAAAACCATGGCAGCTGCTGTTTTTTTCCTAAAACTTAATTTTTATTTTTCCATATCTTTGTTACAGCCGTACTTGAGCTTAAAGTAGGCCTACACCATATCTCATTTCAATATTACTTTACCCAGTTAAGGAATCTTCTATAGTATAAGGCCAAACGTTCACAGACACATTACTAGAGTGGGGCAAACAGTTCGAGCTGAGCAAAAGTTTGGGCCGAACATCGCTTGTTTGCTCGTTTGATGAACAACCGAATTTGCGGGGCGCTGCACAGTGCATTCTAAGCCCTGATTGGGCAAAGCTTTGCCCAGTCAGGGCACAGTGAATAGCTGGTTGTTAAGGAGTTTGGGCCCTTTGGGTCTGTCGACAGGGTTGTTGGGAAAAGACCCTTGTCCCCATCAATATGGGGACAAGGTGCTTTAGCGTGGGGCCCCCCCATGTTGAGGACATGTGCCCTGGTATGGTTCAGGAGTGGGGGGCGCTCGATCCCCCCTTTTCCTGGCCTGCCAGGCTGCTCAGATAAGGGTCTGGTATGGATTGGGGGGGACCCCCACGCTGTTTTTTTTAACATTTTTTTATTGCCAGCAATGGTATTGTATTGTCATTTGTTTTTCTTTAAATGTATAAATGTCAGTTTTGCTGCAGCAGGTTCTATACACGGTTCAGATGCACCACTTTACAGGCAGACAAAGGGGACCCCCCAGGCACTAAATTTAAAGGATTTTTTTATTTTTATTGTTTCACTTTAAATCATTAAAGTCACTGCTCCTGTAAAAACTATCTTTTAAAATAAAATATGTTTCATTGATGTTCACATGTCCTCCAGGGCTGGAGCTGGACCCCCATACCCTTTTATGGCCAATAACTTGCATATAAGCCTTCAAAATTGGCACTTTTGACTTTTCAGGTTCGGTTCCAATAGACTTTAATAGGGTTCGGAGTTCGGGTCCGAACTTTTGGGATGTTCGAGAGTTGTGGTGCGAACCGAACCGGGGGGTATTCGGCCCAACTCTACACATTACCATCAATCCTACACAATATGAGCTTGAGCATGGACATCCCATTTCAAAGCCATGGGTAAGGATGAGCCCGGTGTTCGATTCGAACCCATGTTCGAATCGAGCACCGGGTGTTCGCTCGCTCGGCGAGCCCAGAACTATTGGGACCGCTCGCATCAAATTCGTGTGATGCGAGCGGCCCCGCAATGCATTGCGGCCCGCGCAGTGCAATGCTGGCTGATGATTGGCCAAGCATGCACTGTGACCCCGCATGCTTGGCCAATCACAGCGCCGGCAGCGAGGAGAGCCATAATTGGCTACAGGCAGGATGCCTGTAGCCAATTATAGCTCAGGGGCTTTAATACACGCCCCACGGTATAAGAGGCCGCCGCGGCGGCGGCCTCGCATATTATGTTTCACTCACAGTGTCAGCGTGTCAGTGTGCTGCTGACTGCTGACAACAATATGTTCTTTATTTCTGGGGATATGTGTGTGCATGCTGTTAGAACAGCATTGCAGTATCACATCTGGGGGGTGTCTATAGGTAGCCTGTGAAGGAGGGCAGGTTTCCTGTGCTTAGAACTTTCCCTGCAAAAAAGTGTCATTTTTGCAGGAAGAAAGCTATTTAAATCACTCGCGGCTAATGAATTGATGGCTCCTGTAACACAGAGAGCTGTCATTCATTAATAAAAAACAAAAAAAAAAGCGTAGGGGTCCCCCCAAATTCAATAACCAGGCCCTTCAGGTCTGGGATGGATATTAAGGGGGATCCCAGCCAAAAAAAAAAAAAAAAAATGGCGTAGGGTCCCCCTCAAAATCCATACCAGACCCTTGAGGTCTGGTATGGATTTTAAGGGGAACCCTAGCCAAAAAAAATGGCGTGGGGTCCCCCTCAAAATCCATACCAGACCCTTATCCGAGCACGCAACCTGGCAGGCCGCAGGAAAAGAGGGGGGGACGAGAGCGGCCCCCCCTCTCGCCTGAACCGTACCAGGCCACATGCCCTCAACATTGGGAGGATGCTTTGGGGGTCTAAGACCCCTAAAGCACCTTGTCCCCATGTTGATTAGGACAAGGGCCTCTTCCCCACAACCCTGGCCGGTGGTTGTGGGGGTCTGCGGGCGGGGGGCTTATCGGAATCTGGAAGCCCCCTTTAACAAGGGGACCCCCAGATCCCGGCCCCCCCCCGGTGTGAAAAGGTAAGGGGGTACAAAAGTAACCCAACCAATTCACCAAAAAAAGTGGCAAAAATGGTAAAAAGGACAGGAGACAGTCTTTGACAATTCCTTTATTAAAATCTTCTTTCTTCTTTCTTCATCCTTCGGTTTCTTCATCTTCTCCTTCCTTCATCTTCTTCCATCTTCTTCTTCCATTTTCTTCTTCCTCCGATCCGCTTCTTCTTGCGCTGGTCTTCTCGTCCTTCTCGTCCGGCATCTTCTTCCGTCGGCGTCGGCGTCGGTGTCTCTGTCTCTTCTTGGGCCGCTCCGCGCAATGGGAGGCTCCCGCTGTGTGAGGCTCCGCTCCGTCTGACAGGTCTTTTTATAATGGAGGGCACCTGGTGACCCCGCCCCCTCTGACGCACAGGGACGTCATGGGGAATTCCATGATGGCTTTCCCCATGATGTCAGAGGGGGGCGGGGTCACCAGGTGCCCTCCGTTTTAAAAGACCTGTCAGATGGAGCGGAGCCTCACACAGCGGGAGCCTCCCATTGCGCGGAGCGGCCCAAGAAGACACCGACACCGACGCCGACGCCGACGGAAGAAGATGCCGGACGAGAAGGACGAGAAGACCAGCGCAAGAAGAAGCGGATCGGAGGAAGAAGAAAATGGAAGAAGAAGATGGAAGAAGATGAAGGAAGGAGAAGATGAAGAATCCGAAGGATGAAGAAAGAAGAAAGAAGATTTTAATAAAGGAATTGTCAAAGACTGTCTCCTGTCCTTTTTACCATTTTTGCCACTTTTTTGGTGAAATGGTAGGGGTACTTTTGTACCCCCTTACCATTTCACACAGGGGGGGGGGCCGGGATCTGGGGGTCCCCTTGTTAAAGGGGGCTTCCAGATTCCGATAAGCCCCCCGCCCGCAGACCCCCACAACCACCGGCCAGGGTTGTGGGGAAGAGGCCCTTGTCCTAATCAACATGGGGACAAGGTGCTTTAGGGGTCTTAGACCCCCAAAGCATCCTCCCAATGTTGAGGGCATGTGGCCTGGTCCGGTTCAGGCGAGAGGGGGGGCCGCTCTCGTCCCCCCTCTTTTCCTGCGGCCTGCCAGGTTGCGTGCTCGGATAAGGGTCTGGTATGGATTTTGAGGGGGACCCCACGCCATTTTTTTTTTGGCTAGGGTTCCCCTTAAAATCCATACCAGACCTCAAGGGTCTGGTATGGATTTTGAGGGGGGACCCTACGCCATTTTTTTTTTTTTTTTTTGGCTGGGATACCCCTTAATATCCATCCCAGACCTGAAGGGCCTGGTTATTGAATTTGGGGGGACCCCTACGCTTTTTTTTTTTTCATTTTTATTTTTTTTTATCAATGACTTTTTTTTATGAATGAGTTTCAATGAATCACTGTTCTCTGTGTTACGGGAGCCGTGAATTAACATTAGCCGCGAGTGATTTTAAATAGCTTTTTTACTTTCAAAAATGACACTTTGCGCAGAGACAGTTCTAAACACGGGAAACATGCGCCCCTTTACAGGCATACTATAGACACCCCCCAGGTACGAAATTTAAAGGAATATTACACTTTTATTGTTTCAATTTAAGCATTATTAAAATCACTGCTCCTGAAAAAACGGCCGTTTTTAAAAAAATTTTTTGCATTGATACATGTCCCCTGGGGCAGGACCCAGGTCCCCAAACACTTTTTATGACATTAACATGCATATTAGCCTTTAAAATGAGCACTTTTAATTTCGAACGTTCGCATCCATTATAACTAATAGGGTTCTAAAGCTCGCACGGACTTTAGGTCCGTTCGCGGGTTCTGGTGCGAGCCGAACGGGGGGGTGTTCGGCTCATCCCTAGCCATGGGTATTAATATGAAGTTAACCCTCTTCTTTTGTGGCTATAACACTTATGGTAATACTTTTTGTCAAGTAACCAGCCACCACAGGTGCAGCACCTTCTGTACAACAAGTTAGCATTTCTTTGCCTTCTGTTCTCTTGGGATGGGAGGGTAGACTTGAAGTAATTTGAAAAAACGAATTCCAGCCTACATTTTATTGCAGTTTTTTGATGAGTTGGCAAGAGTTAAGCCCCATACACACTATTCAATTTTCTGCAGATTTTTGTCTTCAGATTTACCAAAACCATGTAGTGGAAGGGCCTTCCTGATTGCATACAAATTTAAACTCTTAAGGTTTGACCTTTATATTATATAGTTTTGGTAAATCTGAAGACAAAAATCTGCAGAAAATCTAATAGTGTATATGGGGCCTTAGAAAATCAGGTAGTTTTTTTTTTTTTTTCTTGTCATTCCCTGCCCTGGTAAAAAGCTTTCACCTAACTTCTTATCCATCTGATAACGTGAACTGTTAGACAGGACAATTCAGCTTGTTGCTCACTGTGGAATCTAAGGGGTTAATCCTCCACATTGTGTATAAAGGCTGTTTGATTCTGTCTTCTCTGATCCCTCCCCTTCTTCCACTGTCCCCAATCCATCTCCTGAGAGTAGAGAGCCGTGGGGGCACTCTGCACATGCTCAGTCAGTTTGGTATGTATTGCTAGAGAGTTTTTTTTGGGGGGGAGGGTGCATGTGATCAGGATAGGGCCAATCATCACTGTCCAGACAGAGGGTCGGGGGTCATGGAGCCTTATAGGACAGTCAGAGGAGAACGGAGGAAAGCTCCTCCTACAAGCTTTAACCAATGCTCAGCCGGTCACTGATAGAAGTCACAAGACTGCTATATACTGCTTATGAGAAAAGATATTTAGCTGTTTATATTTACTAAAATAATTGCATTTCCATGTTCTGTGTACTATAGGAGACCAGATATAGTGAATGCAGGGTCCTGGGTTTAGTAACACTTTAAGTTCTATTGGCCACAACACGGTTCAATGTGGTGGGTTGTGTTGCACCAGGCTCAACTGAAAAAAGTACTACATGCCATGAACGGGCATAATAGGAAACAATGCTTTTTGCCTTGTCTTATTTTGGCCACCCAATGCCGTCCCTACGCACTTGGTGTAAACAGGCCCAGACGGAAGAATTGTCTCAAGCAGCCAATGCTGCACCAGAGCAACCAATCAGATCTCCCTTTTCACTTTAAAAGAGCAAAACCAAGAATCTAATTGGTTGCTGTGGGCCAACACAAGCTGAGAAATTTATTTTCTCAGCCATTTTGATGAAGCCAATTATTCTCTAGAATATCCCGTTGACAGTACCGAAAAACCTCAAGACACCCTTCTAATTCCTACTCATAAAGCCATGTATGAAAAAATGGGCAAAGTTGGTCAGGAAAGGAATAATTTTATAGATTATGTAGTATGGGGGCTCTGGGGCTTCCCCTAGGTTCTAATCTTTTTTACTAGCTGTAACCGACAACAACAGCATATTCTCACCAGAGCCGTCCTGTCTGCGTGTGCAGTCTTTCCGAAGTGCAGGCGGTGGCGTAGCAGATGGGCTGTAGACGATGCAGCAGGTGAATGCTGATTTACAAGTCTTTGATACTTTCTCTGGCATGGGAAACAATTACAAGGCTCTCAGTGAGATCTCGAGCAGCTCAGCCCCTTTACAGACAGTGCTTCATCAGTGTATTTTCAGATAATCTTTCATTTACTGAGTCATCCATGTTAATAATTTAAAGGGGCAATCTCCCACCATGACTTTCTTGATTTGCAGCCCTGTTCCCGTCTACGGCTTTTTTTTTGGCACCCCCCCAACATCCCTACCCTTGTAATAAATCAGAACTTGGCCATCCGCCACCTACACAGATCAAAACCTTCTCACCAACTCCATAGCTAATTGGAGAACAGGAGCTGGGACTCCACTCAGTCACCTTTTCCATCTCCGGGGCTCAACCCCTGCAGCTAACAAGGTCACAGGCTGGTTGGGGGTAGAGAGCGGAGTTGTTTTATCTTTCTGAGAACTGCATGACAGCTGTCTCTGTATCGTCATCCCTCATCCTCTTCCAGAGCTGCCCCAAACTTCCAGCCATAACGTAGCCACTATGTAATATCATTTTACCCCAGGACCATGCTGCATCTTATAGAATGAGCTATGTGAGGAGGGCTCTGTGGGTAAAATCAGTATAAATAGGAATTTTTCAGGTCTTTAAACAATTATCAAAAAGAAAAATAGTTGAACAATGAAATGTCTCATCATCATGTTATTTAAAAAGAGAGATGTGACTTTAGAAATGTCAATATAAAATCCAAAGTCTGTCTCCTAACTTCTATTGTATAAGAGTTGACAGTTTGGGAACACAGCAAAGATTTTTTTCTTGCCAGGATTGCAAAAGACAGGACGACGGGAAAAACAATATCATGGAGAGTAAATATCACTTTATTACCATTTGGAGTACTTAGTGATTTTGGTCAACCATTTTTTGCATATAAAAACATTCTTTTGTGTTTATGTGAGCATTTAGTGCAATACAGTATAAACAGACATTTTTTTTCCAACTCCACGGGGTAGAAGATGTGGCCTGCCATTGGTTAAAGGGGAATGCCTTGTCATAGATTTTGCTTTTTAACATTTCCTTATTAAATGTGATGTCTACATTTAGCAAGAGACATTTACATGTTAATTTGGAAAAACAGCAAATTATGTAGCTGTATCGAAGTGATATAAGTGTAATCAGTGTTGCCAACCTACCAGATTGAAAATCTGACACAACACCCAAAATTTACTGGCACAACCAATTTTTTACTGGCGTTTCCAAAAGTTACAAAATTACAGTTTAAAGTGCAAATTAGAGTATTTAGGCTACAAACAAATACAATATGCAATTAGCAATATGATTTAAGGTAGATAATAAGGCAAAAAACATATTTCTTATTTTATTTTCGATATAGTAAGTAGCTCAGGGACAGGAGACAGAAGGGCAAGAAATTAGAATGGGCAGCACACACTCATAAAACTGACTCTCACAGTGACACCTCACCGACACGACACATCCCCTCTTGAGTCACAGTGACAGTCTCTCTCCAAGCCATGTAGTCCCTCCAGTCCACTCCAGTCTAAACAGCACTGATGGTCCTGGTCCCAGCCTGCCTTGCTCCCATACTGCAGACTAGAACACGAGGCTCTGGCCATTCTGCTTGGCTCCATTGCACCATGACATCACACAATATGCTCAGGCACCGCCTCCGCCAGAGCTGCTCGATCACACTGTTGCCGGCACTCCGATGGTCTCCGCCGGCTCCGGACCAAGCCGAGCATCACAGCCATATTTTTTACTGGCAACCTTTTACTTTTACTGGTGGGATTTGCAGTTTCGCAACAGCTGGAGGGCCAGTTTGAGACCCCTGCTTTAAAGCATTTTTTGTAAAATTAAGAGTCGCGGGGGCCTCAGCTGCAGCCCTTGACTTTACCAAAGGGCTGCACATAATGTTCAGTACATATAATGCTACAGACACTGCAGACATACTCGAGCAGTGGTTCTCAACCACCTGACCATGGCCCACTGCCGCACCATGGCCTTCCATCTCCCAGGTCTCCAGCCAGCTGCAGATCCCTTAACCTCCCACAGTGCCCCCCAGTCCCCCTGAGAGCCCCCGGTCTTCACAGAGCCATCCAGCCTCCCACAGTGCCCCCTAGCCTGCTGCAGAGACGCCAGCCCTCTACTCTGCCTCCAACAGTGTCCCACAATTCCCTCTCCCCAGCTTCCTCTAGAAACCTCATTCCCCTACAGGGCCACCGAGTCTGCTGCAGAGTCTCTTAGTCCCCTCCACAACCTCCACCCCCTCCCCACAGTGACACTCGGGGGAGCCTTACAGCATTTCAATACATCTTTTGTATTACCTTTTCGCATTCCCACTTTTATTGCGTGAGTAGAAAGTATTACTATTATTATTATTCAGGATTTATGTAGCGCCAACAGTTTGCGCAGTGCTTTACAACATCGGGGAAGACAATACATTTACATTACAATACAATTCAATACAGGAGGGATCAGAGGGCCCTGCTCGTTAGAGCTTACAATCTAGAAGGGAGGGCCAAGTGGAACAAAAGTAGGGTGGCCAGGCATCCCCGGTTTCCGGGGACAGTCCCCGGATTGAGGACACTGTCCCCGAACCAAGTCTGTCCCTGGTTTTGTCCCCGGATTGGATTTGAACAGGAGCTGGGGCAATTTCAAAGACAGTCAGTGCAGAATTAAAAGAAAAAAATCTGAATTACACCCCCTTCTGCCGCTCCTACTAGCTTAGGGGGTGGGGGTGTATTTTTTTCATTATCTGTGCCCCTTTCTGCTGATCATGTGCTGGTCGGAGCGGAGAGAATATTTCTTCAGTTTCAGGTGCATGCCCGTTCCGCTCTTGCTCACAGGTTCTTCTGCCTTGGCTCAAGTTCCAGCAAGCCACCTGCCCATCTCCTTGCCTTCCCTGGTGGAGTGATCTTCCTCCGCTCCCCACCCAGTAGTAGTCGGGGCCTGGAGAGTAAGCCCCTGTACACACGGTCGGACATTCCGACCACAAAATCTGATTTTTTTTCCGACGAATTTTGTCCGAAAATGGTGTCGGACAAAGTTGTCGGAAAATCCGATTGTTCGGAACGTGATGGCGTTCGTTCGTTACGACGGGACTACGTTCAGGCTAGTAGCCAATAGCTTTGGTCTCGTAATTTGATCTGAGCATGCGTGGCACTTTGTCCAATCGGAATTCTCTACAAACGATCGGACAAAGTCAGATCGGATTTTGTTGTTGTCGGAAAATTTGAGATCCTGCTCTCAAATTTTTTCCGTCTGAATTTCCGACGGAAAAAGTCAGATCGATAATCCGATCGGACCTTTTCCGTTGGATTTTCCGACCGTGTGTACAGGGCATAAGACTTGGCGGGCAGCAGCGGCGGTGGGCAGAGAGTCGCTTATTGCCGCCATTACTAGTAAAAAAAAGAAATATTTCCCCGGATTTCATTTAAAAAATCTGGTCAACTTAAACAAAAGGGTAGTAGCTGTGGGGGATGATCAGATGGACACAATGAAAATACAGTTGTTAGGTGTGGGTAGGATAGGCTTCCATGGAGAGGAGGGTTTTCAGGGATCATCTAAAAGCTAATAGAGTAGGAGATAGATGGACAGTTTGGGGTAAGGAGTTCCATAGGCTTGGAGAGGCTCTGGAAAAGTCCTGGAGACGAGCATGGGAGGAGGTGATGAGTGAGCTAGAGAGCAGGAGGTCTGGGGAGAAGCTGTGAGCCATTTCCTAAATAGAGAGGAGCACGAGGTGAGAACAGCCCAGGATGAGGAAGTGTCTGTGCTGTGTGCTGGCAACATGGAATGGTAACCGAGCTCAGCGAGGGAAAAGGAGGAGAGTGCTGTCCTGAGCCACGATGGGACCGATGGCACTGGTGAGGTATGGCACTGCTCAGTGTCTCCTTGTCACCAGCTGGGATCTCTGTACCCCCCACCCCGGGATGTCTACTTACCCCACTTCCCTGACAAGTGGGGAAAAGACACACACCTCCGGGAGGTGACCTTCCCCCAACACCTGCCAACATTGACAGAGAAACCTTCAGAAATTTTCTAAAACAAATCCCTTAACAACTCCTCAGGGGGCCCCTGAAGGGCTGCAGGCTCCAGATTTTGTGTCAAATGGCTTTGCCCACCCAGATCGAAGTTGCCCCCCTAAAGCCCCCTGACCAGTGACCACCCCCTTCACCCTGCATGCTATGGCCGGCTGCTGAGCTCCTTTCCCATTATAGCACTTTATACTGTTCCTCCTCCGCAGGGCTGAAACCACATTACTTTACAACACAGTCAGCTAGCCATGATCTGCACAGGGTGTATCTGCCTACTGCAACTACACTACCGTTCCGACCAGAGAATTTCACAGGTCAGAAGGGCAACATAAAAGGCAGATACACCCTGTGAAGACTGACAGACTGTGTGTAAAGGAATGTGATTTCAGCCCTGTGTAGTGTGTGTGTGTGTGTGTGGGGGGGGGGGGGGGCTGTATACAGTGCTGGGATGGGAAAGGAGCCCTGCCCAGTGACCTGCCAGGGGTCCCTGTCCCCCTGATTCTCCAGCAGTAATCCCTATCCTCTGATTCTCCAGCGGTAATCCCTGTCCTCTGATTCTCCAGCGGTGATCCCTGTCCTCCTGATTCTCCAGCGGTGATCCCTGTCCTCTGAATCTCCAGCGGTAATCCCTGTCCTCTGATTCTCCAGCAGTGATCCCTGTCCTCTGATTCTCCAGCGGTGATCCCTGTCCTCTGATTCTCAGCGGTGATCCCTGTCCTCTGATTCTCCAGCAGTGATCCCTGTCCTCTGATTCTCCAGCGGTAATCCCTGTCCTCTGATTCTCCAGCAGTGATCCCTGTCCTCTGATTCTCCAGCGGTGATCCCTGTCCTCTGATTCTCCAGCGGTGATCCCTGTCCTCTGATTCTCCAGCGGTAATCCCTGTCCTCTGATTCTCCAGCAGTGATCCCTGTCCTCTGATGTAAAGAGTAACTCTGGGAACTCAAAACTCTTAAGCCACTTTGAGTATCTTGGCCTGCGTTGGATGTATCTGCACGCACGTTGGAAGTAGTGGGGGGGGGGCAGGTCAACTTTTGCATCGGGGCCCACAAGCTTCAAGCTACGCCTCTGGGTGGACTTATCCTTTAACTGACTTTGGTGATTTGACTAGGGGGTGCATAAATAAAGACTACAGCTGCTTTCCATTGTAAGATAGGTCACACTTTTCATGCATGTAATTCATACTTAGCTATTTTCATACATTATTCTTCCTCTAATGCCAAAACCGATTGCTCATTCTGAATAACAACTGCCTGGTGAGATATGATTCATCCACAATTATATATAAACTTCTTTTTTTTTTGCACTCATCCATCAGAAGCTGAATCACTGTATGTGCCTATTATATATTGCTGCAATCTGCTGACAAGCAGCTCAAAGCTAAGCGGTTAAAAAGAGCAACACAAACAAGTGTTTTTGTAATGAATGTCCCTTCCTGAGAGCTTCTATTTCTCCTTTTGTGCTTTCTTGGAAGAATTTTGTATTCATTTACTTTCTATGTAAACTTAGTAAACGATAGTTTTCTCTTATTTGCTCCCTTTTGGTCTGTTAAACATACAATTGAAAGCGTTTGTTATATCAGTTTGATCAGCCCCAAATATCATGAAATTCATCACATCTGATGAACTTCCTATTTAAAGACAAAAGCCTTTTAGGATATACTGCCATTATTAGTAGTATAGACAGGGCTTTTTTTCAGTGGGAACGTGGGGGAACGCAGTTCCGGCACCTCTAGCACTGAATTTATGCAATGGCAAGGGGTGCTGGGGTACAATGGAGGGTCTACTGATGCTGGCTGCTGGGGAATCTACAGTTGCAAAAAAAGTATGTGAACCCTTTTGAATGATATGGATTTCTGCACAAATTGGTCATAAAATGTGATCTGATCTTCATCTAAGTCACAACAATAAACAATCACAGTCTGCTTAAACTAATAACACACAAATAATTAAATGTTACCATGTTTTTATTGAACACACAATGTAAACATTCACAGTGCAGGTGGAAAAAGTATGTGAACCCCATAGACTAATGAGATCTCCAAGAGCTAATTGGAGTGAGGTGTCAGCCAACTGGAGTCCAATCAATGAGATGAGATTGGAGGTGTTGGTTACAGCTGCCCTGCCCTATAAAAAACACACACCAGTTATGGGTTTGCTTTTCACAAGAAGCATTGCCTCATGTGAATGATGCTTCGCACAAAAGAGCTCTCAGAAGACCTACGATTAAGAATTGTTGACTTGCTTAAAGCTGGAAAGGGTTTTAAAAGTATCTCCAAAAGCCTTGCTGTTCTTCAGTCTACAGTAAGACAAATTGTCTATAAATGGAGAAAGTTCAGCACTGCTGCTACTCTCCCTAGGAGTGGAGCGTCCTGTAAAGATGACTGCAAGAGCACAGCGCAGACTGCTCAATGAGGTGAAGAAGAGTCCTAGAGTGTCAGCTAAAGACTTACAAAAATCTCTGGCATATGCTAACATCCCTGTTAGCGAATCTACGATGCATAAAACACTAAACAAGAATAGATTTAATTGGAGGATACCACAGAGGAAGCCACTGCTGTCCAAAAAAAACATTGCTGCACGTTTACAGTTTGCACAAGAGCACCTGGATGTTCCACAACAGTAGTGGCAAAATATTCTGTGGACAGATGAAACCAAAGTTGAGTTGTTTGGAAGAAACACACAACACTATGTGTGGAGAAAAAGAGGAACAGCACACCAACATCAAAACCTCATCCCAACTGTGAAGTATGGTGGTGGGTGCATTATGGTTTGGGGCTGCTTTGCTGCGTCAGGGCCTGGACGGATTGCTATCAGCGAAGGAAAAACGAATTCCCAAGTTTAGCAACACATTTTGCAGGAGAACTTAAGGCCATCTGTCCACCAGCTGAAGCTCAACAGAAGATGGGTGTTGCAACAGGACAACGACCCAAAGCATAGAAGTAAATCAACAACAGAATGGCTTAAACAGAAGAAAATACGCCTTCTGGAGTGGCCCAGTCAGAGTCCTGACCTCAACCCGATTGAGATGCTGTGGCATGACCTCACGAAAGCGATTCACACCAGACATCCCAAGAATATTGCTGAACTGAAACAGTTCTGTAAAGAGGAATGGTCAAGAATTACTCCTGACCGTGGTGCATGTCTGATCTGCAACTACAGGAAACGTTTGGTTGAAGTTATTGCTGCCAAAGGAGGTTCAACCAGTTATTAAATCCAAGGGTTCACATACTTTTTCCACTTGCACTGTGAATGTTTACATGGTGTGTTCAATAAAAACATGGTAGCATTTAATTCTTTGTGTGTTATTAGTTTAAGCAGACTGTGATTGTCTATTGTTGTCACTTAGATGAATATCAGATCACATTTTATGACCAATTTGTGCAGAAATTCATATAAATCCAAAAGGGTTCACATACTTTTTTTGCAACTGTAATGTTGCTGGAGGGGATTGATTTGTGTGTGGTGATCCATTGTTGCTGGTGGGAGATATTTTATTACTAGGGGGTCAATTGTTACTGGAAGGGATCTATTGTTTAGGGAGGGGTCTACTGCTGGCTGCTAGAGAGTCCATTGATACTGGCTGCTTGGAGATCTGTTGTTGCTGCTTGGGGTCTACTGTTGCTGGGGGAGTCTATTGCTGTCTGAGTTGGATCTATTTTATTGCTTTTCTTGTTATCATTACCAAATTCCATACACAGTACTTAGGACTTCAAAACGATACTTGGCTCTATAATCTCTAAAAGGGGATGTACTGGGAGTTGGGTAGGGGGTGGAGCCAAGGGTTGGTACTCTGAGGTGGGTAGGGGCGGAACCAAGGGTCAGTGCTTGGAGGTGGGTAGGGGGCAGAGACACAAAGTGACTCAGAAGGGGGGGGGGGGTTCCTGCACCTATTCTCTGAGATTCATTTATTCCAGTACAAGGGTTGTTGGGGTGTGCTGGAGGTTCTATTGATGCTGGCTGCTGGGGGATCTATTGTTGCTGCAGGGGATCTATTTTTGCATGGAGGTCTGTTGTTGCCGGTTTGCTGGGTGGGGTGGGGTTATGTTGCTGAGTGGTCAAATGTTGCTGGAATGGATCTGATGTTGAGAGAAAGGTCTATGGCTGCTGGGAGATCAGTTGTTGCTGCACAAGGTCTATTGTTGTTGGGGTGGTATTTTTTTGCAGGGGTCCATTTTTGCAGGGGAAAATGTATTGTTGCTGGGGAGGGTCTATTGCTCCTGGCTGCATGGGATCTATATTACTGCTTTTCTTGTTTCTTGTCTAAAAGGGGAGTACTAAGAGCTGAGTGGGTGTGAAATCAAGAAACAGTGCTTGGAGATGGGTAGGGGTAGAGACAAGAATTGACCAGATTTTTTAAATGAAATCCAATTTATTATTGGCAAATGGTAAACTTTTTTATAAGCATATTTTTCTCAAATGATATATGCAGTGTATGTGGTATGTGTTTATGGAATGATTGTATTATATTGTATATACGTTATTTCTCATATTTCGTCAATGAGATAAAATTAGATGAGATAAAAAAAAAGATACTTCTACTACTACTACTACTACTTTTTGGGGATCTGACTACCAAATGTTAAGATGATATGCATATTTTGTATTTTATTCTTACCAAAGAATTTTCGTTCAACAATAACAATATAAATTAACAATTCAGAACAGTAAAAGATTGCATGGTAACAACGCTGTACCCATAAGTCATTTTCATAATTTTTTATACACAAATAGAGCTTTCTTTTGGTGGTATTTAATTGCTAAACAAATGAAAAAAAGACCAAAAATTTGGAAAAAAATAATTGTTTCTTAGTTTCTTACATAACTACATAGTTACATCGTTAGTCACGTTGGGAAAAAACACAAGTCCATCAAGTTCAACCAAAAAAAAAAAAAAAACAATCCCATATACACAAACCTATACTCACAGTTGATCCAGAGGAAGGCAAAACCCCCCAGCAAAGAATGATCCAAATTTGCTACAGCAGGGGAAAAAATTCCTTCCCGATCCCCAGAGAGGCAATTGGATTTTCCCTGGATCAACTTTACCTATAAATTTCAGTACCCATTAGTTGGTTTCTTTTATAAAATGTTGTTATTACGTAGTTTTTCTCCTTCACCAATGTGCGCTTATGAGGTTGCACTGATAGGCGGCAATGATGGGCACTGATAGGCAGCACTGATAAGTGACTAAGATTAGCACTGATAGGTGACAATGATGGGCACTACTGATAGGCGGCAATGATGGGCACCTTTAGGCAGCACTGATGGGCACTGATAGGCGGCAATGATGGGCACTGATAGGCAGCACTGATATGCAACAATAATGGGCACTGATAGGCATCACTGATGGGCGGCAATGATGGACACGGATAGGCGGCACTGAGGGGCACTGATAGGTGGCAATGATGGGCATTGATAGGTGGCAATGATGGGCACTGATATGTGGCAATGATGGGCACTGATGAGGCTGTGCTGATGGGCATTGATGAGACTGCACTGAGATTGCACTGATAAGCTGCCTTAATGGGCACTGGTGAAGAGGCACTAATGAGGTTGCACTGATAAGTTGGCATTGATGGGCACTAATAGACAGCACTGATACGCTCCACTGATGGACACTGATATGTTGGGGGGAGGGGGTTATTTAATCTATAATTATTTTTATAATATGCAGCATGCAGGGGGTTAATGTATTGCCATTGGTCACTGGTGCATTAGTGACCAGTGGCAGTAAATGAACCCCTTTGTGCTGCATTAGTGCCAGTGGTGTCCGTGTCAGTGTTAATTAACCCCTTTATGATGCAGCATGAATGGGGTTAATAAACATTGATACCACTGCGGCTAATGCAACACAAAGAGGTTAATTAACTGCCACTGGTCACTAATGCACCAGTAACCAATGACAATACATTAAACCCCTACATGCTGCATATTACAAAAAGCATTATAGATTAATTATTTTTCCGTCTATTGTATTCTGATAACGGGGAGACTCCCCTGCTGTCACAATACACAGATCAGTGCTGTAGCCTATTGCTTGCAGTGCTGATTGTGTGTTTTTTATGCATCAGGGCAGTTAAACAGAAGTGGATCGGTAGATTGACTTCTGTTTAATAATCACAGTGGCCACACATTGATCGATATTCAGCCGACTCTTCTGAACTGGCTGAATTTTGATCCATGTTTGGCTGGCTTTAAAGGTTGAGTGTTGGGGGAAGGTTGAGTGTTAATGAATTGCTTAAGGACTGGGGTTTCTAAACTTTCTAAACAAGGGGCCAGTTTACTGTCCTTCAGACTTTATGGGGGCCGGACTGTTGCCAATAAGAGTAGAAAATGTTCTGATGTTGGTGGGAGTAAACAATGCCACATCTTTAGTGGGAGGAATAGTGCCTCATCATTGGTTAAAGTGGGAGGAAGGGTGCCCCATCATTGGTGTCCACGGGAGGAATATTGCCCCATCATTGGTTTCAGTGGGAGTAATAGTGCCCCATCATTGGTGCAAGTTGGAGGAATAGTGGCTCATCATTGGTGTCAGTTGGAGGAATAGCGCCCCATTGTTGGTGTCAGTGGGAGAAGTAGTGCCCCTATGTTAGTGTCAGTGGGAGGAATAGTGCTCCATTGTTGGTGTCAGTGGGAGGAAAAGTGCCCCGTTGTTGGTATCAGTGGGAGGATTGGTACCCCATCATTGGTGTCAGTTGGTGGATGTGTGCCCATCATTGGTATAAGTGGGATAGTGCTCCATTGTTGGTGTCAGTGGGAGGAAATGCCCCAAGGGCCAGATAAAGGAAAGCAAAGGGCTGCAGTTTGCAGACCAATGCTTTCGGAGATAGGAAAGTACTAGTGTTGAGGGAAGAGGGGGGGCAAATGTTAAAAAGCCTACTTAGGGATTTAGTGTTTAGGGTTGATGGGGGCGAAGTTTTAGAGAGGAGCTCCATCGCAACCTTAAAAATGTATCTTAAAAGACATCTTTAGAAATGTTTAGTTATGGCAATCTACAAACTGATACTTATAGATAATTGCAGGCTTTTTATTTTTTTGAATACTTTATTTTTCCTTTCCATTATGCTCATGCCATTTTCGCCAAGGGCAGATGAATCCATGCCCCCTTTACTTCTTGGAACTCTTTTTTTTATTATTACCAAGAACAGTATTTTTATTGCATGAGTCTGTAGATACATGTCAGCAAATACACATCAGCGAAAAAGGTACACTATAACGATACCAAACAGAAGTGTGTAAATACAAGAAGCAGCACCAAAAAAAAGGGGGACATTTTTTTTTTTTTTTAACAAACTGAGATAGTAGTGACCTATACCCATGCATCTCAAACTGAGATAGTAGTGACCTATACCCAGTGATGTAAGTAACTGAGTTAAAATAAACTGAGTTACCTAACGCAGTTACTTTAGAGGGTAACTAGTAATCTAACTGATTACTTTTCCCCTCATGGTAACTCATTTCCCATTACTTTGGCTTAGTTACCCCAATTACATCTACCGCCACTAGATGGCAGTAGTGTAATTTGCCACGCATTCGCTCGCCGCCATTCGCCGCGCATCCGGCGCCATCGCCCCGCCGCGCACGCGACAGGCGCGCCGCTGCAAATCGGCCGCCGCATTCGCCGCGCGCCGCATGCAGCCGCATCGCCCGACGCCGCAGCTCAGGCCGCCGATAGCTCCGCGCCGCAACGCATTCGCGCATCGCACGCCGCCGCCTTTCGGCCGCCGCGCATGGCCGCGCGAGCCGCCGCCGGCGCCGACATTCGCCATCGCGGCGCGTCGCGCGCCGCGCCGCCGCATTTAGCGCTCGCCCGCATCCGCCATGCGCCCGCACGCATTTCCGAGCCCATCGCACGCCCGCCCGCGCTGCATCCTGCAACCGCGCCGGCGCATCGCCCGCCGCGCATTCGGTAACTCAGTTCCCATTACTTTGGCTTAGTTACCCCAATTACATCTACCGCCACTATGTAGTGTAATGCACGCATTAGCGATTCCGGTGTCCTGCCGAAAAAGTTCCCCCGCCGATAAGGACCCCCTGTACAGGGCTTGCGCAGTACGAAGGACTACGGAGCTTCTAAAAATTGCCGAACCTAAACAGCTCTGAGTGAACTCTACACCGCGCAGGGGCAGTTAACATGTAATTGTACGAGGCGATGCCGCACGCTCCTGATGCTGGTGCTACTCTGCAAGGGGCGTCTATCGTGTAAGTAAGGAGCGGGTCTAGTATTACTGTAACCAAGGGGCGCATTTATATTATTGTTATATATCGAGCTCTGCCCATTAATTTAACATTCGCCCTCTTCTGTAGCCATCCGCCCCTTACACAATATAATAATAATAGACCCGCCCCTTGCTTACACAACAGATCTGCCCCTTGGTTAGAGTAATAATAGAGCAGCCCCTTGGTTACACGATATATAACAATAATAATAAATGCGCCCCTTGCTTACAGTAATACTAGACCCGCCCCTTAGTTACACGTATAGAATATTTTTTAAAAAGTCAGTTACTTTGCTGCGTAACTAATTACTTTTCCAATGTAGTAGCTGAGTTACTAAAGCAATTACTTTTTGGGAGAAGTAATTTGTAACTTAACTAATTACTTTTTTAAAGTAAGATGACCAACACTGCCTATACCCATGCATCTCAAACTGAGATAGTAGTGACCTATACCCATGTATCTCAAACTGAGATAGTAGTGACCTATACCCATGCATCTCAAACTGACATACAAAATAGAAATAAGCACAAGATGACTTGAAATAAAGTAACCTGTATTGAAGATGAACCAAACCAAACATATTCCTCTGAGCCCTGAGAACTAGGAGAAAAAAAAAACAGTAAAAAGAAAAAGGAAAGAAAAACTAAAATGTAACCCATTTGGACAATTGTATTATGGAGCTACAATACCTGTATCAGAACCATCATCAAAAGTCTTGCGTTCTCTGTCAGGAACTTCTTGGAACTCTGGCTTTGCCTCCTGAAAGTTGTGACAGTGCACCTAATCTAATGCCCCTTACACACGGTCAGAATTTCCGATGGAAACAGTCCTATGGGAGCTTTTTAATCGGATTTTCTGACCGTGTGTATGCCCATCGGTCTTTTTCTGTCGGAATTTCCGACGGACTTTGGATTGAGAACCTGTTCTTAATTTTTCCGACGGAAAACCTTTCTATCGGATTTTCGGATCGTGTGTATGCAATTCCGACACGCAAAATTCCGACGCATGCTCGGAAACAATTTGACGCATGCTCAGAAGCATTAAACTTCCCTTTTATTGTGCAGTCGAACGTTTTTTAAGGCGTGGTGTTATTGACCGTCGGAATTTGGTGTGACCGTGTGTAGGCAAGACAGTTTGAGCGAAATTCCGTCGGAATTACGACGGGAAAACCATCAGAGCTTTTTCCGACGAGAATTCCGACCGTGTGTACGCAGCATAAGGGGGGAGGTACTGGCGATGTAGCCTTTCCAGGATGCATCTGTAAGGTCCTGGTTACATCACCCATGCCTCACTCAACCAGGAAATAGAAAAACAGTAATTGTAAGTAAAAGCAAAAAATGTTTGTTTAACTAATGAATGTAAGATCATTTTATAACAGCATGTAGAGCTGCATGCTGGTGTGATTTTTAGTAAAACTGGGGAATGGTCAACTTTAAGTAGTTGTTTAAGTAGGTATTAGGAGGGTGCTTTAGTTTTGGTGTTACACCAACATTCTCACTTCAAAATCTACCAGCACTGGACTTGGTGCATCAAGAAAAATTTTTTTATTATTATTAGTATGTCAAATTAGTAAAAAATCCTTTAGGGGAGAAGTTAACATGCATTTCTATAATGTATAATATGTATTCTATATTGTTCTGGAAAACCTGATACAAGCTAACCGTACTCTTTACTTTGCAAAGTACTAAGATTGTACCTCTTTTATATTTATAGGGCACAAGATACTATGTTCAGGTATCTGCATATAACATGAAAGGCTGGGGGCTGCCACAACCTTCACTTCCAGCTTTTGCTATTCCGTCCAGTAAGTTTTACACATGTGCGATGTCATGTTAGGTGATGAATTACTGCAAATAGCCAGACAACCAGATAATAAATTAGAGAAGTAGAGATGCCTATTATTCAGCAGGGATTTCCTGACCTATCCCTTTGTTAATGTAGCATTGTTGCAGCTTCTAAGAATAACTACCGGTAACAATAATTACAAACATGTGATATCTCTGAAATATATATATATATATATATATATATATATATATATATATATACTGTACAGTATATACAATACCAGTAGAAATTAAATTCATCACAGATATAAACAATATAACATAGATAGATAGATAGATAGATATATAGATAGATAGATAGATAGATAGATAGATAGATAGATAGATATTGATTACCAGCTGAACACTACAAGGACAATACAAAAACTCCTCGATAAAATATATAGCAGAAATCAGTGCAGCACAAAAAAACTCATCATTTTGTAAACAATCACTAAAGGACAAGTCAATGAGAAATATAGATTGTGAAGATGTCAGGATGTTAATCAATGTTGGAAAGGTGTCCACAGTGATCCCGCCTATGGACGTAACGCGTACGGGGGGAGGCGCTACGTCTGAAGTCACCTGCGGCCAGCTTTGAATTTACTGTCTGTATACAGAAATGCCCATACACATGCACATGGTAGAAGTGCTCTGCTTGTAAGTGGATTTTTATCTTTTTAAATAAAATGAGTGATTATACGGAGAGCACTAGATATCTCCTAAACCGTGCAGGTTTAGGAGATATCATGGAGGGGGACAGATACCATATCTCCTAAACCGTGCAGGCTTAGGAGATATCCACGGTAGATACAGGTAAGCCTTATTATAGGCTTACCTGTAGTAAAAAGTGGTTGTAAAGGGTTTACAACCACTTTAAAGGTAACCATCCTCACCTGTGATAGCTGCATCGTGGACTGAGCATTGGAGGATATATCCCCATGGTGTGGGAAATTGCATGTTGACCATTCCGGTCGCATTAAGGAGGTGAGAGGCTGCTGTTGTCTGTGGTGGACGGGCTGGACTCACTCTTAAGACTTGCATGCCTGGTATTGGACACCTTTCCCACAGTGGTTAACATCCTGACATCTTCACGTTCTATATTTCTCATGGACTTGTCCTTTAGTGATTGTTTTTATATGATGAGTTTGTTTCCACTGCACTGGTTTCTGCTATATATACACAGTATATACACAGTATATATAGTACAGTATATACACAGTACATACAGTATATACAGTTCTGCTCATAAGTGTACATAACCTGGCAGAATTTATGATTTCTTGGCCATTTTTCAGAGAATATGAACGATAACAAAAAAACATTTCTTTCACTCATGGTTAGGCCCCTTTCACACTGGGACGGTAGCCGCGGCGACGGTAAAGCAGAGCTATATTTATCGCTGCTTTACCGTCATTTTACCGTCATCATTTACAGTCATTTTAGGTATTCGGCCGCTCGTGGGGCGGTTTCACCCCCGCGAGCGGCCGAAAAAGGGTTAAAATCCCGCGGTGTTACCGCGGTGTCCCATTGATTTCAATGGGTAGGAGCGGTATAGGAGCGGTGAATACACCGCTCCTATACCGCTCCAAAGATGCTGCTAGCAGGACTTTTTTTACCGTCCTGCTAGCGCACCGCTCCAGTGTGAAAGCCCGCCGGCTTTCACACTGTAGTGAATGGGGCCGGTTTTTTCAGGCGGTGTACAGGCGCTATTTTTAGCGATGTACCGCCTGAAAAACGCCCCAGTGTGAAAGGGGCCTTAGTGTTTGGCTGAAGTCATTTATTATCAATCAACTGTGCTTACTCTTCTTAAATCATAATGTCAACAGAAACTACCCAAATGACCCTAATTAAAAGTTTTTTTTTTGGTGATTTTGGCCTGATAACATGCACACAAATTGACACGACAAAGGCATAATGAGCCAGTATGCATGGCATACTAGCTCATTATGATATACTTACCTTAGATCGAAGCCCATATCATTAATATTCTCTGAAAAATGGCCAAGAAGTTATACATTTTGCCAGGGTATGTAAACTTATGAGCGCAACTGTATATATATATATATACACTGCTTGATTTCTGTTTATCCAGATTGGCGTGAGTATGATGGTCGTGCACCAAGAAGAAGAGGTCAGGTCGAAGCCCTGGATCTTCTGCTTAGCCAGGTGAAGACGGGTCACCAGCACTGTGTGTGTCATGGTTAGTACTTTATGCTGTCCACAGTTTTGCCAAGTTGCGATCATCACTGTTCTTAATTCTGCTCAGTAACCCAAGTGTATATAGATCTTTGTGCATGGTGGTTTGTGTGTACATTCTTATGTTATACCTATATAGTACAGCAAATATGCAAGTTTATTTCATACTCAACACCAAGGACTATGTTTGGTGTAAGCCAAAATAAGCAGCTAGGCCTTTAATAGCCTAGCATATCCAGAATAACAAAATATGATTTATGATTGGCTGCTATGGACGTATACACACCTGTGTAATCAGTTTTACCTTATAAAAGCCTTTAATGACTTGCTAACAATAATTAATGACATAATCATATGAAAACTATATGCTGCCTTTGCACGTGGTGTGTTCATTGAGATTAAGTTGGATCTTTCTATTCCAGAGCCATTCAAGAACCAGCCGCAGAGCAGAAAACATTCTGTTTCCAAAAGTTTGAAGCATCTTTTTCATCCCAGTAGCAAGTTTCTCAAAAGCCTCAAGAGGTAAAAGGAACTGGGTGGAGGAACGTTGGTCCTAGGTATTTGGGTAATGGTAGCTAATTTGCAAACACTATGTTCCACACCATAAAGTATATCTAAGTCCAAAACCTTTTATGTTTTTGATAAAGAAGAGAAGGGTTAAACCCATAAGGTTTTGTTTTTTTTCATCTATGTCCCACTGGGGAGATTTCCCTTTACTTGATGTCCCCTAGAAACGACGGGAAGCAAAATATATCCTCAGTCTACTAGGAATGTCACTTGCCATGCTGCCTGCCACCAGATGAGAAATGCCACTTGCCACGCTGTCTGCCGCCAGATGAGGAATGCCACTTGCCACCCTTGCCTGCCACCAGATGAGGAATGCCACTTTCTAGGTCACCTGCCTGTGCCACCAGAGGAGGAATGCCACTTGCCACATCACCTGCCTGTGCCAACAGATGAGGAATGCCACTTGCCATGGTGCCTGCCACCAGTTGAGGAATGCCACTCTGCCTGCCACCAGTTGAGGAATGCCACTTGCCACATCACCTGCCTATGCCACCAGATGAGGAATGCCACATCACCTGCCTGTGCCACCAGATGAGGAATGCCAAATCACCTGCCTGTGCCACCAGATGAGGAATGCCACATCACCTGCCCTGTGCCATCAGATGAGGAATGCCATGTCACCTGCCAGTGCCACCAGATGAGGATTGTCACTGCATTGGAGACACTGGTTCAGTGGTCTTTCTTGAGTGAAGAGAGCAGAGATGCGGGACGGGCGGTGAGAGATGATGTCATCTCTGCTCTACTAGGACCTGTGTTGATAAGCTCTGGGCTTGTGTTGATGGCTCCAGTTTGAGACTTTTCTGAGCTCATTCAGAATTCATGAACAGGTACATTTGACCTGCAACTGACCTCCTTCTGACCTGAATTTGACCTGCTTCAAAAAAGGTTTGCATACCCATAGACTTGTATGGGAATGCAAAACCCATCTGAAGCAAACAATAGCCCCCCAACACATGCCCTTAGACAGCTGTCACTGCAGCACATTGACGGTTTCCCCTGTACTGGTGACAACTCAAAATTTTTAATTTTTTCCTCATTTTCAGCCCTGTTGATAATGGCCCCCAAGACAAATAGGGTGAATCTCCATAGCAGGGACACAGACAACAATTAAATACGACTTGGGGGCTAACCCTTCCATACTCAAGACCAGTGTTGATCATCTTACTTTAAAAAAGTAATTAGTTAAGTTACAAATTACTTCTCCCAAAAAGTAATTGCGTTAGTAAATCAGTTACTACATTGTAAAAGTAATTAGTTACACAGCAAAGTAACTGACTTTTTTTTAATATTCTATACGTGTAACTAAGGGGCGGGTCTAGTATTATTTTAAGCAAGGGGCACATTTATTATTATTGTTATATATCGTGTAACCAAGGGGCTGCTCTATTATTACTCTAACCAAGGGGCAGATCTGTTATAGCGTGTAAGCAAGGGGCGGATCTATTATTATTATATCGTGTAAGGGGCGGATGGCTACAGAAGAGGGCGAAATTAATGGGCAGAGCTCGATATATAACAATAATAATCAATTTGCCCCTTGGTTACAGTAATACTAGACCCGCCCCTTAGTTACACGATAGACGCCCCTTGCAGAGTAGCACGAGCATTGGGAGCGTGCGGCATCGCCTCGTACAATTACATGTTAACTGCGCCTGCGCGGTGTAGAGTTCACTCAGAGCTGTTTAGGTACGGCAATTTTCGTAAGCTCCGTAGTCCTTCGTACTGCGCAAGCCCTGCACCTGCGCAGTACAGGGGGTCCTTATTCGGCTGGGGAACTTTTTCGGCAGGACCGGAATTTCACTTATGCCATCTAGTGGCAGTAGATGTAATTGAGGTAATTCCGCCCAAGTAATGGGAACTGCGTTACCATGAGGGGAAAAGTAATCAGTTAGATTACTCGTTACCCTCTAAAGTAACTGCGTTAAGTAACTCTGTTTATAGTAACTCAGTTACTTACATCACTGCTCAAGACTAAAGGGCTGAAGGACATGTTTGTTTTAAGTCTGAAAAATCTTGGCCTGGGATTTTGCTTATATACCATTTGGAAGGTTAATAAGTGGGTTTTCGATTCAGAGCTTGTCATTACTGCATGCAGTTAATGCGCAAAACATCCAATCAGAAGCAAATTAGAAAGTAAAAGTAAACTTCTAAAGGACATTAAAAGCAGTAGCACCTTTTCCATCCCCACTAGGTTTTATAGCTGTGCCCTTTTTTTTAAACAAAATTGGTGAAATTTGAAGTCAGCGTTTGTTCATCTTTGGAGGGAGTGCCTGTAAAGATAATTTGTGAAAATAATGATACTAGTGAAACAGTAAAACTGTATCTTAATGCTTTCAGGGGTCTGTACCTTGCCTCCATATTTTATAAGGATGACAATGTTCTAGTGACTCACGAAGACCAGATCCCAGTGGTGGAAATAGATGACTCATATTCATGTCTCTTGATGCAAGACTTCCTGTGGTTTACTAAGGTAGGCATAGCAAGCCCATTTCCAATTGGTCTCCATATTTACCAAAACACAAAGACTGATGCTTTCTGGTCAAATTTTATTCCTTATGATTTCCAATTGCGCAGTAACCACTATTCACTACCATATGTAGGGGTTGGAGACAATGGGGATACATTTTTATTCCAATCCCACCAAACAATGCTTTATGAATGATATCACTGTGCAGAAAGTGATGTAATTTTCACACTTGCCTTTAAAGCAAACCTGTGATTTTTTTTACATTAAGGGCCAAGGAACAAGTTCACTTTAATGCTTCATTCACCAGGAACATGTACTTACCTCTTGTGACGAAACGCTCCCACACTCCTCTTGAGTGCTTTCGTCATATACCACTTCCTCCCAGTCTGAATATGGATCTCAGATATTCCAACCGCTCCCAAGCACTAAACGAGACAAAACTTGCTTAGTGCCAACATGGACTGTTTATTTATACTGTCATTTTGGTTCTAAATAAACAGTCCATTTTGGCACTAAGCAAGTTTTGTCTCGTTCAGTGCTTGGGAGCAGTTGGAATATCTGAGATCCATATTCAGACTGGGAGGAAGTGATATATGACGAAAGCACTCAAGAGGAGTGTGGGAGCGTTTCGTCACACCTCTCTTTTGCTCCATGCAGCTCCATTACAGTGCCATGATGAAGGAAAAGAAGTCATGTGTAAGCTCTTAGTTGCTCTAGTCTGAGTACAGAGTTGAGTATCTCCTTGCTACTGTGTGATAGTGCCCAGTCAATCGCCCTGAACCAGGCTTTTCACGTGAGGAGAAGGAGAACGAGTTCTCCAGTGGCTGAACGGAGAGGTGAAGCAAAAGAAATGCATGTGTTCCTGGGGGAAGTGAGCATTAAGACTTAAAGCAGAACTAAACCTCCTCAATTAACATGAACTATTTTTAATTCGTATGCTGTTAGCATTAGTAAATTGATAGGACAGTATATTCAATTTACTTGTTTTAAACTTTTTTTTTACATTTCTTCAGTTGCTTCCTGGTTTCTGGCCTAGGCCAAAATGATGTCCTGCATCCCAGGAGTCTTTATGGGCTTTTTTTTTTTTGTCCTTTCATCTGGAGGAGGGGCTTTCTCGGCTAAGCACACCCTCCTGCCTGCATGCCTGAGCTAAAGGCAGATGGATTCCAGGAAGTAAATGCTACATGACATCTGCCCTTACTTAAGATGGCCTCGGCTTCAAATGCTAGGTGGTGTTTTTCAAAGTGTTTTCTCAACAAAATAAAGCATGGAGACATGGATAGATGGGTGAGTTTGCTTTGAATATTAAAAATGAATTAAATAGGATGGGTTGGCTCCCACCAGGGCTATACGCACCCTCCTTGTTGTATTATGCCAGAAAACTCATTATCCTTTGTTGGAAGACAGTTGCAGCACCCTCCGTGGATTCCTGGAAAGCTCTAGTGAACAAGGCAACCTACGCTAGCAGAGGAGCACTTTGAAAATTGAATAAAGCATGGGGAGGATAGGTGGATAGGTGATAGGTCTCCACACACTGGGGTTGATTTACTATAGGCAGTTGCCCTCTGCAAGTGCAGTTGTTCCAGAGCTTAGTAAATGAGGTAAGGCTTCACTTTGCAAGGAGTACCCCCCCCCCCCCCAAAAAAAACAAAACATAATTTTTGCTTGCACATGATTGGATAATGGAAGTCAGCAGAGTTTCTGGTTTCTGCTCATTTACTAAGCTGTGGAGCAACTGCACTGGCACTTTTCAAGTGCACAGTCTTTTTCCCTTTAGTAAATCAACCCCACTGTTTCTGATTGATTGCTTCTTTTTGAGTTTAACTGCAGTCTGTGCTGTCTGTACTGTTTATGCTATCTATACTAAACTAAGTGAAATGTTTTGTCATTTGCCCTGGCTGTTTATATGCCTATATGTAACGTTTATCATATCTGCATTGTATAAGGAGATGTGTGATGCCCTTTTTTTTTTAATCTTGTATTATTATGGGTGGGGTGGGTGCAGGGCCGGGACAAGGGGTGGGTGGGAGGGGCAGCTGCCCTGGCCCGATTGCTTTACTGGGGGCCCCTTCCTTCTGTTGCAAGCAGGGCCGTTTTTAAGACAGGGCAAAAGGGGCAGCTGCCCTGGGCCCTGTCATTGTTGTGGGGCCCAAAGCAGCTGCCTCGTACTTGTCAACTATCCTGATTTAAATTCCCTCGTCCCTTGAGGTTTTAGTCCCGTGCTGTGTCCCAATATCTCATTATGAAGTGCTGTTACTAATGCTGCCCAGCTCTGCCCTATTGTTGTGTACAGATGACTCACCTACAGACCCCGTATTTACATGTAAATTACCAGAATTCATATGTAAATAGCAGTGGCATTGATATGTAAATAGCGGCGGCCGGTGGCATTGATATGTATATCATGGCCCCCTGAGGTCATATCCACAGTAATCTCTAGCAACCAATCAACAAGCAGAAATCATGTGCTGTACCTCTAGCAACTAATCAGTGAGCCGTAATGTGTGCTGTACCTTTGGCAACCAGTCAGTGAGCGGTAATGATACACTGTAAACTCTGGCAACCAATCGCAATAGATGCCTGACCTCATTCAGTAAACTGATTTTGAGTCTAGCTGCTCTTTGTTGTATGTCCCAAAGCAGGTGGAGAGCAAAACTGCATGGGGTGGAGGGCCCCAAGAAAAGTTTTGCCCAGGGGGTCCAATCAATATTAAAGACGGCCCTGGTTGCAAGGCTTATAGAAGTAGTGACAGCGGCAGTGATTTTGACAAGTGAGTAGTACTGCTGGGTGTAGGATCCCCTAAGCTTGCACATCATGAGCTGGGGAAGGGGGCGAAGTTTGGAATCATTGCCCCGGGCGCTGGATGACCTTGTCCTGACACTGGGTGGGTGCATAGACTTCTCCTGGGCTGTGGAGAGTGCTGTATGGGTGTCATTTTTATATATTTTATTTGTTTTTGTTTTGCTTGTATTTCACTGACTGTATGTAGTTGTGTTTTTTGTTTTGTCTAATTTGATACAGTCACTGGGGTTGATTTACTAAAGGCAAATAGACTGTGCACTTTGCAAAGTGCAGTTTCTCCGGAACTTAGTAAATGAGCAGAAGCTCTGCTGACTTCCATCATCCAATCATGTACAAGCAAAAATGCATTTTCTTTTTTCCTTGGGTATTCTTTGCAAAGTGAACCTTTCCCTAATTTACTAAGCTCTGTTGAAGCTGCATTTGCAGAGATTAATTGCACTTTGCAAAGTGCACAGTCTATTTGCCTTTAGTAAATAATCCACAATGTGTTGTATTGTCTAATTGCAAACACAATAAAAAGAATTAAAAAAAAAAGAATTAAATAGCCTTTTCAGTTTGTGGGGCTCAGATACAGTTTAGTTCTGCTTTAACACTGCTTGGCCAAATCACAGATTTGCTTTACCTTGGCTTTTAGATGATTAATTGTGGTTTATTTTATAGTCTCGTTTTAACCCTTGCTGTCTTTTTATGAAACCGTAGGCCTTAGATGTAAGAGATATAACATGATGCTGTTTTTATTTTGTCCCCCCCCCCCCCTCCCCAGGTATCATGCATGTGGGATGACATCCTGTGGTTGCGGCAATGTGTTACAGTGTCACAGTCCTCTTGTTCGTGTATCCTGCAAACTCGCTTTAAGATGCTGCTAGCCGTGTCTCAAATGCAGGTATAAACCTTGACCATGTGTATTTCCTACTTCCTACATTACTGCAGCCAGCTGCTTCCTCTTTTATGTTGGCCATACACGGCTCAAATTTCCACCAATTTCGGTTGAATCAGATGGAATTTGAGCTGTAGGTGACCCTGTCAGCACCACCAACTCATCAAACTTCAGTCTGAAAATCAAATTAGAAACATGAAAAAAATTCTCGGCTAAACAGTGACTGCCACCAATATTTGGGTATTCTGACATCTGTGGGAGCAACAGCCGTTAGAATGCAGTAGCCGGCAACGGAAAAAAAAATCCTCCATCCACACTGTTTAGCATGGATGGGGGAATCTATTGATTTCTCTGGTTCAGCCCACAGGAATGAGTGAAATCTTAAAAGAGAAGTATGTTTTTCTTTTTTTTTTTATAATTATACTTGTAACGGATCCTATCCCACACTCCGCTGAGTGCTTCCGTCAGTAATACCGCTTCCTCCAGTCTGACCATCAGAGAGATATATTATTATAGCTGCATTGAATACAAGTCTAGCTGAAAATAGCTTGTAGAATCTTGAATGATTTATTGGACAGAATACAGCCTTTTTATACAATTTTAACACAAGGGGTTAGATAACAAAGTAGGGCTGGCTCATGGATACTCCCCCCCTCCCCTCTAGCAACAACTTAAAAGACAATTATATAATTAACATGTTAATTAACACAGCACTTAAGGCAGCCTAGGTGACCGACAGTCCGTCTCCAAAGGTCAATGTGATCAACTCTTTCAATGATCATTTATTGTTCAGAATTAACAACCAAGAAAAGTCTTTGGACAAATCCAAGAAAACCTTTTCACAATAGCAGAGTTAATTAACACAAACAACAATGGGACATAAAGGGTTCCCAGAGTCCGTGTGTCTTGGGGGGATATGGACCTGAATCCAAAGTAACACCACCTGAAGGGTCCCCAGGCATACAGCTCACAAAGAGCACAGTTGCTCCAAATGCCAGGGCCCATGATCGGTAGGCAAGAGGCTAGCATTCAGTCCCCTCCAAAAGCCTCTGTCCTGACTAAGTCTGTCACAATACTTACTTTACTAGCTCTAATACTGAGAACCGAGCGATCATACACTGCCGATCGCTCGGTTCTCAGGGCTCCCTGAGCAGAGCTGCTGACCCCCCACCCTCCACGCTCACTGGAGACTGAAGCTCTGAGCTGTGGAGGGGTGGGAGCAGCTGGCCCAGGCTCTCAGCAGCTCGCTGCAAGGCTGAGCCGGGTGCCAGTCCAGGCAAGTTGCTGGATCATGACTTTATTGTCGCAATCTTGCCCAAGCCTGGACTGGCTCTGTGACGTCAGCCAACAGCGTGCTTCAGCCCGCTGTCTGCTGAAAACTGGTCACAGGAGTGCAGAAGGAACTGCACTGCTGTGATTCATAGGAGAAGCACAGCCAAACAAGCTTCTCCTTAGGCCAGGGGTGCTCAACCTTTTAAAGAGCGAGAGCCACTTAATTTATTTGGTAACTGGTCGTGGGCCACAATAAAATGAAATGGCTCCGAATTTAGAATTTTTTTTTTTATACAGTACTGTAATCTGTAAGATTACAGTACTGTATGTGTACTGTGTTTTTTAAATTTGGCACCGATCTCCGCTCCCGTGCGTCGTAACGTCGCAGGGAACGGAGATCAGCGGCACTCGGGCACTGTGTGAATCGAGCGAGCAGAAGGCTCGCTCACACAGCAGGGAGACATCGCAGGATCCAGGGGAAAAGGTAAGTAACTTCCCCCTGTATCCTGCAATGCGATCCCGAGTCTGGCTCGGGGTTACCGCTTTTGGTACAGAAATCTCACCCCGAGCCAGACTCGGGAATACCGCCAGTCGTTTTTAGACAGTTGCATTTAGAGGCTTTTCTTTGAAGGCAAAAAAATGAGTTCAGACGCCAAAGTTTCCGACATTTCAAGCGTTTAGCCGCGTTTCGTTTACAGCCATTTTTCATTTTTGGCTATTTAAAAAAGAAAAAAAAATGTTTTTTTCAAACGCTTCGAAACGTGGCAAAACACTGTTAAAAGCGGCATGTAAACGCGGCAAAACAGACGTTTAAACGTGGGTTTTTATCTGTTAGTTAAATCGTTTAGGAGAGGTTTGAAAACGTCCCGTGTACATGAAGCCTTAAACAAATCAAGTGTTCTAGTTCCATTGTGTCATTCTCATTCCTCTCCTTCAATCTTCTTTCCTTTTTCCAAAGGGCCTCCTAGGATTCCAAGACTTGGGGCAGGTTTACTTCGAGCCCATTAAAGACAAGCAAGGAAACATTGTGATTGTGACTCTGAAGGAGGTGAAACTGAGCCAGACGCTGGAGAACGTACGCTGGATGTCGGTGTTTAAACTGCAGACTCACAGAAAGTCTGTCTCATCACCGGAGGAGCCCAGCGCTTTGGATGTCCTACTGATGACACTGCATGTGAGTTGACCTTCTCGGCTTACAGTAGTTGGAGGAAGGAAGTGAGTGAGGTGTGTGTTATCTCCAGGAATGTGTAAGCTGCCTCTTGTGATCCCATATGACCTGTCCCTGCATATGTTTCATCTGACTTATCCCCATCTCATATGTTCAGATCAGCAGCACCTCCAAAGCTGCCTTCATTTAAGGTGACGTGAATGAAAGAAGCAAATATTACATATGCACCATAATGTTGTGTATTATAGAGACCCTGTCACCAACTTAACTGCAGGTCAATCCATAGAAAAATCAAATACTTTCAATGCCTACTAGCAGTGTTTTATGTTTTTATAAATTATATTTTTATGCACTTGCAATTTCCCTTTAACTTATTTGATTACTCCAGGCATTTCAATTCCTTAACACAGCCACCTCCTTACTTGCAAGTCGTTCCGTCTTCTGGAAGAGCCTAATTACTCTCTGTGCTGGCCAAGCTCCTCTGCCCCTCCCCTCCCTGCATGACCTTTTATGTAGCTGGGGGAGGAGGCGCGAAGATCAATACTATAGAGCAGCGGTCCCCAAACTTTTTGGTGCCAGGGACCGGTTATTAGACATGGGAGCCGTCAAAAAATTTGTTTTGTTGCGTTCCGTATAAAAAAAAATTCGTAATTCGTAATTCGTGTAAGAAATTTAATTCGGATTCGTACTAAATTAATATCGTTACGAATCATTACGAATCGTTACGAATATCGACACTCTACAAATAATAACAAATTATCCGAAAACGTATTAACGTTACATAACACAAGTCTATTGTCTATTGTTCACAAATCACTCAGAGGAAGTACGAAATACGAAATTTCGTTTACGAATACGAAATTTCGTATTTCGTACTTCCTCTGAGTGATTGGTGAACAATAGACTTATGTGTTATGTAACGTTAATACGTTTTCGGATAATTCGTTATTATTCATAGAGTGTCGATATTCGTTATACTGAATCTCGAATTCATTCGAATCATTCGTTATATCCGCTATAATTTCTTTCTTATTAGTTGAAATCCGTCATTTAATAGTTTGGATTCGGATAATTTGGATCCGAAATTCGTAAACGAAATTTCGTATTTCGTACAGAATTCGTATTCGTAAAAATTCATAATTCGGATTCGTACGAATTTCGAAAAATTTGTACGAATTACCGATTCGTACGAAACTAATCGCACATGTCTACCGGTTATGTTGCGGCCAATTTTTCCAGAGATGGGGGCTTGCTGATATTGCCGCTCACTGGTTTTAACAGGAATCTCTGTGCAGTCAAACCTCTTTGATAATAATCTGTATTTATAGATCATAAGCATAAGTTTGACTGCACAGAGACACCTATGAAAACGCTATCAGTGAGTGGATTGCTGCACAGAGCTCCACCCCAGATCACCAGGATCCTGCATCCATTCATTTCTCCTCACCTTGAACCTGTTAGAAGGTTGGTTTTCCCAAGCACTGTATGTGTTTGTTGTGCCCTGGGGCATCAGAAGGCGGAGAGTAGCCACAACTTATTGACAGGGGGCAGAGCTTCACTTGCTCACCCCCTGCTGTGTGGCTACAATTACTATTATTATTATTATTATACAGGATTTATATAGCGCCAACTGTTTATGCAGCGCTTTACAATATAAAAAGGAGACAATACACTTATATTACAAAAAAATACAAAAGGATTAAGAGGGCCCTGCTCAGAAAAGCTTACAATCTAATAGGGTGGGGCAGGTGTTGCAAAAGGTTGTAACTACACCAATGTAGGGCTATTATATTTAATTGCCGCACAGCTGGAGTTGAATAGCGAGCGAGTGAATCTCCGCCCCCTGTCAATAAGTTGCGGTTACTCTCCTCCTTCTGATGCCCCAGGGCACAACAAACACATACAGGTCCTCCACTGCCGACCAGACAAGAGGCGGAGCCCGGGCACCAATATAGATAAAACTGCCACCCGCCGCGTGGCCCCCAACAGGTTACGGAACAGCACTGGTCCACGTCCTGGTGGTAGGGGACCCCTGCTATTACTTGAGTGACAGCCATTAATATGTCGGGCTGCTGACATCACATTTAAGATGCTGGCACCTAGCAGCAGCTTCAGGTCTTTTGGCTTTTGGCTCTTACAGATAAATAACATGTGTAAAATGTGTTATATGCACATACAGGGTGGATTTGATTTAAATAAAGTCGATTTAAATCACTAGTAAAAAGGCTTGATTTAAATCAACTCGATTTAAATCATCATTTTACATTTAAAATGTTAAATTTAAATTTATAGAGCAACTGTCATCTCTGTCCCGCAGCGGCTCCTCCTCTGACCCGCTGTTTATTCACCGACAGTCTCATTCACTTTATTGGGACGGCTGGTGATGCGGCAGTGACACAACAAGGGGAGGGACGTGGCGGCAGCAGGTGAGTGGATGCCTGCTAACAGGCGCTGCCATCATGGATCTGAAATGACAGGTGCTCTTTAAATGTAAGGACTTATTCTCGCTGGTAGTTAGAATCTTTAATATTTGCAAACAAAAGGAAGGTTTCCTATTTAGAATAATAAGCTATCAGGTTAGTAAAACAGCGATATCAGAACTGATTCAGTCATACAGTTTGTATTGTACATAGATTTGCAAAACAATGGGATAAAGGAATATTCCTGAACTTTGTTTTATCTCATGGTTACTGTTACTGTGAATGCATCAATGCAGTGCGTGTTATCTCAGCTTGTAGAGCTTGGATTAATTAAATGAGTTTACCAAAAATGTAAATATTGCAGATTATACAGACTCATGCTACATAACTAAGCTCCATTTCATGCTTAATAAACTAATTTATTAATGTAACCTAAATAGCAAACTATCTTTAGTTAGCTCTTTACTCCAAAAGCATTTTATTAAAATAAATTTGATAGGGGAATCCCTCCCACAGCGCTATTATGTTTCGCCGATGGGGAGAGCGGGGAACCTTCCTGGCCGGCAGAACACAATGGTCACCGCTGGCGGCTATAGCCTCCAGCAATGATTGCATTCAAAAAATATCTGACAGGCTGGTTGACATGGATGGATCGACATTCAGTACAACCAACCTGCACATAGATCGATCGAATCTCGGCTGGTCCCTGCTGAGCCGGCCGAGATTTGGTCCATCTATGGCCGATCTAAGTTTTCTTTTTATAAAATTTACAATACTGCAGGAACTTTCCTGTGGTGATGGCTGCTAATAACATATCCATCCGGTGCTGAGAGCAGTGCTGAGAATGTTAATAGGGATAGTTATAATAAGGCTTCTACAGGTGCTTGTTATCACCCTTCACACTTTGGGTACGGATGTGGAGTAATTCTTACAAATCAGGAGCCCCACTTTAATTCAGCACTTTACGAGCAGCCTAATTAGCACTTATGATCTTTAGATAAATTCTTGTTATTTAAAAAAAAAAAATAGTTTTAATTTATCATTGATAAAACAGACATTTCCATGTAGGACCATCTTATACATCTTATACATGAACCTCACTTGAATCTGTAGGATGGTGGATTGGGAAGTACACTTCTGCCTTGTACACACGGTCGGACATTCCAACCACAAAATCCGTCTGATTTTTTCCGACGGATTTTGGCCGAAACTTGTCTTGCATACACACGGTCGCACAAAGTTGTCAGAAAATCCGATCGTTCAGAATGTGGTGACGTAAAAGACGTACAACGGGACTACGAAGAGGCCAGTAGCCAATAGCTTGCGCCCCCAAATTTATTCTGAGCATGCGTGGCACTTTGTGCGTCGGAATTCTCTACACACGATCGGAAAAAGTCTGATCGGATTTTGTTGTCGGAAAATTTTAGGTCCTGCTCTCAAACTTTTTCCGTCGGAAATTCCGAAAGAAAAGTCCGCTAGAGCCCACACACGATCGGATTTTCCGACAACATAATCCGATCTGACTTTTTCCGTCTGAATTTCCGACCGTGTGTATGGGGCATTAGGCCCTATTCACACTCATGAATGGGGCAGTTTGCGATTACCCATGGGATCCATGCAATTATGTTTGGGTGGCAAGCCCCATTGAAAGCAATGGGAATGTGACAGCGCCCACAGCTATTTGTGACCATATGCATGTAATTGCTTATGGAGTGATCATCTTTGGATGATTGGTCCGGGGCATAGACTGTCTTTGAATGGCCATGAATAGGTGCGGGCACTGTCAGGTTCCTATTGATTTCAATAAGGCTTCCTGTCCGCATGTAATCGCATGGATGCCTGCTGAGTCGCCCATGGATAAATCACAAATGGCCCCATTCACAAGTTTGTACGGGGCCTTTAAGGAAAACTTTACTGAGCGAGACATAGAAAGAGCCACAAATTCTAGTGTCCTGTCTCTTATATTTACCCTCTTACTTTAATACTTGCATGTCCCTTACCTGGAACAGACAGGCACATAGATATCTGATTTTACCATGTCAGTGACTCAAATCTTAATGAAACCATTTGGTCAGTCTACTAGCCAGACAGCTAGCATTTTCAGAAGATGACAAGCTATGGGTGTCCCCATGTGCCTCTCGGAAAGGTTTGCTTCATGTCATGTAGTAAAGGAGGGGCTGAGAACTGAGTGGTTCCTTCTGTTCTATGGTTTCTACACTATACAGGAGTATTTTTTTGTACATTCCAGGAGAAACTGGCTTACCACAGAAGAAGCAGCCAAGCTTTGCCTCCTGGCCTCTATCTGGGATATCTGAAGCTGTGCAGTGCGGTAGACCAGATCCGAGTGTTGGTTCCTGAACGATTACCCAACATCCTCTGTAATGTCAAAATACGAGCCAATTCAAACGTATCCAGGTGAGTTTTCTTCAAACACACATCTAGTATTATTCAGCAAGGGGTCATTGCTTTGCATGGAACAAAGTCCTTCCTCTGGAACCTGATCTGCATCCCACTGGGCCTGGTTAACCATGTGCCTGAAATAAGAACTGTCTCTACTGACCTGGTGCTAGATTCTCCCTTTCATTGCCCAGCTGCTGGTTTCCAGTGCAGGTTGGAAGCTAATAAATTGCTATGGGGGAACACAGACAGTGGTTGTTGCAGACACTTTTATAAATACGGCCTAGTAGTGTTTGCATTTAAATATTACCATATACATATATATACCATACATATTACCTAAAATAATGGAAAGAATACTTCACTACGCTGTCTTTTGTCTAACTACATTTCCATACCTCTATTCGATTGCTCACTGAGGATATACTGTATCCATACCTCCCAACTTTTTGAACTGGGAGCTAGGGACACCTATTGGCAAATGTATGTAGGCGTAGGACACACCTCCTGCCACGCCCCCTTAACGGAGAATTACACAAAAAAATGATTAGTTAAACCCACAAGTGCTTCATTTTTACCACTACTATTCCTTTAAATTGGATTTTGAAGTTTACAAATGCAGAAATGTAGTAATTGGATTAAAGATTTAACACCGGGAAACACTTTTTGAAAGATAAATAATGCATTTTATATACAATTATATAGATCAGACCAAAATGAGGGACAAATTAGGAGAAACGAGGGACAGAGGAGGGACTTTGTTCCAAATCAGGGGCAGTCCCTCAAAATCAGGGAGATTTGGGAGGTATGTGTATCTTATTATGCACAACATGTTCAACCAATAAAATGCAATACAAAATTGTTTAAAAAAAATCCAGAAAATCCAGAAGTAGTTATCACATTGTTCAGGTTACAGCAACATCTCTAAGGCCCCTTTCACACTGGGGCGGTTTTCAGGCGGTACGGCGCTAAAAATAGCGCCTGTGTACCGCCTGAAAGAACCGGCCCCATTCACTCCAGTGTGAAAGCCGGCGGGCTTTCACACTGGAGCGGTGCGCTAGCAGGACCGCAACAAAAGTCCTGCTAGCAGCATCTTTGGAGCGGTGAAGGAGCGGTGTATTCACCGCTCCTATACCGCTCCTTCCCATTGGAATCAATGGGAAACCGCGGGGATACCGCCCGCAAACCGCCGCTGCAGCGGCGCTTTGCGGAGGTTTTTAACCCTTTTGCGGCCGCTAGCGGGGGTTAAAACCACCCCGCTAGCGGCCGCATACCGCGGGAAAAACGATGGTAAAGCAGCGCTAAATATAGCGCTGCTTTACCGTCGCCGCCCCGCACCGCCCCAGTGTGAAGCCAGCCTTAATCTTTAATACATACCTTTAATTGGCTTACTTCTAGTTAGTAGAGTACAGTACAAAGCATTGCTGTCATTGTATCATTGACTTTGTTAAGGCTCTATTGACACCTAAATGTTTTGTAGCTCAAAACTCCTAAACCCTCAACATTCAAAATCCCATGTATTTCCAAGTCGGCTGTTCAGATATGAGCGCTCAGACGCCTGTAGCTCGAGGCCCGATGCTCCTAAAGTTACATAAGTTACATTTGAGACAGAATCTGGCATTTTTGGCCTTATAGACTTGATTAAGAAAATCTGAAAATGCGCAAATCAAGCATTTTCGTGTGTTTTTTCAGGTGTTTTTTAGCCTGTAAGAACTAGTGTTGTCCATTGGCTGAAACAAAAACGCCTGAAGCTTGAATACGCAATTAAAACTCTCGTAAACCACTCGTATACGCTTGCAAAAACATAAAACAAAATACACTTGAAACTCTCTCTGTTCAGGTGTGAGTGCAGCCTTAAACATGGATAAATCATAAAAGTATCTATCTGTAGATATATCTACACAGTCAGTGTTGATGGGGGAATCCCTCCCACAGCGCTTTTGTGTTCTGCTCGTGGGGAGCCCTCTCTGCCGGCAGAACACAAGGATTACTGCCGGCAGCTAATTGCATGCAAAAAAATCTATAAGCTGGCTTAGCGACTGGATTGACTTGAATGCAACCAGCCTGCCCATAGATGGATCGAATCTCGGCCAGTCCCTGCTGAGCCAGCTGAGATTCGATCCATCTATCTAGCTTTAGATCTTCCCTGTTGTTACCCTCTAACACCATTAGAGGGATGGCCACAGTAAAACAATAAGACCTGCTTGCTGTTAATTAGATCACATCTGTCAATCATAAACAAAGTGACTAAGCAAATCACAAAGGATATGACGCTAGATAAAGTTATAGCTAGCGGCAGATTGTTCATCAATTGATTGTATATGAATTGTTTTACAAAAGTAAAGTCCAACTTGTCACTTTGACCAATCGGCTAACTCCATCAGCCATGTATACTAAAGCTGGCCATAGACGGATCGAAATTCAGGGACTGGCAACATTTTGATCCATGTGTGGCTAATCCTGTTCAACAAGTCAGTCTAATGATCGGCTTTTGTCGAATGGTCTTGTTGGAAAAAAATTATTTTGATCATTGGCTGCAGCTGCTGGTCAGCATTTTCTGACAGCGGAGAGTCCCCGCTGTCAGAATACAGTGGGGTAGATTTACTAAAAGACAAATAGACTGTGTACTTTGCAAGTGCAGTTGCACTCATTTTTCCAAGAGTTTAGTAAATGTTGTAAAGCTCTGCTGATTTCCATCATCCAATTATGTGCAAGAAAAAACACAGTTTTTTTTTTTATTTTCCTTACACATGATTGGGTATTTTTAACAAAGCGAATCTTTACCACATTTACTAAGCTCTTAGGAAAATTAGTGCAACTGGTCTTGCAAAGTTTACAGCCTATTTGTCTTCAGTAAATCTACCCCAGAGTCTCAGCTGGGAGGATTCCTCTATCCACCTTGATTTTATGGATGGAGGAATCCGTAAAAAAATTTTTATTCAACCCTCTGGCTGAACAAAAAAAAACAACAGCAATTTTAAGATCTCTCTCCAAATGTTCAATGGGATTTAGATCTGGACTCATTGCTGGCCACTTTAGAACTTTCCATTTCACTTTCCACGTTTTGTTGCCGTCCATTTCTGGGTGATTTTTGACGTATGTTTGGGGTCATTGTCCTGCTGGAAGACCCAAGATCTCGGACGCACTGGCCAACAATTTCGGCCATGACTGTAAAATTCCAAAAAAATACATTTACGTTTTTTGACAAAATGTGAAAAATGTCACGGGGTATGAATACTTTTTCAAGGCACTGTAGATTAGCACAGGTACTCTGTACCTACGTATCAGAGGATCACAGGGTACTTTGTAAAAAAAATGCCTGAAAGACTCCAGGGAAGTGGGTAAGGTACACATTCTTTCAAGAAATATTTGTGGATCAGAAATATCATGGCAGCTCAGTCTTTTATACAGAGCCCATGCAGCAGAGCCAACAATAAGAGAAGTGTCCTAACATTTCAGTAAGTTTCAAAATATTTAGCTCCAAATTATTGGAGTTATATTCCTGCTTCCTGTGTGTGGTGTACATATGTAAACATCGATTCGAAGATTCATTGTAAACTTTGGAGAGCAAGTGGTAAGCCGCAAACAGTTATAGTTACTTTGGGGGTTGCTTGTGTCTTCTCTGAAACAGATAAAAGGTTTTCTTACTGTTACAGTAGAGCCTTGTTAAGTATAACTCAAGCATGTTCATTTTTCTCCCCAAGTAAACATACTAAGTGGTCTTAACTGTTCTATACATCCATTCTGGTTTCCCAGCTGCCGAAGTGCCAAAGCCCCAGATTCTATTTTGACGGAAACCAAAAAGTTGAAAGTGATGCAAAAGAAGTAAAGGTCAAGGCTTGATATTAAAAACCGCCGCTATATTACGGAAAATATATTTGAAAAAAATTGTTAAAATAGAGGAGAGTAGGCATTAGCAAAATTGAGAATTTCCATTTCACCAAAATTGTTTCTAATAGCTTGCTTCAATATTTAATGAACAAGCATGCAAACAAGGATGTGTGACTAAGCCCTTATTCACACTGCCGTGGCTTCGAAGTTGCGCGTCTTTGAATCCGTCATCCCTGCGCAACTTCATTGCGGCTTGCATACGACTTCTGTAACAGAAGTCAATGCAAGTCGTGTTTAAGTCACACCGAAAGTAGTGCAGGAAGCTTTTTCTAAGTCGGAGCATCTTGAGTCGCACCAATTAGAACGGTTCCATCGCCGTTAAAGAGGAAGTAAACCCTAATGGGTTTACTTCCTCTTTGTTTCCCTGCAAAGGTAAAGCATAATGGGCTACTATGCATCGCATAGTGGTCCATTATGTGTCACTTACCTTGTGTACGGAGCCTCCATCTTCTTGGTGGGTCTCGCACGGGAGCCGCCACTCGCGGCATATCGCCGTTGAGAGCGGCCTTCTCAGTGCGCCTGCGCGCCGCTGTCTACGGCGCATGCGCCGTAGACAGTGGTGCCTGTATTTTGGCAAATATCTCCTAAACCGTGTAGGTTTAGGAGATATTTCTTTGACCTACAGGTAAGCCTTAATCTAGGCTTACCTGTAGGTCCAAGTGGTTTGTAAGGGTTTACAACCACTTTAATGGGGCAAAACTTGTCATGCGACTTTGAACTTTCAAGTCGCATGACAAGTCGGAGCAGTGTGAACCAGACCTTAACCACTTCAGCCCCTGAAGTAATTTGCCCCCAGGCTATTTTTGGGCATATGGCACTGCGTCGCTTTAACCTCCACGGCGGTATGATTATTTATGATTTTAGGTGCTGAAAGCGGTACAATTATTTTGCATGGAAATTAGGCATTTTATATTGTAGGCCTGTAATTCTTAGGAATAACTCACTTAAATCTGTCCAAACAAGAGTCTAGAAGACATCCCGGGTATGATAAAGTTTAAAACACAAAATCAGAAATTATAATATAATAAATAATTATAACAAATAATAATATAATAATAATAAAAATTATTCAATAATGTAATCAAATCAAAAACACTGAAATTTGCTCAGTTGCAGAATTGTCGCTGTCATTAGATTTAGTGTTTGATGCCGAATTTCCCCACAAATCGCTATCGCTCAATTTTGCAAGTGATTCTAATTTATTATCGCTGTTTTCTAGGTGGTCTAAAACCACTTTTGACATAAAGGGACACTTTTTGTTTGCTATAGACAATCTCCAAATTCCAGGCAGAAAAAACAGTATTTATAATATAAAAGTGCATGCCACTAGGGACAAAGGGGATGTGTAATTTTTTTCTACAGTACTGTATGTGTTTTTACTTTTTTGAATTTGGCGCCGATCTCCGCTCCCGCGCGTCGCAACATCGCAGGGAACGGAGCTCAGCGGCACTCGGCACTGTGTGAATCGAGCGAGGAGACAGCTCGCACACAAAGCGGGGAGACATTGCAGGATCCAGGGGACAAGGATCATTAGCGGGGTTAACGCTAATGGTGCTGAAATTCCATCCCGAGCCAGACTCGGGAATACCGACAGGGAGGTTAACTGACAATTTTGCTGTCCTGCAACGCTGTACCCAAACAATATAGACATCCTTTTTTACCCATAAATAGAGCTTTCTTTTGGTTGTATTTGATCACCTCTGTGTGTTTTTTTTTTTTTGCGCTATAAACAAAGAACGACAATTTTGTGCTATAATACATATCCAAAAAATATATATAAAAAAATGTATTCATCAGTTTGGGCTCAAATATACATATAAAATGAATAAACATATAAAATGAAGGTCGCTCAAAAGTAACCACAATATGTGGTATAACCAAAATCCAGTAAAAAAAAAGTGTTAATATCAAAACAATTGATGAATAAATACTGAATATTACTGCATAAGTGAGCACAATGTGTGGAATAGCCAAAGTCCAGTGCAACAAAACATTAGTTTCACAATAATACAACATAGTTCTTGGTGAAGTGCTAAAATATTGCTTCAGAATCCAGTGGTAAAGAATGGCTCATGTAGTCCGGTACTCACTCCAAGAAAATAGACACACTCCACCAATAAGTCCAATGGCCGCTCACCTTAATTTACAAAGTAACAGGCATTGGATCAAACACTGGTCTCCATGAAGTGTCTGTCACTCAATCAGGTTGGTGATTGATTAACACGCACATGAAATAATAATAATAATCCTCATGGTGTGGTATAAACAACTGGGTTTAATAAAAAATGTAGAGACTTCCAGTTTAAAAACACTGCATCCAGCAGGTTTTGAGACCAAGGGGTCACACACAGGCTGAACGCTAAGAAATCAGTTGCGTCATGGACACGTGACTTTATCTAGGTGGTTTGTCCATAGCGATTGGCCCTCTGCCTGGGATCTTTATATATTCTCATATGCACTTTTCCTGTAATTTCTGTGTCTCAGTTACCCTAATTATATACTTGTGTGGTAAAGAAAAACACTGGCCAATATCTGGGCTACATCTCAGAGACATCCGTTTGGGGATCTCTACAATTACAGGATCTGCTGCCCCTTGATGGTCCACTCATCCGTTGTGCTTCTGCCGTGGAGTGGGGAGTGACCGGTTTGAGGTGCTATCTTGATTCAGAGCCATTCAATATACTTGAATCTTGTACAAATCGAGTGGTTTGCTTATTAACTACATAGATTCTTTAAAACCATGCTACTGATGTTCACTCCCTGAGGAAGACGCATATTGTCGAAACATGTTGGGGTTCCATGGAGCCGACAAAAGTGTACAGTCTATGCATTGTTGTACCATGATCAATACATTGTGGCATGTTGCATTTTTAACCGACTATCTGTTTTGTGAAATGTATAACCTTTTTGGTCACCCATGTTCCAGGTGGCCTTTTATTCACTAATTTAAATAAAAATTAGAATTTTAGCAAATACCTTTGTGCCCTATATATACTTATATATATATACTTGTATATATATATTTTTATATATATATACTTGTGCCCTACCCTATATATACTTATTCAATTATTTTCTTTTTATTTATTTTTTTCGGTGCCTGGTATTGCAAAGTCCCAATCCAATTTCCCCCCAGTCCCCTCCCCTTGTGGGATTTTCTCCATGTATTGATACTTTTCTCTGCAGTGATTCCCTCTGGTTCCTTCCTCTATTGCAGCAGGCACAAGTGTCAGAGTCTAGAGCAGTGATGGTGAACCTTGGCACCCCAGATGTTTTGGAACTACATTTCCCATGATGCTCATTCACTCTGCAGTGTAGTTGAGCATCATGGGAAATGTAGTTCCAAAACATCTGGGGTGCCAAGGTTCGCCATCACTGGTCTAGAGAAAGTGGTGACGTCACCCCTTCATCATGTGACAGCAATTGACTGCTTGACCTGAGTACTTTGGAGGAGGTCACATGCTCCTCTAAAGCCAGAAGTGACAATGTCTGTGAAAAGGCTCACCCACTTCCTTAGGCACCGATACTCCCTTGTCCAGTGATCCCCTGTTGTTCAGTTCTCTGTCGCAGCAGGCCCAAGTGTCTGTCTAAAGAGAGTTATGACGTCACCCCTTCATCATGTGACAGCAATTGACTGCTTGACCAAAGTATTTAGAAGGAGGTCATAGGCTCCTCTATACCCAAAAGAATTAAGGAATACTATGTCGGTTGAGGTAGAAACATTGGTGATGGGGGTGTTGCTGAAGAGATGCATATAAGTGGGTGGAGGGGCCTTTCCACAGACCTGAATGGGCAAAGGGACGGTGTCTCTTTAAATAAGTGTCTGTATTGGAACAGGACAACCAACTGGGTTCAACCTTTCTTTCAGCTAACATTTCTGTAGAAAGTTGTAGACACTTAGGGGTTGATTTACTAAAGGGAAATAGACTTTGCACTTTGCAAAGTACAGTTGCACTCTCCAGAGCTTAGTAAATGAGGTAAAGCTTCACTTTCCAAAGAATACCCAATCGCATGCTAGGAAAATAAATGGAAAAAAAACTGCATTTTTGCTTGCACATGATTAGATGATGGAAGTCAGCAGAGCATCTGCTCATTTACTAAGCTCTGGAGCAACTGCTCTTGCAGAGTGCAACTGCACTTTGCAAAGTGCACAGTCTGTTGCCTTTAGTAAATAAACATTTTAGAGTGGGTACACTTACATTTTAGGTCATTTTAATGAATGAACTGTAAATTGAAGAGCCACACCACTGCTAAATATTGGAAAAAATTATCTGTACCTTTTAGCAGCGGTGTGGCTCTTCTCTTCAGTTTACATTTTTGTTACATTACACTCAAGTAGACCATGGAGATCCTCTGGGGTGTAGAAGCCGACTGCCAGGGAACCATATTACTTACATCAACACTTTAAAGTGGACAAAAAGCACACAAAAATTGAACCTCCGCTTTTCGGAACCCTCCCCCCCTCCGGTGTCACATTTGGCACCTTTCAGATACCTGCCTAAGGGCTCTTTCACACGGACGGTCCGTATTTCCGTTTTTCATCCATACGTTTTCAGATGAAAAACGGACATACATGTATCCCTATGGGATAGCGGGTGTCAGCGGATGAACATCCACTCTCGTCCGTGCCCGCTAAGGTCCGTTTCTGCAGACGGAGAAAACCCTATTTTTCCATCCGTCTGCAGAGCGGATCGGATGACGACGGACTCTACGGTCCATCGTCACCCGATCCCCCAAAGGGGAGAGCGGCGCTTTGACAGGTCCGTCCCTGCACAGCGTGCAGAGACGGACCTGTCATCTTCCTGCTCAGCGGAGATTGCTCCGGCGATCCCCATTGAGCAAGCGGATATCCACGGGGGGATCTGCACTGATCCGCCCCGTGTGAAAGAGCCCTAAGACAGGTATTTGCACCCACTTCTGGGCATAGGCTCCCATGGGAGACTACGCCTCTTCCCGTCCCCCCACGCTGTCTGCTGGGACACACACGGGTCCCAGGAGATAGCTGGGACCAGTTAGGACACGCAGCGCAACTCGCTCATGTGCAGTAGGGAACCGGGAAGTGAAGCCGCAACTATTCACTTCCTGATTCCCTCACCGAGGATAGCGGCGGCAGCTGCCGAGAGCCGAGCGATTGATCGGCTTCGGCTGCCGACATCGCTGGACCCTGGGACAGGTAAGTGTCCATTTATTAAAGGTCAGCAGCTGCAGTATTTGTAGCTGCTGGCTTTTAATATTTTTTTTTTAGATGGACCTCCTCTTTAAGATAGCAATACCAATAGGATAACCTTAAGGATTCAGCTCTATTTTAATGAATAAGGCAAATAAATCAGTTACTGACAGCATTTTAATTTTATGTATTATAGCTTTATACTGACACTCTGGGGTTGATTTACTAAAGGCAAATAGACTGTGCTCTTTGCAAAGTGAAGTTACACTCTGCGAGAGCAGTTTCTAGAGCTTAGTAAACGAGCAAAAGCTCTGCTTACTTCCATCATACATTCACGTGCAAGCAAAAATGCTGATTATTTATTTACCTCTCACGTGATTGGGTATTCTTTGCAGAGTGAACCTTTACCTCATTTACTAAGCTCTGTAGCAACTGCTCTTGCAGAGTAAAACTGCACTTTACAAAGTGCACAGTCTAGTTGCCTTTAGTAAATCAACCCCAGAGTGTCAGTCTAAAGCTATAATACATAAAATTAAAATGCTGGCAGCAACTGATTTATTTCAGTGGAGAAGCTTTTAATGCAATGCTATTGTGGCACTAGAAAGCTGGATGAAAAAGTATACGTTGCTTGAAAACTTAGATGGTAAAAATGTAAATTTGAGGCTTAGTCCGGCGTTCTACTAATTCAGAGTATGTCAAAATTCTTCCAAGCTGATATGCGTCCTTATTCGTATCTATATTTGACAGTAATGTAATGAGAGCTTTCTGTGACACAGAGTTATGAAAGCAGTGCATTGCTGTCTATCAATATTTACTTAGCGGTGCTGTGGGCCTCAGTCCTGGCGGCTCCTGCACCAGTCTAATTGTGGGTTGACTCATTCACAGTAGGTGGCACTGACATCCTAATATAGGGACACTTTTTAATAATTTATAAGCAAAATGACTACAGCATGCTCAAAGGGGATATAATACCATTCTCTGTCTTTCAGTGAGCCCCTTTCTGGATGTTCACGGATCCAGATTGACTCACCAGTCTGTTTCTATTTAAAGCCCTTACGATCAATGTCAGCTTAGCCAGTTTCTGGAAAGCTCAGGTTCTTCTTGCTAGTGGTGGCTCTCTCTGCCCTGGGATACATTTCATCACACCACTCAGCTGTTTTCTACATCCAGCTCCAATGGGGTTGGTGGAGTTTGACGCTCACACAGGCCTCATGGACTAAAGTAATAACCTTCAGACAGTACCAGATGGCTGGGGAACTTGTTTATATTCAGGCCAATTTTTACTGGTTACGACCATGAAGAAAAGTCATGAGGTAAACTAGATTATCCAGCTTTTTGTGTTCTCTTCCATGTGTATTATTTTTAATTTGTACTATTGACCGGTGTGGCACATGTATAAAGATGTGATATTCCGAAGGGTAGAACTGCTAGCACCATCCTCAAAATGATAAAAAGTGCTTTGTTTCAAAACAAAACCTGAGCATGTAACCTTACCTTGGAGTATCAACCATGCTACAACCTACAGCAGTCATTCCTAACCAGGGTTCCTTGGAACCATAAGGTTCCTCCAGGGGTTGCTAGGGGCTACTTGAGCTGTGGCTGATTGACCTCCCATCTGATGGTGACTTGAATTTAGCTGGATTCAACACCATTTGGCAGAGCCATTGGCATGACATCAATGCTCTTTTTGAGATGTCTGTAATGCTGCGTACACACGACCGGACTTCCCGGCAAACTAGGTCCGACGGTCTTCCCGACTGACTTTTCGGCAGAGTTTCGGCGGACTTTCCGGATGAACGGACTTGGCCACATATGAAGTCTGGTCGAAAGTCCATTCGTTCGAACGTGATGACGTAAACGGGACAAAAAAATAGCCAGTAGCCAATAGCTGCCCTTGCGTCATATTTGGTCCCTTCGGACCAGCACACAGACAAACGTTTTTCCCGATTTTAGTCCCTCGGATAGATTTGAAGCATGTTGTATTTCTAGGTCCACCAAAATTTTTTCCCGAAAAACGAACGGATTAGCCCACGCACATTAGCCCACGCACATCCCGAAAAACGCATCGGATTGTCTGACGGACAAATCCCGTTGGACCTAGTTTGCCGGAAAGTCCGGTCGTGTGTACGCGGCATTAGGGTGATCACCACTGTAAGGGGGCATTCATCCCTGATCACCAACGCAAGGAATCTTCTACCCTCTTACCACTAATCTTAGCTGTGTTCCCTGAAAACTATTTCAGGAGTTACTCTGGGTAAAAAGGTTGAGAAAGGCTGACCTACAACATGGAGGGGTATGAGCAGTAGCACTGGATTTGACTTAGTAGTCGCAAACTAGGATTGAAAAATTGAGATGGACTGTAAGAAATTTGGGGTTTAGGCTGCTTTTGGTTCAGAGGTGCCAGAGTGAGACTGTTTTACTATAGGAGTAAAAGATAAATGAAGTGAAAGAGTCAGAAGAATGTCTGAATTTGTAAAATCAGTTTTTATCTGAAGTGTGACAGGTTCCAACACATTTTGGGAGGCTCACCATAATTAAGGCTAAAATCAAGTTTTAAAAAAAATATAGTAACATTGTTGCAATATAAATACTATCCATATACTACGGTATAAATTGAACATCTAAAATTATAACTGTTTACAGAATAATTATAGATCTCCTATAAACACTAATCTTTCTTTATTTTGTCTTTACACGTATGGTGTTTTATTATAACATTGTTTCTATTGTTTTTGACTACCATTTACATCCCAATGAATGAGGCTTTTTAGGCTCACTTCTGCATAGAAACCAATGAGCTTCTAACCCTAGCTTGTTCAATTAAGCGTTGGTAATACAACCTGGAAGCTCATTGGTTTCTATGCAGAAGTGAGCCTGATTTTGCACTTTCTAGCTTTAGTAAATAAACCCCATTGTGTACTTAAAAGTGGGGTATGCCTGTATTTCAATATCATAAGGTCTATTAAGACTTCAAGAAAGGTAGGACAGATGCTTCTTGTTGCCTGCTGGAGCGACCTTACTCGTCTTTTCTATTTGTCCCTAGATGAGTGGACACATCTAGGACTAAGGCCCCTTTCACACATGCGGACCGTATGTCCGTTTTTCATTCATCCGTTTTTGGATGAAAAACGGACATACATGCATCCCTATGGGATAGCGGGTGTCAGGGCATGAGCATCCACTGACACCCGCTATCGATCCACCACCGCTATTGTCCAATTCTGCAGACGGAGGAAAACCCTCTTGGGGACCCCCAGATTTCCCTTTACTTCCTGCCCCATAGCCAAACAGAAAGTGAGAGGAAATCCCTGCAAATTAAGGGAATCTCTTGGGGACCCCCAGGTCACCAGAACTAGTGTCCCCAATGGAAGATTTCCCCTCCATTACTTTTCTGGGGACAACCCAAAATTTAGAATTTTATTTAATTTTTACTTTCAATAATAATGGTAAATAGAACAAATAGAGAGGGCAAATCTCCTTAACTGGGGCACAGACATCTATAAAAAAAAACCTGACAGGTGTTCTAATCCCTCTCCACTCTATCTAAAATAAAATAAAAATTTGCCTTTAGTTATACTTTAATGGATTACAGTTGCTGGAACTTGAGCGCCAACCTGCAGTGCCTAAACCTACCCGCATTTCCTTTCAGTGAGGTTGAGCCTACCTTTTTTTTTAAAGAAAACCTCCAACATTCGTAGGAGCGCGATGTTGCATGTCCTTGGTTTTTGACAAAACGTTCTGCTGCTCCTTCAAGATAGGCTCATACTGTTGCAGGTGCAGGGCAGCATGTAAATCGCACACTTTCCCACATCCACAAGCACCCACAGCCACAACGCGCTGCTCTTATGCAGATGTGCAGGGGTGCCATTAATACTTAATGGCACCCCCACACATCAAAAAACGCAGCGCATTTTCAGGTGAATGAAACTTGTGTAGCTGCATTTTGGGAAAGGTGCAAGGACCTCTCCATTCAAATAAATAGGCTGCTGTGCCCACACAAACGCGGCACGCATGGAACGCAAGAGTGTGGACCTAGCCTTACTATCCAGGCTGGTGCAGGGAGGTGGCCAAGCTTAATTGCAGCAGAGAAAGGTTATGTCACCAGGCAGGCTGTGCACTCTGTCAGCGCTAGGTACATCTCAGGACTGCATGAAAAGATATACAAATGCTAGGACAAGTAGAACATCTCCTATATATGTATTTTAACCTCCCTGGCGGTATTTCCAAGTGTGGCTCGGGATGAATTTTCAGTACCAAAAGCGGTAACCTCGAGCCACACTCGGTATCACATCGCAGGATCCAGGCAAAGTTACTTACCTTGTACTGGTACTGATGGCGGGTACTGGTACTGCTGGCTGGTAATGGTGGCTGGTACTGGTGACTGGTACTGGTGGCTGGTACTGATGACTGGTACTGGTGGCTGGTACTGGTGACTGGTACTGGTGGCTAGTACTGGTGGCTGGTACTGCTGGCTGGTACTGCTGGTGGGTACTAGTACTGCTGGCGGGTACTGCTGGCTGCTACTGGTACTGCTGGTGGGTACTGATACTGCTGGCCGGTACTGGTACTGCTGGCTGGTACTGGTACTGATGGTGGGTACTGATACTGCTGGTGGGTACTGGTACTGCTGGCTGGTACTGCTGGTGGGTACTGGTGACTGGTGGCTGGTACTGGTACTGGTGACTCTGGCACTGCTGGCTGCTGTCTGGGATCGCAGGAAGCATGCAGCTGCAGTAGAGAGCTTCCTGTCACAGGCGGAGTACATTTGGTATCACTCCGCCTGTGAAGGAGACGGCGCTATACAGGAAGCATCGGCTCTGCTTCCTTTAGTGGCGGCTCCGTTGTTCGCACTGATGCTCGGAGATGGCGGGTCGGGAACCCGCGATCAGGGCTTGCCGACCCGCCATCTCAGAGCAAGACGTGGCAGGCCACATCGAAGGGTGCCGCGAGCCACATGTGGCCCGCGGGCCACCGGTTGGGCACCCCTAATATATACTGTTCTTTCTGCCTGAAAACTGGAGATTGTCCATAGCAACCAAAAAGTGTCACTTTACATTAAAAGCGGTTTTAGACCAGCTAGAAAACAGCAATAGTAAATAAGAATCACTTGCAGAATTTGAGCATCAAAAATCTGAAATAATCATACCGCCATGGAGGTTAATGCATCCTATGCATTAAGGTGAAAAAAAACACCTGGCAGTCACTGACCCCCCAGCCCCCCCCCCCCCCATTTTACTTACCTGAGCCCCTTCATCTCCTCGGCGGGGACGTGCTGTCCCTCTCTCCACGGGGTCCTTGCTCTTGATTGGATAGATTGATAGCCATTGGCTCCCGCTGCTGTCAATCAAATCTAATGACGCGGGGGCGGGGCCAAGTCCAGCATTCGTGTCTATTGACACAAATGCTGGACTCAGGAGCGCGCCCGCAAGCTAACCCCCGGGAGAGCGCTTCTCCTAGGGGGTTATCTGATGTGGGGAGCAGCCGCGAGAGCCACCGGGGGACCCCAGAAGAGGAGGTTCGGGGCCACTCTGTGCAAAACGAGCTGCACAGTGAAGGTAAGTATGATATGTTTGTTATTTAAAAAATAAATAAAAAACGATCCTTTACAATCACTTTAACTGTTAGGCCAAAAGTTGAGTGTTAATTCAGAAAAGGTTCCATACAGCTGTAGAACTGTTGCTGTGCCTTTAGTGAATCATAAAAGGGCTTTAGGGAAGAAGAGACATTCAGGTCACACGGAATAGGGACTCCACGTGTCATCCCATAGAGATAGTTGGGCACAGCTTTAAATAGGAGTGTAAAAGTGCAGGAAGTGGTGTGAGTGTAAAAGGATAATTTGCTGGCTGAACAAACAGGCTCTGCCTGAGGCTTAGCACGGATGAGCTCAAGAACCTTTTTGCTGTCTCCAAGCATCTGTTGTTACATAAATTGTAACAGAAGTAAAGGGAGAGCAGGCCAGGCAATCATTTCTAGTTCTAGTGTGTTCAGTGTATATAAAATGCACCAAGATATATATGTTTTAGTTTGAGAATCTAGTTCTACATTAGTGAAGGTGTGAAATACTGTGATAATTCATAGAGAACTGATGATCATTGAACTGTTTTTATTTTTACCTGTCAGTCTCAGAGCCCTGGTCAGATATACGACTAGTTTTCCACTTAGCTTGTATTTTTGTTTTTTTATTTGCAGCTTTGATTGGTGAAAAAACCTCATGAGTTGATTGTATGTATTTTGCATACTTTCCTATTTATTTTCCTGTTTTTTTAATTTGCCTTAATTTCCCAAATTCTGATTTAAAAAAAATATCTATTCAAGTATGCATAGCTCCCAACTGTCCCTGATTTCGAGAGACTGTCCCTGATTTGGAGCAATGTCCCTCTGTCCCTCTTTCCTCCTCATTTGTCCCTCATTTTGGTCTGATCTATATAGTTGTATATAAAATGCACTTTTTATCTTTCGAAAAGTGTTTCCCAGTGCTAAACCTTTCATCCAAATTCTAATTTGCTGCATTTGTAAATTTTAAAAGCCAATATAAAGGAATAGTAGTGGTAAAAAAAAATCCTTGTGGATTTAATTAACCTATTTTTTGGTTAATTCTCCTTTAAGGGGGTGTGGCAGGGCGTGTCATATGCCTACATACATTTGTTAGTAGGTGTCCCTCATTCCCATCTCAAAATGTTGGGAGGTATGAGTATGTATTCCTAACTCAATAAAGTCCCTTCTATCGCTCTTTTTGTCGCTGTGATCTAACTTCTGTTAGAGGGTGGCTGCATTTTTTCACCATGGGTCCAATGTACATTATATTTTCAAAGATATTGGGATGCCTGCCTTTACACGCACATGAACTTTAATGGCATCTCAGTCTTATGCCCCGTACACACGGTTGGATATTCTGATGGAAAAAGTCAGATCGGATTATGTTGTCGGAAAATCCGATCATGTGTGGGCTCTAGCAGACTTTTTCCGTCAGAAATTCAGACGGAAAAAATTTGAGAGCAGGATCTAAAATTTTCCGACAACAAAATCTGATCGTGTGTAGAGAATTCCGACGCACAAAGTGCCACACAGAAATTTGGAGACGAAAGCTATTGGCTACTGGCCTCTACGTAGTCCCGTCGTATGTTTTGTACGTCATCTCGTTCGGAACGATCGGATTTTCCGACGTGTGTGTGCAACACAAGTTTCAGACAAAATCCGTCTGAAAAAATCTGATGGATTTTGTTGTCGGAAGGTCAGACTGTGTGTACAAGGCATAAGTCAGTAGGATTCAATATTAAGTTGGCTCACCCTTTGCAGCTATAAGAGCTTCAACTCTTCTGGGAAGGCTGTCCACAAGGTTTAGGAGTGTGTCTATGGGAAGTTTGACCATTCTTCCAGAAGCGCAATTGTGAGGTCAGGCACTGATGTGTACAAGAAGGCCTGGCTCGCTGTCTCTGTGCAGGCCAATCAAGTTTCTTCACCCCCAAACTCGCTCATCCATGTCTTTATGGACCTTGCTTTGTGTACTGGTGCGCAGTCATGTTGGAACAGGAAGGGCCATCCCCAAACTATTCCCACAAAGTTGGGAGCATGAAATTGTCCAGAATGTCTTGGTATACTGACGCCTTAAGAGTTCCCTTAACTGGAACTAAGGGGCAAAGGCCAACCCCTTCAAAACAACCCCACACCATAACCCCCCCTCCACCAAATGATTTGGACCAGTGCACAAAGCAAGGTCCATAAAGACATGGATGAGCGAGTCCTGACCTCAACCCGATAGAACATCTTTGGGATGAATTAAAGTGTAACATCAGTGCCTGACCTCACAAATGCGCTTCTGGAAGAATGGTAAAACATTCCCATAGACACACTCCTAAACCTTGTGGACAGCCTTCCCAGAAGAGTTGAAGCTGTGTTATAGCTGCAAAGGATGGGCCAACTCAATATTTAACCCTACGGACTAAGACTGGGATGCCATTAAAGTTCATATAAAGGCAGGTGTCCCAATACTTTTGGTAATATAGCGTATCTAGGAACATAGCCACCCTCTCTTGCTCGATCTGCCCGCTCTGCTCTGATCAGCAGAGGAACAGTGAACAGTTCGCCTGCTGAGTAAATCAGATTCTGCCCCGTGTGAAAGGTACCTTTTTTCAAAAATAATCTATACACATCCACATAGAGAGAGACTATGGACTATGTGGATGTGTATAGATTATTTTTGAAAAAAGGTACCTTTCACACGGGGCAGAATCTGATTTACTCAGCAGGCAAACTGTTCACTGTTCCTCTGCTGATCAGAGCAGAGCAGGCAGATGACAGGTCCGTGCCTGCTCAGGTTCTAGACAGTGGACATGGACAGAACACACTCTGCTCTATGGGCAACCGGATGTAAACAGACAACCCTCCGATCCAATCTGCCTAGACGGAGGGGGACAGATTTTTTTTTTTTTTTAGCCAACCCGATCAATCCTGTCTGAAAAACTGACAGGGGAACCTGATCATATTGTCCGTGTGGAAGGGGCCTGAGGATATCTTTTAGGCCCCTTTCACACTGGGGCGGTTTTCAGGCGGTACAGCGCTAAAAATAGCGCCTGTATACCGCCTGAAAAAACCGGCCCCATTCACTCCAGTGTGAAAGCCGGCGGGCTTTCACACTGGAGCGGTGCGCTAGCAGGACCGCAACAAAAGTCCTGCTAGCTGCATCTTTGGAGCGGTGAAGGAGCGGTGTATTTACCGCTCCTATACCGCTCCTTCCCATTGAAATCAATGGGAAACCGCGGGGATACCGCCCGCAAACCGCCGCTGCAGCGGCGCTTTGCGGAGGTTTTTAACCCTTTTGCGGCCGCTAGCGGGGGTTAAAACCACCCCGCTAGCGGCCGCATACCGTGGGTAAAACGATGGTAAAGCAGCGCTAAATATAGCGCTGCTTTACCGTCGCCGCCCCGCACCGCCCCAGTGTGAAAGGGGCCTTAGTGTCACCTCAAACAAGAGCACAGCCGAGACTTGAGCATTTATGACGTACTTATCTTGTTTTGGCAAAATGTCTTCAGATAATGCTGCACCACTTTGGAAAGCATGTTTCAACATCTACCAGGCATTATAAAGTCAAGTCGAAAAGATGTACGCCCCTGCAATTGATCGTGTTCTGCATGTAAATCTGCTTTATGAATGCCTTGAAAGGGCAGCCTTTAAATCAATGTAAAAGTATATCTTAAAAAAAATTATTTAAAGAGCAACCATGCATAGAATAACTTTCTTTTTCATCTGATACTGAGCATACAATGGGTTCGCATAGCAATTTTATAGTGTCATTGTGACTATAATCATGCTGAAATTCAGTGGAATAGGCTTACAGTGAGGGAAAAAATGATTTGATCCCCTGCTGATTTTGTACATTTGCCCACTAACAAAGAAATGATAGGTCTATAATTTTATTATTTAATGGTAGGTTTATTTTAAAAGAATAACAACAAAAATATCCAGAAAAACTAATTTCAAAAAAGTTATAACTTGATTTGCATTTTAATGAGTGAAATAAGTATTTGATCCCCTATCAATCAGCAAGATTTCTGGCTCCCAGGCAGTGTTGCCAACCGTCAGTATTTTTACTGGCAGCCAGTAAAAAATCAGGCACTTTTCTCCTGCCAGTAAATGCCAGTGAAAGGAAAAGGCTGCCAGTAAAAAATACGGCTGTGATGCCCAGCCTAGACCATCCGAGTGCCTGCTACAGTGTGTTCGGGCAGTGCCAGCAGAGGCAGGTCTGGCAAAGATGGTGCCTGAGCATGTTGTGTGACGTCATGGCGCAAGGGAACCTGAGCGGAGCGGCCGGACCCTTGTGTGCAGGTCTGCCGGACGGGAGCAAGAGTGCCTGCCCATTCTAATTTCTTTTGCTATATCGAAAATAAAATAAGAAATATGTATTTGTGCCCTAATATCTATCTATATTGCTGATTGCATATCGTACTTGTTTATAGACTAAATACTGAAATTTGCACTTAAAACGTTTATTTTTGTAACTTTTGGAAATGCCAGTAAAAACTTGGCTGTGCCTGTAAATTTTGGGTGTCGTGTCAGTAAATTTCAATCTGGTAGGTTGGCAACACTGCTCCCAGGTGTCTTCTATACAGGTAACGAGCTGAGATTAGGAGCACTCTTCTAAAGGTTCTCCTAATCTCAGCTTGTTACCTGTATAAAAGACACCTGTCCACAGAAGCAATCAATCAGGTTCCAATCTCTCTACCATGGCCAAGCCCAAAGAGCTGTGCAAGGATGTCAGGAGCAAGATTGTAAACCTACACAAGGCTGGAATGGGCTACAAGACCATCGCCAAGCAGCTTGGTGAGGCGGTGACAACAGTTGGTGTGATTATTCGCAAATGGAAGAAACACAAAAATGGAAAATTGTATACTTACCTTTCCGTAATTTTTCTTTACTGGCGCATCTCCATGGCAGCACACACACTGGGTTGTGACTCCACCCCCCAACCTGACAGGATTGGTTAACTATAAATTTGAACTATCATCTTAAAGAAGGATGGGATGCTGTGTGCTGCCATGGAGATGCGCCAGGAAAGGAAAATTACGTAAAGGTAAGTATACAATTTTCCGTTTTCCTGACGCATCATGGCAGCACACACTGGGAAATAACTTTCCAGTCGGGTGGGTGCAAGTTAAAGTAGTAGTATTTATTATTTATGGTCGGAGCCCTCGGTCCATAACGATGTGAAGGAGCAAACATAAACACGCCACAAGACAGACAACAAACTAGACCTGAAGTGTGCCCTGGTCTACCGTAAGGTAAGCCCTGGTGAGCTGGGCCGTGAGGCCCTTACTGCTAGGAGAGTAGTTAAGAAAAGGGCGCTTACCTGAGAAGAAATGGCTGTTTCTGTAGAGAAACATATCAGAGTGTTCTGAGAAGGGGAATGGGTGGGCGGGTACGGCGCGCTAGAACCGACACCAGCCGCGTGGAGAGGTCTGGTATATATATACCCTCCGGGCTCCTCCCATAATTGCAGGCCACCATGCTGGCCTTCCTATTTATGGTCGGAGCCCTCGGTCCATAACGATGTGAAGGAGCAAACATAAACACGCCACAAGACAGACAACAAACTAGACCTGAAGTGTGCCCTGGTCTACCGTAAGGTAAGCCCTGGTGAGCTGGGCCGTGAGGCCCTTACTGCTAGGAGAGTAGTTAAGAAAAGGGCGCAAAGGCTTGTTTTTAGGGAGGTAATGATTTATTTGTTTGGTAAAGGCAAATGCTACAAGGCAAGGTTACTGAAGGCCCGGGACATTTCGGTCTGGGGATCGGGAATGTAACGGGCAAAACAGGTGGACTTCCACCATCCCATCATCCTGATCACGTGATCGGGGACTCCATTGCGGGAGGCCGCGGAGGCTGCTCCGATGCGAAAGGAGTGACCTGAGAATTTCGCTGGGTCAAGACCTAAGTTGCGGAGGAGGATCCTGACGTGCGTGACGAATTGATTGCTGCTAAGGGGTCTGACCGGAAATGGTAACAACGGGCTGTCAGGTGAGGGATCAGGTAGGTGTGCTAGTAGCTGGTCTAGAACTGCCACGGGGCACCAGGCATTGAGAGTTTCGAACAGTTTGATGTCGGTGCCTGGGCCAGTCTGCTGCGTTTTGGATGCCTCGAGGTGCAGGATGAAAAAGGTCTGATGGCGTATGAGATGCCGCCTGTGTAGCGTCTTGCAGCTAGGGCCGGTAACTAAGAACTCGCTGGGCCGTAAGAAGCCGTAGAAGGCCAGGTACATGGCTGCCTGGATGACCAGGCTGGGAAAAAGGCCAAAAGGGGAATGCGAAAGCATGATTGATAACTCCCGGAAAATGGCACCGGTTACTGGGAGGCGTTTGGTATTGACCTGCGGCTGTTTTTTGAGGATGCCGCGCAGGATTGCCTTGACTGCGTGGGAGGTGAACAAAGATGGTTTAGAAGGGTCTTGTAAGGAAACGAAATGCTGGATACCGGCTAGATAAAGTTTGATGGTATTGTGTGATAACGCCAGCCGAGTGTAGCAGTGAGAAATGAAGGCTAGGATATGGTGGAGGTCCCCTGGTGACCCCCCGTGGCTTGTGTCCAGAAACCGTAGGTACGTCCTCCAAGCAGCTTGGTAGGCTTTCAGCGTGTTGTGTGACAATGAGAAGTTTATGAGACTGGTGGCGCCGTGAAGGTGGTGACTCAGACTAGGGTTAGTTGAGACCAGTGAGGGATAGCGGACATGGTCGGATCGGCTCCGGGTTCCTGTAATGCATGATGCGGGGGTGGCGGGGGCGACAGCTGGTGGAGTGGGGGTAACTTGCTGGAGCTCCAAGGTCCCCACTCTGGCCTGGACGTCAGAGATGGTAATTGATAGGGAGGAGACCAGCGTGTGTAGCTGGGACACTGCCGAGGCAATTGATTGTAGTGATGCCTGCGTGTCTGGTGGGTTTGGTGGGGATGGGCTTGGGAACAGTAGTCTGAACAGTTCAGCTTTCCTGGCCGTGATGGGGAAGGGGATGTTCCTGCGCCTCAGCTCGGCTGAGAGTCTGGGGATGGTCCAAACTCTGAAGGCTTGTGAGAAGTTGTCTGCCGGGCCCGCTTCGGGAGGTGATGGGGCGGGGGTGAGATCGTCGCTGCCGGCCAGAGACATGGCGTCTGCTAGAATAAAAGAGGGGGGGGAGGGAGGGGGGGATGCATGTTCCTCTCGTTTACTTTTTTTTTTTTTTTTTTGAGTTTTGAAGGGCAGGAGAGGATATATCTGTGATTGTAGATTGCGGAAATATGAAGAGGGGAGGGGGGGCAGGGCGGGATACCTGTGTGACAGGTATGGGGACAAACGGGTTGCGCGCGTGCGCTGAGTGGGATGTTCCATGGGCCTATATGTAAACTCGGAGGATGCGTGACACCCGAGGTGAGCCAGGAGGTGACTGGCCGGGTGGCTGATGCTCGGGTGTCCGTCTGTGCTCGGCACGGACTGGTTAACCAGAGCCCCCCCAGGGCGGCACTGGGGGGAGTGGCTACTGATTGGTTTGCTAAGTAGGAATGTTTCGATCTGTAGTAATTTGACGTGGGTTCGGTCAGCTAATACTTGCACTGCCAGCAAGTCATGAGATTAGGTGACCTTGTCTGCGTAGTGAAGGCTTGTGCTTCGAAAATAGAGTGACATGCATAGAAGTATGTGACAGTTACTAACGCCTGGAGATTTTAATCAAAACTATGGTGTTCTGCGTGGATGGGAAGGGGAGATGTGTGAACGAAGCAGGATACCGTTCGACGGTATGGTAAGAATCGGGGATGCGCGTGAGCGCTGGGTGAGTTTGTTTCTTTGGCCTGTGGAACTCAGAGAATGCGTGACAACCGAGATAAGCCAGGAGGTGACTGACCAGGTAACCGATGCTCGGGTGTCCGTCTGTGCTCGGCACGGACTGGTTAACCAGAGCCCCCCCAGGGCGGCACTGGGGGGAGTGGCTGCTGATTGGTTTGCTAAGTAGGAATGTTTCGATCTGTAGCAATTTGACGTAGGTTCGGTCAGCTAATACTTGCACTGCCAGCAAGTCATGAGATTAGGTGACCTTGTCTGCGTAGTGAAGGCTTGTGCTTCGAAAATAGAGTGACATGCATAGAAGTATGTGACAGTTACTAACGCCTGGAGATTTTAATCAAAACTATGGTGTTCTGCTTGGATGGGGAGGGGAGATGTGTGAACGAAGCAGGATACCGTTCGACGGTATGGTAACAATCGGGGATGCGCGTGAGCGCTGGGTGAGTTTGTTTCTTTGGCCTGTGGAACTCAGAGAATGCGTGACAACCGAGGTAAGTCAGGAGGTGACTGACCAGGTAACCGATGCTCGGGTGTCCGTCTGTGCTCGGCACGGACTAGATCAACCAGAGCCCCACCAGGGCGGTACTGGGGAGAGTGGCTGCTGGTTGGTTGCTAAGTAGGGATGTTTCGGTCTGTAGTAGTTTGACGTGGGTTCGGTCAGCTAATACTTGCACTGCCAGCAAGTCATGAGACTAGGTGACCTTGTCTGCGTAGTGAAGACTTGAGCTTCGAAAGCAGAGTGACATGCATAGAAGTATGTGACAGTTACTAACGCCTGGGTGCTGAGCCAAATAAGTATGTGTGACAGGGATATGTAGTGAAAAGGTGTGTGAAGAGAATGGAAAACTGAAACAACAACAACCTACGCACCTGCTTGCTGCCCTAGTGATAGAGTCTCTGTTGGGGTCAAAACCTGGGAGACCTGGTGCCTATTGTGGGGTGACATGAAATTATTTGTGAGAGATGGGTTGCAAGAGCTGATTTGGGGCCGTAGTTGACCCCCTGGTGAAGAGATGCAAGCCCTCAAAATTACCTGGAAAAAGAAAGGGGGTGGTCCGATCCTGTTGTATAGGAGACCAGGGACGACTTACTGACCTACGGAAAAGGTGAAAAGGGATAGAGAAAGGCGTGAGTAGCTGAGTTTGCTACTGGGGAAGTTGTGGCTGCGAGGCCAATGGAGGTCGAGCTGCAACGATTGCAGAGGTATGTGGGAGGGTGGATGTGGGAGCCGTGACACAAACCTGCGGTGAAGCAAGATGTGCGGGGGGGCGGCTGTGCCTCACATTGGCTGGGTTGCCGTGGAAGGCAAGGAGTGGACTGTCTTGCTGAGGTTTGCAAGGTGTGGGGGCCCATTTACACGAACTTGCGGTGACTGCAAGAAGTGCGTGGGGAGGGCAGTGACAGATGCTCTGGTGGGTGTGTGTGTGTTTTTTTTTTTTTTTTTTTGGGGGGGGGGGGGCAGGGGGGGGGGGGTGTGGTGGACGTGTGAGTGAGGGGATGCTTGCACTGGGTAGCGGTGCGTAACAACCAGTGAAAGTGGGGTGAATTGTGGGGTAGAAAACAAACAAGCAATAGCATGGTAGTCGAAATGACTCAGTGGAAAAAACAGGGGTTTCGATGTAGCGACGAAAAAGCATAAATCCTACCTGCGACGCTGAAGCGGAACGAACTGGGGGTGCGATCGGGAATCGAATCCGTAATCTGGAAACGAGGAGCGTAGGACAACTCAGGAACATGTACTGAGTTGTTTGTCGGCCTGGTGACGTGGAATACGGCGCGCTAGAACCGACACCAGCCGCGTGGAGAGGTCTGGTATATATATACCCTCCGGGCTCCTCCCATAATTGCAGGCCACCATGCTGGCCTTCCTATATAGCTGAATAATTGGCTTGAACAACGGCTCTTCCAAAATCTACCGTTAAAAACTGAGCCGAGCCCACTCTGTAGTGGGTCATGAATGTATGCCTGGAAGAAACCAGGTTGCTGCTCTGCAAATTGTCTCAAGAAACACCCTACAATACCTTGCCCAGGAAGCTGCCACTGCCCTTGTTAGAATCTGAATCCGAATCCATAGGAGGATTTTGAGCAACAGAAGATGTGCTCGGGCCTGCCTTGTCTGGTTCGGGGAGTGAGGTCTCCAAGATAGACTCCCGCACAGACTCTCTGATGAGGTCAGTTACCTCTCTTACGGCAGACTCCTTTTCTTTGGTTGCTTCATTAAAGCATGCCCGGCAGGCCAACTTGTCTGGCAAAGCTGGAGCTCTGCACACCCAGCAGGCGTTTGCTAGGGGGTGGGTGTGATGGCTCCTCTCGTGTCAGATGAGGAAAAAAAAGAGAATGAAGGGGGGTGCCTCTCCTTCAAATTTATAGTTAACCAATCCTGTCAGGTTGTGAGGGCGGAGACGCAATCCTGTGTGTGTGCTGCCATGATGCGTAAGGAAATAACTTTTAATCTCCCTGTCAATCTCCCTTGGTCTGGGGCTCCAAGATCTCACCTTGTGGAGTATCAATGATCATGAAATCGGTGAGGAACTACGGGAGAATCTTGTCAATGATCTCAGGGCAGCTGAGACCATAGTCACCAAGAAAACAATTGGTAACACAATACGCCGTGAAGAACTGAAATCCTGCAGTGCCTGTAAGGTCCCCCCGCTCAAGGAAGCACATGTACAGGCCCATCTGAAGTTTGCTAATGAACATCTGACTGATTCAGAGGAGAACTGGGTGAAAGTGTTCTGGTCAGATGAGAGCAAAATCAAGCTCTTTGGCATCAACTCAACTCGGCATGTTTGGAGGAGGAGGAATGCTGCCTGTGACCCCAAGAACACCATCCCCACCATCAAACATGGAGGTGGAAACATTATGCTTTGGGGGGGTTTTTCTGCTAAGGGGACAGGACAACTTCACTGTATTAAAGGGACGATGGACGGGCCATGTACCGTCAAATCTTGGTTGAGAACCTTCTTACAGGGCATTAAAAATGGGTCGTGGATGGGTATTCCAGCATGGCAATGACCCAAAACACACGGCCAAGGCAACAAAGGAGTGGCTCAAGAAGGAGCACATTAAGGTCCTGGAGTGGCTTAGCCAGTCTCCAGACCTTAATCCCATAGAAAATATGCGGAGGAAGCTGAAGGTTTGAGTTACCAAACATCAGCCTCGAAACCTTAATGACTTGGAGAGAGATCCTCTCCAGAGAGGAGTGGGACAAAATCCCTCCTGAGATGTGTGCAAACCTGGGGGCCAACTACAAGAAACGTCTGACCTCTGTGATTGCCAACAAGGGTTTTGCCACCAAGTACTAAGTCATGTTTTGCGAAGGGGTCAAATACTCATTAAAACGCAAATCAATTTATAACTTTTTAAAATGCGTTTTTCTGGATATTTTTTTTGTTATTCTGTCTCTCGCTGTTAAAATAAACTTACCATTAAAATTATAGACTGATCATTTCTTTGTCAATGGGCAAATGTAAAAAATCAGCAGAGGATCAAATACTTTTTTCACTCACTGTATGACCAGTCCCTGGCTGGTTTTCTGTGACGGGTAAATTTGGTGGTGCTTAGTTCCTAAAGTAAAACTATAGGCAAAATTATAATTTTTTTTTTTTCATTTTAGACAGAGAAAGGGAGGGTTATATAATTGTTTTCGCTATCTGTGTCTCATTTGGTCTTCGGAGATTTGGTGCAATTGGTAATTTGGGGGAGTACCCCATGAATGCACTTAAAGTAGAACTATAGGGGAAACTTTTTTTTCACGTTGGATAGCGTAAAGGACGGTTATAACCCCTTTAAGGTTTATTTTTGCCATCTTTATTCCGTTGGGGAGATTTTCCTTCACTTCCTGTCCCATGGCCAAAACAGTAAGTGAGAGGGAAATCACTGCAAATTAAGGGAATTTCTTGGGGACCCCCAGGTTACCAAAACTAGGGTCTCCATTGGAAGATTTCCCCTCTATTAATTTTTCAGGGACATGCCAAAATTTGGGATTTTCTTCTACTTTCACTTTCAGGAATAATAGTAAACAGGACAAATAAAGAGGGTGAATCTCCTAAAAAGGGGCACAGACTGCGAAAAAAAAAAAAAACTGACAAACGTTCTAATCCCTCTCCACTCAATCAAAAACAAAAAAAAAAGTTTTGTCTATAGTTATACTTTAATGTATGAAAATAATTAAAATAAAAATCACAGCATCAGCTCAGTGTGGATTGCAGTGGACATTGCTGTTCCTGTTACAGCAGGTTGGAGGCTATATATGTATAACATTCACCTGAAGGCTGCATGTTTGAATCTTGTAACACGGTCGGAAATTCCGACCACAAAATCCGTCTGATTTTTTCCGACGGATTTTGTCCAACACTGGTGTTGCATACACACGGTCGGACAAAGTTGTCGGAAAATCCGATCATTCCGCACGTGGTGACGTTCGTTGCCTACGACGGGACTACGTAGAGGCTAGTAGCCAATAGCTTTGGTCTCGTAATTTGATCTGAGCATGCGTGGCACTTTGTCCGTCGGAATTCTCGACACGCAATCGGAAAAAGTCTGATCGGATTTTGTTGTTGGAAAATTTGAGATCCTGCTCTCAATTTTTTTCCGACGGAAAAAGCCTTCTAGAGCCCACCCACGATCGGATCTTCCGACAACATAATCCGACCTGACTTTTTCCATCGGAATATCCGACCGCGTGTACGGGGCATTACTGTTCCAGTGACCTGAAGGCTGTATCACTGCATTCCTGTGTACTTATTTCCAATATTTCTAGAGTACTGACATTTTAGACAGCACTTTACAGAGTATATAGAAACTGCCACATCCATCCTTGCACCAGAGGAACTTACAATCTAAAATCTCCCTATCATAGAAACAAACATTCCAAAAAAAATTTGGTTAGAAGTCAGTTAAAGGAAAAATGAAGACGGCTTTTTCACTTCAATCTGCAACCAACAATGTATTTCTCTTACTACAAATCCTATATTACTAGCTCATATTTTTTGTAGCAAAAGTGGGATAACACGTTAAGAGTCTAATTTTATGAGTTTGGATTACAGGTAAAAAACACATACAATCCAACTGTTGTTCATGGCAGGAACTGAACCATGCAATTCAATGCTGCAAGGCCAAAGTGCTAACCATGTTAACTGCTGTTATTATCTATATATAATTAGAAAAATGTACCACTTTGTCTATTCAGGACAAAGTGACAGGTCCTCTTTATTTGCCACTCCCCCATGCCTGCAGAAGTCTTGAGTTTATTCCCTTCGTAAGTCCTTGTCGGAGGTTTAATGACCTTGTTACTTCCCCTAAGAAATGGGTTCGGGCCTGGCGATTGGCTAACCCAAGCATTCCATCTTGGGAAAAAACGAAACAGTTACGTGCTCCCCTATACCTAGAGGAATGCAGCAAAGATGGCTGTAGGTGGTGGGTATAGGAGGGTATGTTATTTGCACTCTCTTTAACTATGACTGTTCTGTACTTTCACTGAATGCATTCAGTAATGCATATGTCAAATTCCATTTTGTAGTAGGGTATTTCATTCTGCAGAGCATTTTCTTCCCCATGCCTTAGGTTTTGTTACATTTCCAAGATGTATAGATGCGCATTGCCCCGGACTGGGAGATGATTGAGACAGCTTACACCACATAGTGCAGTGTGCTCAGTTTTCCTGCACCATGCCAAAGTCATCTCGCTGAAGCACGTACCCCACCAGTGTGCCTTATTCAGACCTTCAGCTAGCTTTCACCGTCCCCCCATCTAGCACTGCACACGTGCACACGTTGCACATTTGAAATTAACTCATGTTTCAAGATTTTAATCCCACCATCATCAGTTGCCTGGATGGACAGAATTGAAAGATCTGCTTTTAGTATCACCTGTCGCTGCTTTTCCCAATGGTCACTAATCCATGTGCACAGGGTTAAGCCATGAGAACTCGGGCTGCAAATTTTTTCTGATCTGTCTGTATCTGGGGATTTAACCCAGTCAATCCCTGAAGCCCCTTAACAGCTCCTGAGGCGCCATTCATTCTGCAACGTCTGAGCACATTTTTTCGGCACACGGTTTTGAACAGCAGGAGAGACAGACACATGCAGTATTCAGGCCCTCCATTGGTTAGAGAATTCTGACCCTAATAAGCAAAGGACTGCCAATTTCTAGTAACTGCACAGACAATCCTCACTGGAGATTTCTTGGTGGGGTACTGAGAAGGAAATCCACAGAGGTCGGATATTGGGTCAAGCTAATAAAAAATGTTGATATTGGAAAAAGTGATGATATTGTTTCTGGTGCTGTTGTTTATGTAGCTCAAACTATAATAAAGTATGTGAGTACTTGAGAGTGTATGTATTACAAGACGTACAACTTATTATTATGTGTTGTCATTATGTGCATATTTATTTGCACTATAGACTTATCACAATGCAGCGTATTTACCACTTGTGGCTCAACACAACCTTACTTAATTAGTTCATATAATCCAGTGGTCTTCAAACTGTGGTCCTTTATCCAGCCCTTAGGACACTATTCCTCCAACTGACACCAATATTGGGGCACCATTCCTCCCATTGACATCATTAAACAATCCCTTTGTTTAGCAATTTTGGAGACCCCTGGTATAGGCTGATAACGTTCTATCTATTGACCTTCTTACAATAAAACTATTTTTGTTAATTATTCTAATCTGCTTATGTCCAGATCCAAGTACCAACTAAAGCAATGTAGCGCTAGCCTCATAGGAGGCACTGATTTTAACTGGTTCTTCCCCAAACAGTACGGCTTGGCAGGACAGTTTGCATCATTTTGTTTCCGTCTTTGCAGGGAAGAATGGGAGTGGCTACAGACCTTGGCCAGTGTGGACGAACCAATCAACAGTGAGCAGGACTCAGAAAGCTGCCACAATCTATTACTGCAGGAACTTAGGAAAGCTGTGAAAGATATTATGGGTCAAATCAACATTCCTCTTGAAGAGGTAACTATCCATGCTGGGAAGAAAACAAAAGAACGTCATCAACTTGATGATTTATCTTTATCAACTTGCATGTATAAGAAGAACTACCCTTTTGTACACTCTCACCTCTGATTTGGCTTTGTGTTAGGGTCAGAGGGAGAAGCCTCGACAGGTCACATTTGTAACTCAAGTTTCATTAAAGTTTTACCTGTGGGATTGCTTCAGCAATGTGTTTTCCATTTCTTCCATAGTTAGAGTGGATTGTGGGGTTTTTGGATGAATCCTGTTTAAAAGTCAGCACTTGGTTTCAGAGGAACCCTAGAGATTTGGGCCTTGAGCAGAGCATTTCTTGAACACAATTGTGAATTTCCTGCAAAATATGTATTAATAGTCAAGGCATGGAGTAGAGAGGCTAAAACAGGCTAGAATTAATGACCCAAAAAGTAGGTAAACCATAAGTACTATATTCCACCAACATATGTATAGTAAAAGTAACAGGGACCTGTTATTGATTGTTTATTGAAAGCAGCATAACCTGTTGGAGTGATGTGTGTTGCCCCTGGAAGTCTTGCATTCTAGGACATAGCCTAGGACACAGAAACACAGATCAGTCAGTATATGTAGCTCAGTTCAGGTTTATTTACTGAATGTAAGCGAATGCAAAAAAATGCTCATTGATTATTTTATCCTCTTTGCATGTAGGCTAAAGACTTCCGTCTCTACAGTCAGGAGGTTCTGGAGTATGGAGGCCAGGTCTCCTTTTTATTGTTGCTGCCTCCATCAGATGATGTCTGCACAGCTCCTGGCCAGAACAGCCCCTACACTCCCTACTCAGGATGCCTCACACTGCCCCTGCAAATTTTTGAGCTAGGTAAGTCCCTCCATAGTCTCATCGTTTGGGTACCTCTCTGCATATGGCACCATGGTAGGGCAGCAACGGAAAAGGGACAAGAACAAAGACCACCAAATGGTCCTTGGTGGTCCACTGTGGAACTAGCACTACCACATATCCAAATATGGGGTTCCTAGCACCAAGTGGCCCCGAGATACAGGGCCCCAAAGTCGGTTCGGAAAATGTCATTTTCTGCAGCAGAAAAATGCTTGACTCCAGTATAAGATGTGACCAATGTGCTGAAAAACTCAGCTTATACTTGACTATATACGGTAATAAGAAGCCATTTTTGGAACAAGTACAGGTCCAGTATAGTTGACATGTACCACCATAACCCCCAGCTACCATTTAAAGTCATTTTAGCATTAAAAACTATGAAAAACTTTAATTTCTCTTTCCCTGTTGACTCCAATGCATTTAAACCAAATGGCCACATTTTACCAACATTTTTGTTGAAATTTTGGTGAAATAAAAACTCTCAATGTTGTTCATCCCTAATGATCACAATGTGCCAAGAAAAGGGGTAGACAGACCATAGAACAGTGATCTCCAAACTGCGGCCCAGAGCCAGATGCAGCCCTTTGCTTTCTTTTATCCAGTCCTTGGGGCACTATTTTATCCACTGATAAAAAATGGGCACAATTTTTTCCAGTAACACCAATAATGGGGGAAAATTCCTCCAAATGACACCAATGATAGGGCACAATTTCTCCCACTGACAACAAAGATGGGGCATTGTATTTTTCCACTGACATCTGGACCTTTTCTACTCCCAATGGCCATAGTCCGGCCCCCCAAAAGTCTCAAGGACAGTAAACTGGCCCTTTGTTTAGAAAGTTTGGAGGCCCCTGCTATAGGAGTTTAAATATAAATGTTTATAGCAGTTTGTATATACCTGATTGGCCCTGTTGCTGGTGAACCAGAAGGTGATCTTGTGTCTATTGGCAGGCTTTAACCGTTGTTGGTTCAAAAGGAGACTGTCTAGACAATGCATAAACATACACGCTTGGTTTTAACATACCATAGTCATCCATCGATCTTAAGTCTATGGCCACTTTTACTCAAGGAATCATTTATATTTTGGAAGTCGAATTATAGCCACAAACACCTTGCCAGCTCATACGTGGGGCAAGAGCCGCCGTGTTGTCTGGTGGCACTGGTTATTCTAAACAGACAACACAAGGACTGTTAGGAACAAAAAGCACAATACATTAGCAGGGGGCCCCAAAATATAATTCACTTAATTGAAAAAATGTACAAACTCAATCATCCAAATCCCAATTCAAGTAAAATAATACTGTTCTTTTTAATGAAGTCAAAGGATTTATAACAAACATTTTGTGGTTGTTGGCATTCACAATACATTATAGCCTAATGTTAAAATAACAAACATGTGCGTTTTTTTATTTATTTATTTTTATATATAGAACTTATTTATTGTTGTTCTATTGCTGTATAATTAAGCTTTTTTTTTTTTTCTTTTCTATCCAGTTCACTTTTTCACATACGATCGTGATTTTATCAGTCAGTATTGTCAGTTATCCGCCATGTTGGAGCTGGAGTCTCTATTGTCACAGCAAAGTCTTAGGGAGGCCTTTTCTGATTCTGAACTTACAACAGCAAAGCAGCGCCATCAGCAAGTGCAAGACTTTATACAGGTAATGAACAGAGAGAATTGTACATCATATAGAGATCCTAAAAAAATGTTAGGACAGGCTGTGTACTTCAGATCAAGTCCGGGATCAGGGAGATAAGATCACGACAGCTGTCAAAATGCTAGCCAATCCTCGGCGTTCTGCACAGTCTACCTCGCGGCAACCCCTTTGTGTCTGTGAGAAGTGGGGGGGGGGGGGGCGGTACTGGGGGTGGTGATGCATTTCAGAGGTTCACTCCTCCTTTGTCAAAAACCTTCTAGCTTTTGAAGAGAGTGATGATTGGCAGCGCAGGTGGCAAAATAGATAAGGGTATTATGTTTTCTGTACAACATGTAAAAGAAAATTTCCTCAAAAAGTTTTTTTTGAGGAAACTTTCTTTTACATGTTGCACACGGGATGTGGACCTGAACCTCTATTTTCCCATCCAATAATGCCTCGTTTCCACTGAGCGGATCGGTTCGGTACGGTACGCTATTCTGCACCATTCAGGGTCCTGCTTCAGATGTGGGGCCATAGAAAATGGTCCGGTACGGTAAGAGTGGAGCTACGATACATTCCACCGATTGGCAGACAGAAAAACATCTGCCAATCAGTGTGAGGCCACGCTCTAAACCCTGTATGGCCCCTGGTGGTCCGACTTGCAGTGGAAAAGCTCACCTAAATAGGCCGGACCATTCTAACCTTTCCAAACTGTACCGACCCGAACCAATCCACTCAGTGAAAACGAGAAATTAGTCTCAACCACCTTTTTGTATGTTTTCTGTACAAGGAAACCAAGACTGGTATTTTGCGACAGGTTTTCTTTAAGTAGACCTGGATGCTGACAAGCCAGTCCTAGTTTGTTTGCATTGTATGACTGTATTCTGGGAAAGCACAGAACTAGACATGAAGCACACTCATAAAAAACAATCACGTTTTGGCACACTAAAAAGTATGTGCCGCATTAGTTGAATATAAGTGTACTTTCTATTCCCACAACTACCTGTTGGGCTTGCTCGTGAAGTCTACTTAAATCAGCTTCCTGTGATGGTGTGGCAACAATGCTGCACTGCTCCTGAATTCAGAGCAGAGCTGCCACTCACATGTAGGTTGTGCCTGCTTGCACTACAATGGGATTAAAAAAAAAATGCTGCGGAGGGCATTATCAATACTAATGCCGCGTACACACGAGCGGATTTTCCGTTGGAAAAATCTTGGATGGTTTTTCCGACGGAATTCCGCTCAAGCTTGTCTTGCATACACACGGTCACAGAAAAGTTTTCTGAACTTTCAACCATCAAGAATGCGGTGACGTACAACACTACGACGAGCCAAGAAAATTAATTTCAATGCTTCCGAGCATGCGTCAAATTGTTTCTGAGCATTAGATATGCATAAGAAACAGCCTGACCAAGGCTGATCAGCATTGAAATCTATCTATGGCAATCTTATTAAAAGGTCCATAAAAACATTCAATCTAAGGTATGTAGTCTCTCAAACGTAATTGTGAGATGTAATCATTCTTGTATTGATGATAAGCTGGTATACGAAATAAGAAGTGACTTTCACACCACGCCATCTGGGATGTGTATCCAACACCAAGGAAGGGTGGGGGATGGGTTCTCTTACACCAAAGTGTGGAGACATACGCCAATGGCGGTGGGTCAATTAGGCATAAAAAGATCCTCCAAAACGAGCTCTCCAACCAGGACACTTGCAGGTAAAATGGTATAAGCAGCATCCACATCCTGATCGATATTGAGTTGTCATCGTAGGGGCTCCAATGAGAAGATGTTAAAGAGGAAGTAAACCCTGATGGGTTTTACTTCCTCTTTGTTTCCCTGCAAAGATAAAGCATAATGGACTACTATGCACCGCATAGTAGCCCATTATGTGTCACTTACCTGACACAGGAGCCTGCAATGTCACCAATGTCCCCTCTTCCACGAAGCGTCCATCTTCCTTCCGGGTATCGCGGCTCCAGCGCTGTGATTGGCCGGAGTCGCAATAATGCCACTAACGGCATGATCGCCGCTAGCAACGCCACACTCATTGCGCATGCGCGCCGCTGTCTACGGCGCATACGCTGTAGACATCGGTGCCTTTTTTTTGCAAATATCTCCTAAACCGTGTAGGTTTAGGAGATATTTCTTGCACCTACAGGTAAGCCTTACTCTAGGCTTACCTGTAGGTAAAAGTGGTCTGTAAGGGTTTACAGCCACTTTAATAGTCATCCCAAAAGCAGCATCAATCATGGAGAAAATGAAAAAAAATAAAAATGGCTCCACATAGTGCAGGTAAATCCGGGATAAAAATGTATTAAATAAAATAAATAAAAAACATACAACCATCACTCAAGATGCGTACTAAGCATGATCGCGAACAACAGATAAAAAAGCATAGTATGTAGAGCCAAGCAGGCTATGTACCCAACATGTTTCGTACTATGGTACTTCTACTGGGGCATGCTATTGACAGGGATCAATAAAGTTTAATTATAGGGAAAGGGAATGGCAGACAGTATGATACATAAAAATATCCTTTTCACTCTTAGCTTTGAAATACAACTCTAAAAAGTGGTATCCAGTATCTATTATAATACATAAGTTAGTCTGTACATGTAATTACGTAAATAGGTTTGTCTGCCTGGCCTATACATTTGGTAATGTTTGTTAGTCCAGGGTCAGCTTGTAAAATTCCATTATCTTCCTGTTTATCGAACATCGGCCTGCCCACAGGTGCCATTAATTCTAACACTGTGATTTCACAAGCCACACGAGATGCACGGTTCAGATTACACAATTCTTTTGTGTGTTTCTTAATGATTGTTAGAACCAGCCAAGGGTGTTTTGCCCACGTTCCCAAACAGCACTTTTGCGGCCCTGCTGGAAAGGAATAGCAAAGCAATCCCCTATGAGTAAGACAAGTTTGCTTGCACACAGCGGGTACGCAGAAGGGGGGGGGGGGGATTTAATAAATGCTTTGATAACTGTGTAAGTGGATGGCTGCACCCGCCAACAGGATAAAGACTGGGAGACCTTTCCACCACTAATACAGACCTGACATTGCCAAGTCCCACAGAGGAAGTCGGGGAGATACGTTGTGTATAAAGGCGTGTGTACTGATTCTGCCGGAGCAGACGTCTCCATGCCATTTATTTATCATGGCAGTGTGTCCAGTGGCTAATGGGGCTATTGGTTGGAAGGCAATTGCAGGAGTCGTCTGGTCTGACCAGGCCGTGCTCCTGCGGAGTTGAGTCTGCAGTTTTTGTTCTTCTGCTTTTTTTTTTTTTGCCTTTGATATATTGAGTTACAGAAAAGCATTTTTTTCCTTAAGGGCTGGAAACGGAAACATTTAACATTTGTTTTGTTTTGCAAGATACTCTGAAAATATAGTATTTTCAGCAAAGCTACAATTAATCCTTGGATGAATATAGTGTTTCATTTTACGGTCTATATCTTCTAAGTGATGAGGTCTTGTTTTTAAAGTAGAGCTATTTTATTCATTAGTATAGCGCCAGCAAATTTCACAGATATATACCAAAGACACCGATTATTCACAGCGTTTCTTGCCACCAAAGGAGCTGACAAGCTAACATAACTATCTTAGCCATACAGACACAGAGGGGTCTACTTATAAAGAATTTGCAAGTTTCTTTGTTGCCTTTTCGCTGGTTGAGTGTAACATTCCCTAACATTTAATCCTAAGAGAAAAAAAGCCATAAGAAAATTCAGCCATGAGAGTTAAAGTGGTTGTAATCCTCTAAAATATAAAACACATTGGGGTTGATTTACTAAAACTGGAGAGTGCAAAATCTGGTGCAGATCTGCAGAGAAACCAATCAGCCAATCAGTCAAAGCTGGCTGTAAACGATTATGGAAGATTTTTAATTTTTTTTACAGAATTCTGAGTTTAATTTAATTTATATTTTTTACAAAAATTGACTCAGAATTCTATAGAATTTTTTTTCTTTTTAACCGCTTGCCGACCGCCTCACGCCGATATACATCGGCAGAAGGGCTCGTACAGGCAAACTAACGTACCTGTATGCTGCCCTTTAAGAGGCGGTCCGCGGGCGAAAAAAATGATAAAAATAAAATTTGGGTTCAGTGCCACCTATCAGTGCCCTTGAGTGCCACCTATCCGTGCGCATCAGTGCCGCCTATAAATGCCTCCTCATCAGTGCTCACCAGTGCCACTTATCAGTGCCCATCAGTTCAGCTTTATCAGCGCACATCAGTGAAGGAGGAAAATTACCTTTTTGCAAAATTTTATAACAAACTATGACAACATTTTGGGTACAGTGTTGCATGACCGCAATTTTCATTTGAAATGTGGCAGCGCTGAAAGCTGAAAATTGGCCTGGGCAGGAAGGGGGTAAAAGTGGCCAGTAGGCAAGTGGTTAAAGCTAAACCCCAGGCAAACAGCTTAATACACAGATACATATATATGAGCGGTTTTAACTGCCCAATGATTTGTAATTCTTTGGTTTACACAGTTCTGCCACTGAGCAGTTAGAAAACACTTACTGGTATAGTCCTTCTCCCAGCCTGTCATTGGACAGTGAAGCATGAGCAGCAGATTGAGGAACTCATCTTTCCAATCTCTCCTCCTGTGAGCATGCTATTTGTTAGCACAAGCACTTCAGCACAACTGATTGCCTCCCTGTGCTTCTGCTCACCTACCCACCCGCCCAGTGTTCTGCTATATAGGGACTGTTATGCTGCGTACACACGGTCGGAATTCTCGTCGGAAAAAGCTCTGATGGTTTTTCCGTCGGAATTCCGACGGAATTTCGCTCAAACTGTCTTGCCTACACACGGTCACACCAAATTCCAACGGTCAATAACACCGCGGCATACAACACGTTCGACGGCACTATAAAAGGGAAGTGCTTCTGAGCATGCGTCAAATTGTTTCCAAGCATGCGTCAAATTGTTTCCGAGCATGCGTCGGAATTTTGCGTGTCAGAATTGCATACACACGATGGGAAAATCCGATAGAAAGGTTTTCCGTCGGAAAAATTAAGAACAGGTTCTCAATCCAAAGTCCGTCGGAAATTCCGACAGAAAAAGGCCGATGGGCATACACACGGTCAGAAAATACGATGAAAAGCTCCCATCGGACTGTTTCCATTGGAAATTCCGACTGTGTGCATTAGAGACTGATTCCATGGAAAATCAGGTACTTACAATGCCAATATAACCGAGCTGCAATAATTTGTGTCATTTATATGTACCTGGAGTTATTATAAAAAAAAGTTAATAAAACCCATAATGTATTTTCTTTCTGTAAATGTTGTGTAAGGTTCTAAGGCTGGGTTCACACTGCAGCACGGAGCGTCTCCCAGCAGGGGGTCCCTGTTCATTGTTTCAGGTCCAATTTCAGTCCGAATTTTGGGCTGAATTCAGACCTGAAACGGTCCAGAAGACGCACAGAGCTCCTGTGCAATTCGCACCGGAGCCACTGCAGAGATGTTTGAACCGACTCCATAGAGAGCCGATCACAATCTCCTGACATGCGAATTGGATGCAGAGAAATCTGCTTCCAATTCACAATAGTGTGAACCCAGGCTAAAAAGTGAAATGCAAAAAGGGTTTCACACAAAACCCAGCCTTCGGTTAATGACATCTTCTTCCTCTAATCCACATACAGCAAATGGAAGAAATCTGGAGAGAAATGCGCTGGATGATGGATGCCCTCCAACATGCCAGGTACAAACAACCATCTTGTGCTGTGCCGCTCACCTGGTTCCTCAGTGTTGCTGGAGACATTATACTAAAGGAGAAACCTCAGTCCAACTCATCTCACCTAGACTACTTTCCATCTCCGACTCCCTCACCTGAAACCAACAGGAAGTTTAACACAGGTGAGTGGGCTGAACAGTGTCCACAGAGGAAATCCTTATATTACAGTAAGCTTATGTTACCATTCTACTGTCTACCGCTGATTGGCACGATCAGGGTTTTGCTTGTCAGCGCTGACTAACTCACTGTGACATCAAATGTGGACAGGGCAGCCATCAGAAATGTTTGGGCCTCTTACACAGCTTTAGACCCCCACCGAGCCTGACCACCAACATTCCCCAGGGCTTGCCTATGGGCCATCCTACCGAATCCGCACATCAGCCATCTCACCTGTACGCACTCAGCCCCCCCCCCCTCAATCCTGTATATTTGTCAGCCCCCCCAAACCTGTATATTTGTCAGCCCCCCTCACACACAAACACCTGTATTTATGGCAGCGCCCCCCCCACACACCTGTATATATGTCAGCACCCCCCCCCCCCCCCACACACCTGTATATATTTCAGCTCCCCACACACACACCTGTATATATATCAGCGCCCCCCACACACACCTGTATATATTTCAGCCCCCCCCCCACACACGCACCTGTATATATGTCAGCGAACCCCCCCACACACACACCTGTATATATGTCAGCGCCCTCCCACACACCTGTATATATGTCAGCGCCCCCCCCCCACACACACCTGTATATATGTCAGCCACCCCCCACACACACCTGTATATATGGCAGCCCCACATACACAAATCTGTACACACACAAGCCCCTGGCCCCTCCCTGTACACAAACAGCCCCCTCCCTTTCCTTCACAGCCCCTACTTGTAGCTTCCTACCTGGTCCCAGCTCGTTTTTACAAAGCTAACATGTTGCTAAGAAGCATAGTACAGGCAAATCACTGTCACACGAGGGGTGCACATGCACAAAGTAGCCAGAGGTGGCAGTAAAGAGCTTGATGTCTAAAATCAATGACACAAGAACAGAAGAAACTGTGAGATCGTTTCTATAATGCACAGCCCTTCACCCGTCCTGCCTTCTTCTGGCCCGGGCGGGCCCCTTTACAGTTGTAACAGCTGTACCCCCTGATGGCGGCCCTGAATGTGGAACACAACACACTGGTGGCAACGCTGCCATCATTATGCTGACTGAATTGCAACAGTTTCCCATGACTGACAATGGGAAAGTAATCTATTGAAAATCATCAACACTACATTCCTTGAAGTGAGATTTTGTTCAACAAGAATAAAAGCATGGCACTAAGAAGTAACCAGGCAGAGAGTGTGCTTTATATCCATCATGCTAATTCTGTAAGTTATGATCCTAAAGGGTATCTAAATTGATACAACTTTCACCCATGTATCACACATTTCTCATCTAGGGGTCAATTCAAAAAATGTGTGAATTTTGGGGTAAAAGTTGTGTAAAACGTGGGTGAAAACATTGATATCGGCCCCTAAATGTTATAACAGACCGGTATCCGGAATCCGTCGGACAATTCGATCGTGTGTGGGCTCCAGCGGACTTTTCTTTCCCAAAAGTTAGACGGACCTAGAAATAAAACATGTTTCAAATCTTTCCGACTGAGTCGAGTCCGGACAAAAAATCTGGTCGTCTGTGTGCTAGTCCGACGGACGAAAACCGACGCTAGGGCAGCTATTGGCTACTGGCTATGAACTTCCTTATTCTAGTCCGGTCGTACGTCATCACGTTCGAATCCGTCTGACTTTTGGAGTGATAGTGTGTGGGCAAGTCCGTTCATTTGAAAGTCCGGCGGACCTCCGCTGCAAAGTCCGTTGCATAGTTCGCCGGACCAAGTCTGCCACAAAGTCCGATTTTGTGTACGCGGCATTAGACTTTTCCATTTATCCAGAATAGGGGTCTCCAAACCTTCTAAACAGGGAGCCAAGTTACTGTCCTATAAACTCTAATGCCCCGTTCACACGGTCTGAAATTCAGACGGAAAATGTCCGATCGGACCATGTTGTCGGAAAATCCGACCGTGTGTGGGCTCCATCGGATCCTGCTCTCAAATTTTCCGACAACAAAATCCGATCAATCTTTTTCCGATCATGTGTAGAGAATTCCGACGGACAAAGTGCCACCCATGCTCAGATCAAATTAGGAGACCAAACCTATTGGCTAACAGCCTCTACGTAGTTCCATCGTACGCAACAAACGTCACCACGTTCAGAATGATTGGATTTTCCGACAACTTTGTCCGACCGTGTGTATGCAACACCAGTGTCGGACAAAATCCGTCTGAAAAAGTCAGACGGATTTTGTGGTCGGGATTTCCGACCGTGTGTACGGGGCATAAGAGGGCTGAACTGTGGTCATTGGAAGTAGAATAGGTCCTAATGTCAGTGGGAAAAAAAACCTTTGGTGTTAGTGGGAGGAATTATGCCCCTTCGTTGGTGTCATTGGGAGAAAATGTGCCCCATGGTTGGCGTCAGTCGGAGGATTTGTGCCCTATCATTGGTGTCATTGGGCCCATTTGTTGGTGTCATTGAGAAAAATTGAGCCCCATTGTTGGTGTCATTGGGAGGAATTGTGCCCCTTCACTGGTCTCAGTGGGGGAGAATTATGCCCCATTGTTGGTATTAGTGGATGAAGTAGTGCCCCAAGAGCCAGATAAAAACAAGCAAAGGTCTGCATCTGGCCTCTGGGATGCAGTTTGGAGACCACTGATCTAGAATCCAAAAAAGTTTGTCTCTCTATTTCAAATATTGTATGCACTTCTGTTCGTTATGATAAATTTACCAAAAAATACAGATTTTTTTTTATATATTGGACATACTGTAGGTAAGATAAAACAAAATGTGGGCTATGTATGTGTCTAATTACCTTATCCTTTGATTAATAGTGTCTCTTGGTCACAATTGGTTTTGGATGTCTAGCTGTTTATGTTTATTCAGATGCAATTCTTACATATATTTAACATGACTGGATGACCTTTGAGGTTATGTTGATGGTCTCACCACTGCTATTTAAGCCATTTATTAGGCAATTCTGTATGTTTTATTCAAGCCACATTTGATGGCTTGCGTTGACACAAGTTTATACTCAAGTTGCAAAAAAACAGCATGCAGACATGATTTTGACTTAATTTCTTTGCATCTGCAGATCTCCTTGCCGCTCCGTATTCTGACAATGAACTGTTGGATGTGAAGTTTGCAAACCAGTCTTCCCCGCTTCTAGATTCGCATGGCATATCTGATGAAGAGGGCTCTTCTGAAGTCTTCCTTGCTACGGACAGTGATTATGACTCTAGTAGAGCCCAGAGTCCAAAGGAGTTAGATCTGGTTTATCCCTCTGGTCAGGAGTGTAGCAGGAGAAACCTCCGCAGCTTCAGAGATGGGACACCCGATGTGCTTCAAACACATGAGCCCAAAGTAATGACTCAGGAAGACGACCGCCCACAGCAGCTTTATGATAGTGACTTTGTGCTTCCCAGCCGCCAGATCGAACTTTTACGTATTACAGAAAAGCGGCAAGCCTACTGTGTTCGTACCAGCAGCTTGGACTTCCCCAAACAGCCTTACAAGGCAACTCGGAAGTCCTGCCCAGGTTCTGTAGACAGTTCTCCCACAGAGTCAAAGCCTACAGGTTACCGCAGTATTCGTGGGTTGAGGACAAGCACTTCTTTTAGCCCAGACCATGATCAGCCATGTGAAAGCTCACGGCGGATTCACCGCACACACTCTGTTGAGTGGACACATGACTTCCAAGAACCCTTGGAACCAAGAACTGTAGCAGGTCAAGGGAAAAAGAACAACTCTATAACTCTACGGATATATCCGCAGTATGACACTGGTCTGTCTAAAGAAATGAGTGTTAAGGTACTGTAGAAAGCGGCTGTGTGTGTTTCAGGTTATGTCCATATCATTTTCTCCATAGGACAGCATGGACCTGTACATTGGTGGAGGGGTTATTAACCCAGCAGAAACTCAGACCAGCATTCCTATGTACCGCCCAGCAATAAATATACCCACCTGACACATTACCCTAGCTTAGCACCAGCTGTCTGTCCAGGATGGTTCCAGGGCTGGCTTCCCTATATGCACATTATATGGGGATCCAACCTATAAGATCCAATAATAGGAAGGTAATTAAACATCTAATGTGAAGTTTGCCAGAAAAAAACATTTAATTTCATTTCAATGCCTTTATTTTGCCACAATATGTTTCTGTAGCATATAGAATTAAAATAGAAATTTGCAATGCCAAAGTGAAGTGAAAAAAATCGATGAACGCAGCCAAGCTTGGAAATACAATACAAAATATGAGGACACTTTAAAAAAAGGATGCTGCTTTGAGGAAAGAGCATTCCAGAACTCCTCTCATTCAAATGTAATAGATAATGCCTAATTTGCAACTTGGGTACACTGGGTAGCTTTTATAGGGTCCGATTGCTCAATATTTACCCTGCTTTAACTTAGCAAAAGCCTGAAACCAGCCATGGTGGAGCAAGTAGTCATACATTTGTTTTTGGCCTGTTTTTTTCTTGGCAGGGGAGACTCTACGCTAAAAACTGTTGTAAAAAATTTTTGTCTTCGTAAACCTTATCACCTACCCATACCCAGACCTTTAGTCTCATCAGGGAACTTCACCCTTCCTTTATATGATCCCTTATAAACCAACTCCAGACAAAATGTTTTGGATAGACTTTGGAACAGTAAATACTTCTGTCAAGTTTTTGTTCCTGTATGTGAAACCAATGGGAAGATTTCTTCTCTCTTCCTTTTTCTGTGACAACAGGACAAGAAACGAGGGGGTGGTTGTCAGAAGGAGACACAGACAGTATTAAACTCATGACAGAGGTTCTAACCCTTCCCCAAAGCTTGAAACAAAGTACCGTGATCAGAAAGTTATGACTGTGTACAATTCAAGTGTTTTCCATTTAATGACAAGACTTGGTTCATAAAATAGGCATTTGCTTTCACTGTCCAACTACCACGCTGCAAGCATTCAGTACGGTAATTGCACAGAAAGACTTCATGTAATTAGTGGCGTATGTTCATGACCTGAGGAAGGACACAGAATATGGAGCCACTACAGCAGGCTTTTTTTCCTCCATCTCCCATAAGTATAAACCCTAAACCTTACCACAACTTGGCCAATATTGGTGATTACAGTTCGAGATATGTCATATATTCCAAACACAGTAAATGTATAGCACTTCTACAAGTATATTTAAGAAATATACTAAAGCTCATGTACTAAGCTTGTATGTGGGGATTAATGGCTACAGATGTAAAGAATAGCAAACAGTCCTTTGATGTAGGTGTGCATTTACAATTGTGAGAAAAAACAGTGAGCCTTTATTCCCATGATTGGCTCCTAAAATGTGGTCTGAATTCCAGCTTAATCAATAAATACCTTATACCAGACAGGCCAATCCCACACACACTGATATTCACCTGTGCTGCGCTCCCTGCTGCACTTGTCTGTCGAAACTTTGAGTGTAATCCTTGTGCAAACTCCATGTCAGTCTGGGGTTGATTTACTAAAGGCAAAGAGGGAAGTTGTACTTTGGAAGGAAATTGTCACCAGAGCTTGGTGAATGTGGTAAAAATTCAGTTGGAAAAACATTTCCAATAACATGCAAGGAAAAAATAAAATAAAAATAAAATAAAAAATGCATTTTTGCTTGGGCATGATTTTATCTAACTCACTAAGACATGAGGAAAGTTCCCTTGCAAACTAAATAGCATTCTGCCTTTAGTAAATCAACCCCTCTGTGTCGGGAGTTTATGCAAAGGTAAAAACCATCTCCCCTTCCTCACCTGACAGTGTCCAGGCCTGGTGATTGCCTGCTCAGTCCCAAGTATTGCATTCTAGTAGAAAGGGGAGAAGGTCACTTGCTCCTCCATACCTGGAAGTTCCGGGTATTTTTGAGAGCTCCAACAGACAAAGCATAGCATCAGAGAAGGGCAATAAAGGTATAAGTGGGTAGGAGAAGGTAGCCTGTCCTTTTAACAAATAGCACATATAATAATTGCCCTATCTTCATTCAACAAATGGCTCTTCATTCATGGCTGTAGGTAAACCTGTTGGAAAAAAAACATCTCAACTCACCACCAGACATCCAAAAAATGTACTGAAAAAGTTTTGTTGGCAGGAAAATCAGTTCTAAGCACTGTGCAGCTCTGATCAGCAACCATAGGCAATGTTTGCTAAATGTTATTGCTATAAAGGAAGCTCCATTGATAAATATTAAAGCAGTATTAAACCTAAAACCAAAAATTTAATTTATTGCAGCTTATCATTAGATATAGTGGCTGTAATCGTTTTTTTTTGAACTGGCAGAACACAACCAGCCTGCCCATAGATGGTTCGAATCTTTGCCTGGTCCCTGCTTTATCAGTCGAGATTCGATCTATCAATGGCCGGCTTTACAGCAAACGTTGTTTCCTTTTGGGATAAAGGTTTTACATAAATAGATAAAAGCTGATCATTTTATGCACCCCTACGAGCAGTATATTTGGAAGTTGAGTAATTAAATGTGATAGTTTATATCAAAGAGGTTTAAAATGACCCCATTTAGGCTGAGTCTGTTGCATAGAAGCAGGGTCCCCTGCCATTCTGTATACTGAAACATGTTCCAGTGCCCTGGATTTCGAAAGCAGGACCCCGTCAGCTTTTTCCTCCCCCAAAGAAAGCCAGCCTGTTCCTCAAGTGAATAGCACAGGTCAACTGAATGGTCTTCCCAGGGTGGAAGCTCTTGAAATATCCTATATTATTTTTGTTACATTCCCACCCCTTTGTGCCTCAAGCACCAGGTTATTAAACTGATCCTTCTGTACATTTTCCTCCTTAAAAATCCTCTAGTCAAAAGTAATATAACCAAAAAAAAATGTTTTTGTCTAAACCAGATGTCAAGAGGATTTGCCGTTTAAAAGGCAACCCTTTCAATCCAGAACCAAAGTATAAAAAGTCATTTAAACAACAGAACCAAAGTATTTAAAGTCCTTTAAAACCAGCCCTTTCTTTCTTTTTATTCTTATGTGAACGCAGTTGCACATTACGAGCAAGACACAGGCCCAGGAAGTTGTAAAGCTGGTGGTCCTTCAGATGAATGAGATCTCCAGGAGCATGCTGGGAAGTACAGAAGGCTACTGCTATGCCGAAGACCAGCTAGACCACTTTGCACTGGTTTTCACTTCAGAAAACAACAAGGAACAGTGGCTGGCTGATGATTTTCTACCTTTCTCACTCCAGAATGTGTGGAACAAGGGTCACTTCTCTGTCCGCATCCGAGAGACTTCTCCTTTACACTTTCAGTACGGTCCAGCTACAACAGTATAAGTTTACAACCCGGATGTTGCTCAACCCAGTCAACCTTCCGAGGGGCTGTCAGCTCAAATTCAATGCTTCCTTTTTTCTCATTAAAGCATTTTCCTTGTCCAGAAGTGCGACCTCTGGTTGGAAATAGGTTTTAAGATTTTATTTTTATTTTTTTCTTGTCAACCAAAGACTTATCTTCCTGAAAGTGAAAGAAATTTGACTGACACGTGAGAAAATATCTTTTACCACAACTTCTTCACTGGAAAGGAATCTGGAAAAAAGTATTTTTAGAACAACATTAAACATACCACTTACACCAAACGAAGCAATACATATTTCTCACCCCCCCCCCCCCTCCACCCTTTTCAACAAAACATTTGGGTTTTATTGATGTGTAAGCCACAAAGACTGAATGGGACATTGGATGCCTGTCCGCTTGTATGTATCCAGAGCAAAAGAACAAACAGATAATAACCACAAGAAATTATTTCTTTTTTATGAAAAAAATATTGTTTATTGTGCTTGTTTTATTGTATCCTGGGAAAAAAAATATTTTGTTGCACAATTGTTCCTAAAGCAGTGTTTTCTTAAAAAAAGAAAAAAAAAAAAAAACTTAAAAAATTTGAGTGCGAGGAAAGCCTGGTACTCTATGTTGACTACTCTCCCCTGTATGCTTTCATTTTAAAGAAATGCCTCTCATTAATAGATTTTCGTTCATTGCCATGACCTCCGTGCCACAGCCAAGTTTCCTCTATCTTTGTTTCGGTGGTTGTGAATTGGCCTTGCGTATGTTAAAAACCGCATGTTTTCAAGTACGCCTCTGTTACTCAATGGGTATATTGAAATTTTGTGGTCCACAGTACAGATTGGTGGTGCTTCCGTGAGAATATCAATGAACTCACTTGTCGAGGCTGTGCCAGTCCACGTTCAAACATAAGCAAATTGGCTTTTGAATTCTTTGTTGAAATATGTTTGAAGTGTTCTATAATTATGCATTTATCTTGTTACTCTCTGTTCTTATCACTGGCGCCCATCCTCAACTCCGCCATTTTGTATTCCTCTCTATTCAATTTTTTGTTGTCTTTAAATGAGCCAGACGATAACAAACAAGACATATCAGTTGCTGTTTTTATTTCTGTAAAAATAAAGACACCACACAGTGTTAAACAAAAGTATAAAGCCCTGGTGCTATTATTGTACAGATATTAAACATTTTGTCAATATCAAAAAGTTGTGTGGTTTTGAAGAAGGGTTTATGAAAATACATTAGTTGATAAGACCAGCAATCTAGTTGTAACCCATCAGCCGTATAATGGACCTAGGTCACGGATGTCCAACATTTTGACCTTTCTGGACCACATTGGAAGAAGAGGAACTGTCTTGGGCCACACATGAAATACACTAACAATAAGGATAGCTGATGAGCAGAAAGTCAGGCAAATCACAAGTTGACGATCACTGATATAAAATATATACCTATCTGAGGAATACAACTTCATTTTTTTGTAATATTTTTTATTATAAGTCAAAGAGGGCAACATAAACTCTATGGATGTAGTAGAAATTCTCAATGAATTCTCAAAGTGCTCATCAGATATTTTGGTTCTAATTGTGTCCTCCATGTGCTTCATCCTTGAAAATAGTTGCTCACAAATACAGATGCTGCTGAAAACTGATGGCATGATTAAGGCCTGATTCTGAAAATTTGGATATTTTTCTTTGGGAAGATAAAACTTGAAAAGTCCAGTAAAGAGATACTGTCAAATTTATATTTGGCCACGTGTTCGCTGAGTGTAAATGCATTTTTACAAAGAAATCCCACAAAAAAAAAAAATGTTTCAGTAAGTTTACGATTTTGAGTTGGGTTGCATTCATAGCCGTCTTGGGCTCCATTCGGCCCTTGGGCCACAGGTTGGATGTCCCTGACTTAGATGAATATCTATGTCTATACTCTCTTGTGTTCTTGCGCTATGAGGTTACAGTAGCAAGCAGCAGAAATGATACTGCTTCACGTAGCTGCTGGGCTTACCCTACTAAATGGATTGATAACCATGGGAATGCCTTTGTTCCTTCTTTTTGGAAGGGCGCATTTCAACAGCTTAGGACATCTTATAGATGTAAAAAAAGAAAAAGGATTGGGACCATAGTAGTCCCAGGAATGCAATCAGAGGGAGATTCAACAACGGGATTTGATCAATTATATTATTAACTGATTGCATTCCTGGGACTACTATGGTCCCAATCCTTTTTCTTTTTTACATGTATTCATTTTGCTACTAGGGAGATAGCCCGTCGTACCTACGAATCGGCTGATCTTTTATTTTTGATACTATACACAAGTGGATTCAAGCAGGTTTTTCTTTTATAACTACCAGGACATCTTATAGATGCCAAGGAGACTCCACATGGAGTGGTGTCAAAGCACACACAACTTGGAGGAGACTCTGGAGCTGAAGCTGGACTGACTGTGGAACCAATAAGAGACTGTATTCCTATCATCTCTGCATGTAACTAAACATAGAAAATTTGATTTGTTGATATTATATTATATTACAATTTTATATTTTATTTTAGATCCTATAATAGGCACTTATAGCTTGAAGAAAAAATTATGATGACTTTAGTTTATTTTTCAGATGTCTTCGTTATTTATCACACACATTTTGAATGGGCAACCAGCTCACACAAAGTACAAATATCACTGTAAACAGGTCTCAGGGTTTAGAGAATTGGTGGATGTGAAAGATAATCCTCTCTCGTAATGTCTTTTAGCCCAGCTTTACAGCTTCAGCCTTGAACAGGACCAGTTTCAGTCCCGGTTTGTGCTTTAGAAGGAGGAGGCAGAGCTTCATGCTGCAGATAGTCTTAGCTTCAGATTATCTCTGCATACCAAAACACACACTTAGCACTCCTGTTAGATCAGGGGTGTCAAACTCAATTTCATTGTGGGCCGCTTCAGCCTTAAAGGGCTGGTTGTATCTGTAAGACTATATAAATTTATCCAGGGCTTTTTTTCCTAGAGAATAGGTGCAGGAACTCAACCATGCCCCCCCCCCCCCCCCCAACCACATTGAATGGTGGGAGGATCTCAAAGGGGCAAAACAGGAGCGCATTATGTGTGGAGTTCAGGGATGTCCTATGTACAGAGTGCAAAGTTTAGGGGTGCCTAATGAACAGAGTGCAGTTTCAGAGGTGCCCTATGTATCTAAAGTACAGCTTTAAGGTTGCCCTATGCACAGAGTGCAAAGTTCAGGGGTGCGCTGTGTACCAAGTGCAGGGTTCAGGGGTGCGCTGTGTACAGAGTTCAGCTCTCTTTCACAGTCTATCCACTTCTCACTTCCACTCCTCCTCGGCTCTGACCTCTGCACCATCCTCCATCTTTGCACACATCTCCCCCCCCCCCCAAGCTTCCTCAAATCTCACCCACCTGGCCTGGCTCTAGTACCTCCCAGCAGTGTAGGTAGCTCCGCCTCGCTCTCTCACTTGCAGGGAGATCATTGGTCGGTATCTGTGCCCCGGAACACAGATGGGGATCACAGTGCAGCTTGCCAAGTGTTGCCTCATTCTTCACCTGCTTCTGCCTTGTCCCCACCTTGAGTGCAGGGCAGGCAGAGATCTGTGAGAGCCGTCGAGAGGAAAGCTGTCCTTGTCAACACAGAAGGCTTCTTTGTTTACAAGTGACAGTGATAAGAGGGATCGGAGGGCGAGAGCCAGAGGTGGCGGAACAGATTTTGACCACGTTCTGGCTGAAAAAATCTGGAGTCAGCCCGCGGGCCGTGTGTTTGACACATGTGTGTTAGATGCTAATTTGGAAGCCCTACATTTGAATTTTTAGGCACACAAGCTTTTTTATTGCAACAGGAATTCCATTTTTACTAATATTTTTTCCACCCCAAGAGTTTTTTCCAGGTTTAAATCTACTCAGACTTCAACGAACGAGCTGATGTGCAGACGTAATGGTCAGTATGATCAATCTTTTGGTGTCCTTTGGTCCAACTTTAGTCCTTAACAGGAACACTTGGGTCACACAACTCTCCCAATACAGGCTATAGGAGGGGGAGGCAAAGCTACAAACTGCAGACAGTCCTACCCTCAGTTTATGTCTGGAAACTAACACTTATGCCTTGTACACACGGTCAGAATTTCCGACGGTAAAAGTCCAATTGGATTATGTTGTCAGAAAATCCGATCGTGTGTGGCCGACGGAAAAAGTTTGAGAGCTGGATCTAAAATTTTCCGACAACAAAATCTGATCTGCCTTTTTCCGATCGTGTGTCGAGAATTCCGACGCACAAAGTGCCACACATGCTCAGAAAAAATTTGGAAACAACAGCTATTGGCTACCAGTGATGTAAGTAACTGAGTTAAAATAAACAGAGTTACTTAACGCAGTTACTTTAGAGGGTAACGGGTAATCTAACTGATTATTTTTCCCCTCATGGTAACTCAGTTCCCGGTACTTGGGCGGCGTTACCCCAATTACATCTACCGCCACTAGATGGCAGTAGTGTAATTCCAGCGTCCTGCCGAAAAAGTTCCCCGCCGGATAAGGACCCCCCTGTACTGCGCAGGCGCAGCGCTTGCGCAGTGCGAAGGACTATGGAGCTTACGAAATTTGGCGAACCTAAACAGCTCTGAGTGAACTCTACACCGCGCAGGCGCAGTTAACATGTAATTGTACGAGGCGATGCCGCACGCTCCCGTGGCTTGTGCTACTCTGCAAGGGGCGTCTGTCGTGTAACTAAGGGGCGGGTCTAGTATTACTGTAACCAAGGGGCACATTTATTATTATTGTTATATCAAGCTCTGCCCATTAATTTAACATTCACCCTCTTCTGTAGCCATCCGCCCCTTACACGATATAATAATAATAGACCCGCCCCTTGCTTACACGCTATAACAGATCTGCCCCTTGGTTAGAGTAATAATAGAGCAGCCCCTTGGTTACACGATATATAACAATAATAATAAATGCGCCCCTTGCTTACAGTAATACTAGACCCGCCCCTTAGTTACACGTATAGAATATTAAAAAAAAGTCAGTTACTTTGCTGCGTAACTAATTACTTTTCCAATGTAGTAACTGAGTTACTAAAGCAATTACTTTTTGGGAGAAGTAATTTGTAACTTAACTAATTACTTTTTTAAAGTAAGATGACCAACACTGTTGGCTACTGGCCTCTACGTAGTCCCGTCATACGTTTTAATCGTCTCCTCGTTCCAAACTATCGAATTTTCCGAAAACTTTGTGCGACCGTGTGTATGCAAGACAAGTTTCGGCCAAAATCTTTCGGAAAAAATCAGACGGATTTTGTGGTCGGAATGTCCGACCGTGTGTACAAGGCATAAGCACGCTAATGTTTGATGATCATGTTTAGAAGCCCAAAATTAGAATTTTTAAATCCACCGACCTTTATTTTTGTACAAGGATTTCCATTTTACTGGTGTATATTTCCCAAGAACAGTTTTCAGATCTGAATCTGATTGCAAAGGCGAGTTACATTAGAAGTGTACATATCAAAGAGTTCATCACTGCCTGCTATATTCTTTATTTCATCAGTGTTCCAGAGAAAAACAGCAAGGGACATACCAATGACCGTGCGTCTCCTGATATGTTCAAATAGCATCAGTGGCCAAGTAATTGGCAGTTTGCTCTGCAACTTGCATTCTTCAACAATGAAGGGTAATTGACATAACAATGCTATTTCTATGCTTCAATGGGCACATTACACATTTCATCCAGGATCTGTGTTGCTGGAATAATACAGCAGAGATTTAGATCACTTTAATTGCATCTAAGTAACTAAGCCTTTATTTACTTTCATCTGAGTGTATTTCAAAACAATGACATGCTAGCGGTTATTAACTCAGATGTCTGATTGCTTTTATTAGATTGCACGTAACAGGCTATTAGCCACCTACAACACCGAAATAACACATTATTAATAGTACCATACAGCAGCAGTCTATTATTACTGATTCTGACACGAGTTCATGCAGTTCTATGACAAAGAGCCATTTGTAGAGAGGCAATGAGTACTCTCCATAAAGCTTTAAGCCAGGAAGACAGACACAATTATAAAGCTTTATGCGATTATGTACTTGATACAGTTATGTGAGCTTTCTTGGTAAGATTAGGTTTTCCTTGCAGTTGATCAAAATAGGGAAACTGCCTCTGCTAACTATATTTAGAGGTGCAGGTTGCATAGGTGCCACCTGATCCCCATTGCTGAGCGAGTCACTTAGGCCGGCCATAAGCGGTTCAAATCTCGGCCGATTCCTGCTGAACCAGCCGAGATTCGAACCGTTAATGGTAAAGCTGAACTTCAAAATCAATCAACTTGGGTACAACCAGCCTGCCAGATTCGCTTGCAATTATCACAAGCAGCTGCTATAGCCACTAGCGTTACTCTGTCTCTCCCAGTGGCTTCCCGCTGCCCACCCCCGCCGGGAGAAGACAATTGCTTATTCCCTTGTCAGTACTGTTTGTGTTGAGGGAATTGTGCGAATTTCGGCCTGGCCTGCCTTACATCTTATGGCCCCAACAATGTGTGGATACTGACCTGAGTCTTACACCTAAACTATATGGCCAAATGTATGTAGACAATCCTCAAACCTATTCAGTTTGAGTGTTTCCAGTGAAGGCATTAAAAGACATTTTAGACACTTTCCAAACTTGTACATACAGCTTTGGGATGGCCCTTTTTGTTTCAGTATGCACCGGTGCGCACCGGTGCAAAAAAGTTAGGCCCACAAAGACCTAAAGTGACGGGTCAAAGCCTTGACCTTAAAGTTAGATTGGAGTGCCTACTTTGAGTCAGGTCTTCTCATCCAATATCAGCACTTGACTGATGGATTCCTACACACCAAAATTATCAAACCGTGTCTTTATGGAGCTGTCTTCGTTGCACAGGGTCACATCCATGCTACAACCAGACACACCAGCTTTAATATTGCCACAGGAATTCTATTATTACCATAGTTGATTGCTCAAGAGTTTTTTTTCCAGAGCAGGTTTGAATCTGCTTGGACTTCAGAGAACAACCAGATGTGCATTATATTGGAAAGGTACTTTCTGTTTTAGTATGACTGCACCCATATGGACAAAGACATGCCCATAAATATATAAAGGGAGAGAAGTCAAAGCCCTAACCTTAAACCTAAATTGGCGGGCCTACTTCCAGCCAGGTCTTCTCTTCCAACCTGAGCTCCCAGATGTGTTTTTGCACACCAAACTCATTAAACAATGTCTTTATGGAGGTGGCTTAGTTGCACAGGGTCACAAGTCCATGCTAGGCCTTCCCTAAACGTTTGAAACATTTAAATAAACTCTTTGCACACTGCTATTCACCCTTACATGTTTTTAGTGAACCTTTAATAGAAACAGGAATTTTAGTTCACTTATTGCAATACGTGTTCAAGCTGGCCAACTTTCTCAAAATAATCCCTCTCTAGCCACTCCCTACTGTACTGTTCAAAATGGCAAATACTTGATACTGGTATACTTTATTTGCACATATATACATTGTCAACATGGAGCCGACAGACACAGTTAGAGTTGAGCCACAGACTCAGGTCTGGTCAATGATGTACACTATGCAATTGAAATCCACAAACTATTGCTACAAGGTTGAAATTGCACACTGTGGCCATATAATTAGGTGTAATGGTTAGGTGTCCAAACCTTTGACCATATAGTTTGTAATGGAATGTCCCACACTCCGCTTGAGTGTTTCCGCCATATACCGCTTCCTCCAATCTGAATATAGATATTAGATATTACAGCCGCTTGCAACTAAGAACTAGGCAGGCCTTGTTTGGCTGCAAAGCTGGAACATGAACTGTTTATTTGAACAAAGGCACACAAGGATATACACTCAGGGGACAGGCCACCCTTCTTTGCATAATGAAACAGGGTGGGGTAGACTTTACCTCCACCAGTAGCATGAAACAGGTGTATTCAAACTTCTCATCAGTAGACTGTCTTTGGAAGGGGATGCTGGACCCTCCCACTCCCCTCTCACAGCTAATCCACAGAGACATATGCATCCCATAATAGGTTGCTCCCAAGGCGGACACAAACAATAGAACAATGGGATACAGCCACACCTCAAACGATCTAGTAAAGAGTCTACAACAGTATATGAGACAATATACTATATATATATATACATATACATATATATACAGTGAAACCTAGGATTATGAGCATAATCCGTTCCAGGAGTATGCTAGTAATCCAAAGTACTCACATATCAAAGCGAGTTTTCCCATTGAAGTCAATGGAAACAAAAATAATTAGTTCCGCGTTGACTTCAATGGGATGCAATACCGCATGGGGGGCGGAGGGCGCTGGAGAGCCTCGGAAACGGCCGAAAAGGCCCGAGCACACTTCGTTTGACCTCTGCAAACCTCGGAAAGACTCCGTTCACGAGCCCTTCCGAGGTTTGCTGAGGTCAGCCGAACTGTCCTCGGGCCTTTCCGTGCATTTCCGAATGCCGGCGATCGGCGCTGTTCGGCTCCGGCGCCCCCCACCTCAGGCCAAAAGCGGTACTGCACACGGCTTTTGGCCTGAATCCTGCTTGTTTTGCGAGACAACACTCGCAAACTGAGTTAGGATTTTTAGAAATACAGTGCTCGTTAACCGCGTTACTCGCAGCAAACCGAGGTTCCACTGTGTGTATATATATATATATATATATATATATATATATATATATATATATATATATATATATATATATATATATATAGAAAAACACACAATATTCCAGTGTGGTTGTACAGTGAGTGTGACTAGTGCAGATCAGACTGGGGTTCTCAGTCACACTGTGCCCCTAATAGACACAGGGTGACTTACACATATGTGGGGTGGGGGAGCTGGACAAAGAGATTCCAGTGCTCTCCAAGGTAAGCTGGGTTCCACAGGCTCCCCGCCCAAAGTGACTCCCGTCACATAGTGTATTTACTTTAAGCAGATATGCTAATCCCAGTCATTGATTTGGAGATTGTTACTAGAGGGAGGCAATCTACATATGAAATACAGTAACAAAATATGGAACAATAAGCAGGCAAAAATGAAAGTCATGTCAAAAAAATTACTTTCCATGTTACAATGTGAAGCGAAAATGTACAATTATTGATAATTTTCTTTCCATTCATCCCTTGCTAAGGTGGTCACCTTCTTGATTAAAATAAATTTTATGTCCTGGCAGGGACAGGCAGACTCTAGTGCTTGACCATCCTCTAAATCCAACCAGGATAAGAATAGAAGTAATTTGATTCTGGACAGTGAAGAAAAAAAAAAGTGCAACAATTGTGATCACACAAGTGATCTGAATCCCGCTGCATTAGCCAGGCTCTCTGCCCCGTAACTACAAGCTACTTGTTGAAATGAAATGCTAACACCTACTAAAGCAGGAAGCAAATCTAATTTTAGGCCTGTGTATCATTTAAGAAAACATTCCCTGTGAGGCTGTAATAGATTATTCTGTCTGTGCCCTTAAAAAGTTAGTCTATATCTTCTAGCTGCACTACAGGTCCTATGATACATATAGGATGCGGCCTGTACTGCCATGATCCTGCTTTTGTTAAGCGGCAAATTATTCTGCGCAATATAATGTTATTATCCCTCCTGGCATGTGTTAACGTGATATTCCCAGCATGCATTAACAATGCATCAGGCTTGTGTGAAAAACTAAAAGCATTTCGCACACTGCGCTAGGCCAGCGGGGGCCGGAGTGTCTTCCTGGATCTCGGCACATCCACATAGCTGCTCAGAGATTGCTAGTAATTGTAGAATTAGCAGCGGAGTTGTTAGCATTTTGCCTGAAACATGTTAATGAGGTGCTGGATGTAGGCAGCTGGCATCCTCCAAATGTTCAGTCGCTGGTAATTTATGACTAAGCTAAATCTTGTCAGTCCCTGACCTCATCCTGGTAGTAGTTTAACCCATTGCTCTTTAGTACAACTTTAGACAACCTATGGCTCCGCTATCTGTGTGATATTCAGCAGTCCATTATCTTGCAGAGGTGTTGATTTAATAATGGAGCAGAGAATGTCTACTTGGCAAAGCTGTGTTTTCTATGGATGATGCAACAAAAGTCTGAACTTGATTTTACCATGAAAAGAGCGATGAATTATCCTATAATTTCTAATGGAAAACCGCATCAAAAAAGTTCCCCATCGTTTTTTTTTTTTTTATCAACCAAACTATATAAAAACTTTATTGATCTTTGACATGGCTTTGTTGAGATGGTGATCAATGGCTTTCTTGGATAGCTCCAATATCTCCATACTTGCTCTAGATCAGTGATGGTGAACCTTGGCACCCCATATGTTTTGGAACTACATTTCCCATGATGCTCATGCACTCTGTAGTGTAGTTGAGCATCATGGCAAATGTAGTTCCAAAACATCTGGAGTGTCAAGGTTCACCATCACTGCTCTAGATCAATGCCTCAGAAAGTACCAAGGCCCTTGAATCTGCATAGGAGAGGAGATGTAGATTGCGCTGGACTGATTCGGTCAGTCACTGCTGTAGGTTCTATATGGTGTGGGCAGATGGAAAGAGTTGTTTTCCAGAGGTTCGTGCCCAGGTGGAGGAAAAGGTGATGGTGAGCCCTGTTAGGGCCTGGGCGGCTACCTTGGGGTACGGCCATGTGGTCAACTCTGCATTTGTTTGGCAAAGTAAAAGTAAAGGAGCGCACGGTATCCAGTAAATGCAGGTATTAAAGATGTTTTATTTGAAGTTTCAGCAATAAAATAAGGCCAACGCGTTTCGGGGGACTAAGGACTCCCCCTTCATCAAGGCTGCTAATACAAGTTGTCTGTTGGGGGGTGCCTTTGGCACATAGATCAGAACCGATAAATGTCCAAACGCTGGCTATGTATTCAGAGGCAGAAAACCATCACACATCAATCATTGCTGCCTCTGAACACATAGCCAGCGTTTGGACATTTATCGGTCCGATCTATGTGCCAAAGGCACCCCCCAATAGGACCATTATTTAACAATTTTTATTAGCAGCCAGGATGAAGGGGGAGTCCTTAGTCCCCCGAAACACGTTGGCCTCATTTTATTGCTGAAACTTCAAATAAAACATCTTTTATACCTGCATTTACTGGATACCGGGCGATCCTTTCATTTCTTGAATCTGCATGGCAGACAGGGAACTAGCATTTTCATCAATGAGATCATCAATGGCAGCTTCTTGGCAGCTACTTTATAAAAAGTAAAGTAAAGCTAGCAGAGGAAGGGTCTAATGCCCTGTACACACGATAGGATTTTCCGATGGAAAATGTGTGATGGTACCTTGTTGTCGGAAATTCCGACCGTGTGTAGGCTCCATCACACATTTTCCATAGGAATTTCCGTCACACAAAATTTGAGATCTGGTTCTCAAATTTTCCGACAACAAAAGCCGCTGTCGGAAATTCCGATTGTGTGTACACAATTCTGACGCACAAAGTGCCACGCATGCTCGGAATCAAGCAGAAGAGCAGCACTGGCTATTGAATTTAATTTTTCTCGGCTCGTCGTACGTGTTGTACGTCACCGCGTTCTTGACGTTCAGAATTTCCGACCAACTTTGTGTGACCTTGTGTATGCAAGACAGGTTTGAGCCAACATACGTCGGAAAATCCTATCGTGTGTACAGGGCATAATGCTCATTTAGTGTAGGAGGCATGGAGTAAGCTTATAGTGGTTGTCACCCTAAATAAAAAAAACATGCTCCTGTCCCCTTAGAGTTTAAGTAAACTTCCATCACTAAGTTTTACCTACAGGTAAGCCTATAATAAGGCTTGCCTATAGGTAGCGTAAATATCTCCTAAACATGCACCGTTTAGAAGATATTTACTGTAAATTACATCACTGGCGAATGGGCTCTGAAGGAACGGCCACTCACGCCGTTCCTTCAGAACCCAGTGCTATGAACGGCAGCTCCCGCACACATATGATAAGAAAAAAAAAAACCTCTAGCGGTTTTCAACCGCTTTAAGGCTCAAGATATAGCACATTGCTTTTGCCATGTCAGTTGTCCCCAAGGGTAGACTAACAACTCACGGGGCCCCTGGGCAATCTGAGATCATGTATACAGCGCTCCTAAAATGCCACTGCCCATTGAAATGAATGGGCAGTGTTTCCGAAGCACCTGAAAAGCGATTCAGAAGCCCCGCAACACGGGAGTTTTCAACTCCTTTTTTGGTGTTAACAGGGCCCCGCAAGCGGCTGAAAAGTGGTGCAAAAGCGCCGCTTAAACAGCAGTAAAGCGCCGCTAAAACGAGCAGCGCTTTACCGCTAACAGCTGGTGCTTTCAGTGTTAAAGCAGCCTTACCCTGGGGTAGATTTATTAAAACTGGAGCACTCAGAATCTGGTGCAGCTGTGCATGGTAGCCAATTACAGTAGGAGAAAAAAGTGTTTACTCCCCTGCTGATTTTGTACGCTTGCCCACTGACAAAGAAATGATCAGTCTATAATTTTAATGGTAGGTTTATTTTAACAGTGATTTGCATTTTAATGAGTGAAATAAGTATATGACCCCTTCGTAAAACATGACTTGTCATGCTGAAATACCCATCCACGACCCATTTTCAATGCCCTGGCTGAGGGAAAGAGGGAATCTCACCCAAGATTTGACGGTACATGGCCCCGTCTATTGTCCCTTTGATACAGTGAAGTTGTCCTGTCCCCATAGGTGTGCGCAGCCTATTGCATTAGGGTGTGCACCCCCAAAACATAAACACGTGTGTGTGTGTGTGTATATATATATATATATATATATATATATATATATATACAGTATACATACATTATATATAGTGTATACACAAACACTCACATATATGCATAAAACCACCCATGTTTGTGCCTACCTGACCAGAGTGTCTTCACTGACATTCTTGTTCATAATAAAAAAAATCCATCCTTGCATGGTTTAAATGCTCATTTAGTCTAGGGGCAGAGGATTAGGTTCACCTTTTTATAAAAAAATAATAAATGCACATATTTTTGCTGGTGCATTTATTATTTTTTTAAACCGGTGACTGCAAAGTATTGCGCCCTCCATCAGCAGATTGCGATTGATCTGTGAGGCTCCTGAAGACATTGCCTACAGCGTTGTGCCCGTACTTCTGTATGCCTGTCATTGCAGAGCTGTGGGCAATGTAAATGAACTACAGGCGTGCTGATCAGTGAACTTGCAATTCATTTAAACTACAAGTTTGTCTGCTGCAGTGGTGGATCGGAATTGTAGTTTATGCATTCACAGATTTCTATGAATTAATGATGAGGCTGTGTGGGTGGGGGCACAGAGGAGGGGAGAGGGGAACTAGGACATGTTACACCCTGTATATGGGTGTAACATGTTCAAAAAGGTGAGCTATTTGTTTAAGTTGGTACAGGTGCACAGGCTTTTTTGTTCAGATCGCTAGCTGACAGGTTCTTGCATCTACACAAGCGATATGGATGCAGGAATCCCCCCTACTGGGACATTGTATTCTGACAGCGGGGACTCCCCACTGTCAGAATACACTGATTAGTGCTGAAGCCGATTGGCTGCAAGCCACTAATTGAACAAGATTTCTAGCAGTCCGGTTCAAGAAAAGCTAATCTAATGATTGGCTTTTGTCTAACAGGGAGGGCTACACACAGACTGAAATTTAGGTGATTCCTGCTCAACAGGACAAATCTCAATCTATGTGTCAAGGCTTTAGCCTCGTACACACGGTACGATTGTTGGTCAACCGAGCACCCAATTTTTGGCAAAAGGGCGTGTGCCAGGATCGTGTCTTGCATACTAACGGTACACAATTGTCGTGCAACAAACACAAATGTAGTTACATACTATGAGGAATTTCAGCTCTTGAGCGCCACCCTTTGGGCCCCTTCTGATAATTTTCGTGTTTGGTGAACATTGATTCCGAGCATGCGTGTTTGTACTTTTGACTTTTGTGTGACGGACCTGTGTACTGACCATACGAAAATCTGTCGTCAAACTGTTGTCCGCTGAAAATTTACTAGCCTGCCATTCAACATTTATTGGCCGAAAGTTGGACAACAATTGTCAAAAGGAGCGTACTAACAGTAAGGTTTTTAGGACAACAGTATGTCAACAGACAATCCCCTGCCAACAATCACATCATGTGTACGAGGATTTAGGGTGAAGGAAGACAGCTTGGAATCAGGTAAGTAAAATAGGCTATCCCCCCTCCCCTCACCCCACACTCTCACACTGCTAAGATGGACTTTTTTACTTTCCTGGAGTTGGGCTGTATTATGTTAAGATTTTTTGATAGGTTAGGAATTACTGGGACACCTAAAATGCAGTATTAGTGCAAAACACAGCAGTATAAAAGAAACACAACTGTCGTAAAACAAAAGGTATGTTTACTGATAAGATAAAAGCATTTAAGGGTGAGCAACATGAACTTTTACTGTTTAGAATGGTACCCCCTATAGTAATGTAGCCAATAATCAAATGGCAATTACAGTACGTACCAAATATTGAACATTTACCAGTAAGAACAATAATCTCTACGGTCAACTAAGTACATTCAATGCCTATGTGAACAGGCTACAGGAGAGCAGATGGATGGCTCTTATGAGTGTCAGACCCCTCTCTACTGCTCTTCCACACATAAATGCAGAACAGTAGATAAACAAGTACAACTTTTAGCAAACAGGAACTGTATTACAATTCAGCCTGCTCTTTCAGAGAATTCTTGGTGAACTGCAGCTCTATGAGCTTCAGTGAAACAAATCTCTGAAGTGTGGGCAGAAAGGAACCTTCTGGACCTCAAAGCGGTGTATCTCCCGGGCAGATTGAACACGGAGGCAGACACATTGTCAATAAACTTTTTTAACAACAACGAATGGGCCCTTCATCCCCACATTTTCCACCAGATTGTTAGTCTTTGGGATCCCAGTCAGTTGGATCTGTTCGCCACCTTGGAGAATACAAAACTAACCAAGTTCTTCTCTTGCCTCCTGCATCCACAGGAATTTCACCACAGCATATGCTTTCCCCCCTCACCCACTAATATTAAAGTTCCTCCTGAGGCTCCTCAGAGAGTCAGTGCAAGTGTTGGCAGTTCTGCCGTACTGGCCGAAAAGACCATGGTTCCATCTAGCCATGCTCCTCAGTGTGAGTCCTCCAATCAGGATCTTTTTTTTCCCCTCAACTTCTGTCTCAGGGCGGATTAACTCATCCAAACTTTCAGAGGTTGGAGCTTCAAATTTGGAGATTGAAAGGGGAAGGTTTGAGTCCATAGGTTGCTCCCCAGGGGTCATATCTACCCTTCTAAAGGCCAGAAAGCCTACAACAAATGCATTGTATGCAAACATCTGGGACAAGTTTTTGTCATTTGCTGCCGGGAGTGATTTTAATCCAATCTCACCCTCTACGTCTAGTGTCCTGGGATTCCTTAAGAACGGTCTTGATCTAGGGCTTGACCTGAGCTTCCTCAATTTACAGGTAGCAGCAATATCTGCCGCAACTAATAGAAGATGTGCAGAAGATCCTCTAGTGGTCACTTTCCTCAGAGGGGTGTTGTAGATCCGTCCACCTATCAAGCGCTCATTTCCCAAGTGGGATCTGTTGAGTTCTCGAGATTCTATCTGGCCATCCATTCGCTCCTGTAGAACAAGCAGCAATCTGGAATCTAAGGCTGAAGACGGCATTCCTTTTGGCCATTACATTCAGTAGAAGAATCCCAGAGCTTCACTCTTTAGGGATAGGCAGATCTTTACAAAAAGGAGCAGACCAAGGACTGAGCTTTGTGGTCACCTGAAAGAGGTGCAAGTTGAAGATGTGAGGCAGAGTGAGAGACACTGAAATCACTGTGAGAGAGACACTGAAGTCCAGTCATAGTATTAGGAGGATATCCAGGATACTGCAAGAACATTCCAGGAAGAAGACTTGAGTAACAGAGTTATCAAATGTGGATGCAGACAGATCTAGTAGGCTTTGAATCAAATACTAATCTTTTGATTTATTACTTATCACTAAGTCATTATTGAAGCCTGTTTCTAAGCAGTGTACAGGGAGTTGGAGCCAGGTTGGAAAGTGTTCACAAGTGATTGAAGGGAAAGATAGTTCCTTATGTATGACTATTCCAAGGAATTTAAAAGAAAAAGGCAGAAGAGAGTCTTGGGAATAACGAGGGGCCCAGTGAAGGGTTTTATTGATTGGTTTAATATCCAGACAGTTAGAAGAAATTGTTTAGAAGAAACTTGGAGCTTAAAAGTGAAGCGATCATTAAAATTCACAATTCACATAAATCCATATGTCAAAATTACCAAATACATTATTTTAAGTAAAAAAAAATAAAAAATCTTATTTTTTTTTTTCAAGAAATCTTTTTATTGGTTTTATAGTGTAGTACAAAACATATACAGGTACACACACAAGAGTTCCCTCATGTGACCTAAAGCCAAAGCAAAGTTCACATGGACTCTTGCTATTAGTAGTGTAGCACCCTCCTAGATAGGTGCTAGGATTAGGTAAATTTTGTTCTGGCTCACAGTGTTTAGTGGAGCTGCTGTTTTGTTGTTAGGTAAATTTAGTTGTGCTCACTGTAACCAGTGCAGCTGCATGTTATTAGTTAGGTCTGTTCAGTGTTTCAGCTACTGCTGGTTTGATTGCTTCTTCTGATTTCCAGAGAACTATAGATCTCTCTAGAACATAGGTGTGGAGCAATGCAAATGGCAGCATGAACTCTTAAACAGCCCTGGCCAATTCCAGAGAGGGTGGCCCAAAAGGCTGCTGGGAGTCTGTATAAATACTCTGAGACAAAGAGCAGTTTTGTCTTATCCTGGAGAGGAGAAGTCCAGCATGGGCAGACCTGCATGTGCTTGCTGTTTATGAGGCCTCAACTGCGGTAGCTAAGAAGCATGGAAGCTGAAACTGACTGACTGAGGGGCTGTCATCTGAAGTTCTAGTCTGGTATTAGGAGAAAGGTGTTGCATGGATGTTGGAAGGAGGCAACTAACATTCTAAGTATATTTGTGAGCACAGACAGTGAGAGAGATCTTGGAGACTTTCGGGCTGGTTTTAGAGAGTCAGCTGTATGTTTGTGTAAAGGGGACATCAGCTGGTGACGTGAAGAGCTCAGTCTATTTAATTCTCTGTGAAGGGACCCTGCTCTGATTACTCGAAAGAAAAGGCTTTTAACGGATTCTACTACAAAGCCAAGTCCACAATTTGCCTTTGCAAAGACTTTTGCTTTAGTTCTACAGAGGGAAGTTTACTGTCCTCACTTTTTACATGTTTTTTTTGGAGTATCCCACTCACATTCCCCAGGTTACCTCAAAAATAAAAACACCAAAAAGAACATCCTATAATTTGTTATTGAGTCAAGAGTGACTTTGATTGTGTGCCTGGCTTCGGGGCAATTACTGGGAAAAAGAACCTTTGCAATTTCCAGTGGCTCCTGTGGGTGTAGCGCTACAGTAGCATGTCATTAAAGGCTGCAGAGTCTAGGGTTTTCATTTTCAATCAGACATATCCTGCCTGGGAGACTTTTGGTGAGTTACGCAGAGCAGTAAGTAACCATATGTGTAATGAGAAAATATGGGCCCTTTAATGTAAATAATTACAAAATATATAACAAGGTTTCTAAAGCATTATCATTTTTATCACTTTTGCATGCATATCTAAATAAAAATGACAGACTTCAGTCCATCTTTAAAGAGACACTGTCATCTACTCATTCAGGGCAGAGTGACAATGCCTCCTTATAGCCCACCCCCATCTCTGTGGCAGCCTCCATTGGAGCCCTTACTCTGTTGCTGTAATGGAGAAGAACTTCCAAGTATGATGGAGCATGTGACCTCCCCCATGTGACTTGGGCCTGAGCAGAAAATTGCCAGATCCAGTACTGTCATGTGGAGAACCAGTGACAATATCTGCCTGGGTAAGCTCTGTCAACATGGGGTAACATACTCCTAGTAGATCAACGGTAGTGGTTCTCAACCGTATTGACACCATGGCCTGGTAAATTCTGCTAAAACCTTTTTCCCCAACAGAAATTTTTTTTTTCTCACACAATAGTTACATAGTTACATAGTTAGCTAGGCCGAAAAAAGACACAAGTCCATCCAGTTCAACCATAAAAAAAAGAAATAATAAATAAAAATAAAAAATATCGTACAATCCAATATACCCAATTCTATACCCACAGTTGATCCAGAGGAAGGTAAAAAAATAAAAGTATGAGATAACAAAATATGAATATGGTGAGGGCTCTGGATGGGGCTGAATTAGGTGGGGTTAGGGGACTCTTTCCAGACCTGGTGGCCTTGCAGGGGATGAGGATTCTGGAGAGAGCTGGGGGCAACTGTGGGGGTGCAATCTCTGGAAAGGGCTGGGGGTCTCTCCAGGAGGCAAGGGGGCTTTGCAGAGGCATCGTGGGGCACTGTTGGAGGTTGGAGGCACTATGGGGGCTGGAGGCTCTGCAGCTAGGGGCATTGCAGGGGGGGTAGATGGTATTATGGGAGGTTTGGGGCTCACTGTAGGGCTGAGGGCTTTAAGGGGGCCTAGGGGCACTGTGGGTGTCCGTGCAGACAACTATGGGAGGTTAGGGGATCTGCAGGTAGCTGGAGACCCGGGCGGAGGGAGGCCGTGGCATGGCAGTAGGCCAGGTCCCAGTAGTTGAGAACATCTGCTCCATAGAATTTGAAATGCAGTAGTCCATTCAGAACTTTTTGAGTGGTTGCTATTGATTAGTGGGCTTTGCTCATCATTATTGTGCTTTGTATTGTCTCACTGAACAATGCCATATGTTCCAAAGACTAATGATGATTTCACTATCCTCCAACTAAAAGTTATATATCAAATATTTTACAGAACTGACATTGGCTTTCTCAAAGTAAAAGGATATACTCATAGATTCATATCACATGTGAAACTGTGTGATACGTAGCTGTCTCTCTGTCTATTTATACACACATGGACTTTTCCCCCCAACGTCAAGAACTACTGTACACATCCTTACCCATCATTAACCATGGCATTGACCCTTGGCTAGTAGTGCCGTTCTTACACAATGTTATAAGAACAATGCAGATCTGCTTTATGCTATCTGGCAATACTTTCCAATAAATAAAAAGGGATTCACGTGAAGGGTAACATATGATGTGTTATAGAGCATGTGATGACCTGTACTGCAGGTCACCCTTGCGATGTGACCCCAGGAGGGATACAAAGTGTCTATACATCTGTGAATCATTTCTGAGCTTGTTCCATAAACGTTATTAGAACCAGCAAAGGATCCTGGGAGAAATAAATGTCATTTTTACTATTTAATCTTGTATGAGTTTGGAATACCTGGAGGTGGGCTTGGCAGACAATTAAAGAGTCTTTTTTGGCAATCACAGAAGTAATATGGCATTGACTCCGTATTTCATGCTGTTGGTGCGGGACATACAACATAAAATGGGAAATGATTAAAATGTGTGCTGCAGACTGACACTGCTGGCTGCTCAGGAAACCTGCTGAACCGCCGTGATGTGTGCGAGAAATACAGCAGAAGGAAGGCATCCTCGTGACACGAGGAGGAAGGGCTGTCGTTGAGAAGTACAAAGGAAAATTACTCAACGCAGGTCTGGAAGTCGTCACCTACCATAGTATGTGTCATAGTATGAAAGAGAACTATCTCTGTAACACATTTATTATAATCCACAGGGACAACTGCAGACCAGTTCCACCAACAATGAGCCGTAGCCCTTTTTGTGAAATCAAGTATTCATGAGAAATCATTCATTCAAAACAAAGATATCTTAGGTTTGATCTACTAAAGTACAGTATAGGAAATCAAAGTGAAGTGAACCTATTTTCACCTCTAACATCCAACAGTGTACAAGCCCAAAGGAGGGCATGATTGAAACCTTTAAAACCCAACTCTTGGAAAGTCCACTTGTTTCTGTCTATGGGATGGAAAATCAGTTTATCTTACCTATCTTACCAGCAGTGGACTGTTTCGCAGCATCCCCACATCCAAAGCAGAGTTATGGGCCTTTGTCATTTATGGGCCTTTGTCATGGGCCAGGGGCATTGGCCTAGATGACATCAGAGGACCTTAGACTGCCCGGCCTCTAGACATAAATGAACAGTTAACCCTTGCATTTAGGACACAGCTCCTATACAAGGGAGGCTTTTTCGTTTTTCTGGTTGTCAGATTTAAATACTTTAGGAATGTAAATAAAGTTCACAAGAGCAATATGAAGACAAGATCACAAACAAGGGGACATGACTTCAAACTAGCAGAAAGAAAGCACAAAACTAACCGTAGAAAGTATTGTTTCACATAAAGAGTAGCTGATGCTTGGAAAAGACCTTCAACAAAGGTAGTGAGTCAAAATTAAGTGAAATTAAACATGCTTGGAACAAGCATAGATCCATACTCAGACAAAAATGTAAAAACTGGGGCAGATATGATAGACCACGTGATTGGCTATCACTGTTTTGTGTTTTTCTGAGCTTGGCCTTCCAAATTGGATGTTTTATGTGTAAACATGGGTTTTTTCACTGTACTATGCCTCAAGTCACACTTTAGTACATTGGGAACTATGAATCTGGACAATGCAGTGTGGGAGCTTCAATGGTATCATTAGCCCCCATCCTTTTGAAAAGTAGCACTTTAAAATACCCTCTCTGGCTCCCAATTCTTTCAACAAAATTCATTCCTACTTCTGGTTGTTACTACATTACTCTGACCAATAGGACTTCTCTTGGGTCCTAGTAGCTGAACTGAAAGGCCTGGAATAAAGGGAAGATAAATATGTTGTATATGCTGCCAGGGAAAAGGGGGGGGGGGTATTAAAGTCAATGTGTTGCTTTGCCATGCATGGACAAAGGACATACTCATTTTAAAGTGTAATAATGATATATTTGTATACTGTATGTATCTATTATTTATGGTCAGGACTAAAAAAAAATGTAGTTAAGCAAATGTAACATGTTGTAAATTAATGTTTAGTATGTATTTGAAGATGCAGGAGGAAGTTTAGGATTATTTTATACATGTTTTTTGCATTTTCAGGAGGCTAGAAATGGCGGCCACCATGTTTTTTTGCTAATTATAGGATTCTTTTAAATAGCATGTATATTAAAGGAACAGATATAAACTCAAAGCAGAAATGGGCCAACACAGCTACAATACATATATATGCCACACAGCACAGCCAATCTGGATACCTGTGATTGGACAGTGAGGGAAAAGAAGCTGATTAGATCATTTCTCTGCTCTCAAGTTCAGGTAATTACACTGGTTGTATTTAAAATGCACTTAAAGTGCATTTAAACCCAGACTATGAAAAACTTTTATTACATGCTATATAACAGAGGGTGCATACTCACAAAGCCACTAAAGAATTTGTTTTGTGTACAGTAAAATATATGTGGTTGATCCTACCTTCAGCTGTCCCTTCCATTTTCTCTGTGTCCCTACTGCAGGCTGAGATTGTTTAGACCAGCTAGTGTCCTCTACTGAACATGCTCAGTTGTAAGCTTTTCATTGCTTCCTTTTCTGTGCAGCCCATGTGACTATACAGTCACACATGTGGGCATATACACAGTAGTAAATGACACTCCCCTCCCTCCTCCTCAATGTCCTCCTATTGCTACACGCTATGGGGGTGTGACTCACAAAAAAATGTGTTTTTTTAATATAAACCAGTGTTAATCATATGAATTGTAATAGCTAATAACCGTAAATTAAAAAAAGAGCCTGCAGAGGCTGTCTAAAAAAATTGAAAGCTAGCGTAAATCATCTTTGACTCCGCCTATACCATATTAATGCAAAAAAATACACATTTGATGTTCAATAAAGATTTATAGGGAGCTATAAAACTGATTTTCAATGTTTATATTTTATTTTGAATAGCTCTTCTGTTTTTTTTTTTTTTTTAGTCTGGCACAGCGCCAATCAGGGCTGTGCAGACACAGACTCATTCTGTAGTATTAGAAGCCCCTCCCAAGGATCTTTCCCTGCAGATGCCAAAGAAGATTTAAAAAAAAAAAAAAAACCCCACAGTAGTATGATACAGTATATACACTATGATTTACGTGAATTAATTATGGCCATTAACACTTCTCTGTTTAGTATTAGGAATGAGCTGAACACCCCCTGGTTCAGTTCACAGCAGAACATGCGAAATGCAAAAATTTGTGCAAACACTGTTAAAGTCTATGGGCCAAGAACATAAAAAAGGGCTAATTTTAAAGGCTTATATGCAAGTTATTGTCATAAAAAGTGTATGGGGACCTGGGTACTGCCCCAGGGGACATGTATCAATGCAAAAAAAAGTTTTAAAAACTGATGTTTTTTCAGGAGCAGTGATTTTAATAATACTTAAAGTGAAACAATAAAAATTAAATATTCCTTTAAATATCGTGCCCGGGGGTCCCCTTAGTCTGCCTGTAAAGTAGCGCATCTTTCCCGTGTTCATAACAGTCCCGCAGCAAAATTACATTTCTAAAGGAAAAAATGTCATTTAAAATTGCTCGCGGCTGTAATGTATTGTCGGATCCCGGCAATATACATAAAAAACATTGATAAAAACGGCGTGGGTTTCCCCCCAAGTCCATTACCAGGCCTTTCGGGTCTGGTATGGATTTTAAGTGGCGTGGGGGTCCCCCCCAAAGCACCTTGTCCCCATGTTGATGGTAACAAGGGCCACATCCCCACAACCCTTGCCCGGTGGTTGTGGGGGTCTGCGGGCGGGGGAATTATTGGTATCTGGAAGCCCCCTTTAACAAGTTGGCCCCCAGATCCCGGCCCCCCATATGAATGGGTAGGGGTACATTGTACCCCTACCCATTCACCAAAAAATTTATCAAAAAAGTAAAAACAACAGGAGAAAGTTTTGGACAATTCCTTTATTAAATTTTTTTTTAAAAAAGTGTCCTGCAATGTCCATCCATCTTCAATCACAGCGTTGACGGTCCCGAAAAAAACGGAAAAACTCTGCCTTAATGGGAGACGTCCCTGCGACTGCTGTCTTTTTGCTATAGCAGCTCTTATACAGCCAAGGGCAGGGCCCCCACGCTGACTTAACCGAGTGACCCCGCCCCTTTCTGACGAGGGGGAGGGGTCACCCATTTACGTCACTGGGTGGCCCCGCCCTTGACTATATAACAGCTGTCAAAGCAAAAAGACGACAGTCACGGGGACGCCTCCCAGGTGGAGTTTCCCTTTTTTTTCCGGCCGTGAATTTAGATGGATGGACATCGCGGGATACTTTTTTTTGTAATAAAGGAATTGTCCAAAACTGTCTCCTGTAATTGTTACTTTTTTGACACTTTTTTTGGTGAATGGGTAGGGGGTACAATGTACCCCCTACCCATTCACATAGGGGGGGCTGGATCTGGGGGCCCTCTTATTAAAGGGGGCTTCCAGATTCCGATAAGCCCCCGCCCACAGACCCCCACAACCCCCCCATGTTGAGGGCATGTGGCATGGTACGGTTAAGGAGGGGGAGCACTCTCTCGCCCCCCCATTTTCCTGCGGCCTGACAGGTTGCGTGCTTGGATAAGGGTCTGGTATGGATTTTGGGGGGACCCCCATGCCATCTTTTTTTTAAATTTTGTCGCGGGGCTCCCCTAAAATCCATACCAGACCTGAAGGTATTATACAGATAACAAGCTGAGATAGGAACACTTCCTGGAGATTTGACCTGCAGTGTCCTCCAGCTGTCCTATCCTTGCTCTCATGCCTCCTGGTCAGGATTCCTCCATGTGTCATGAGAAGGGTCCCTTCCACATTACTCTAAAAGGCCTCCAACAGCCTAACACTCCATCTTGAGCTTCCACCCAAACTCCACTGCCCCCAGCTAGGCTGACCCTGAGTATTTGAGGGGCCTTCCCCCTGCCAACCCATCTGTTGGGGATTAATCAGGGCCCTCATGAATACTCCAGCTCCACCTTATCTCCCCTCCCATTCTAGAAATTTCCAGTATGTTCTAGAAGTAGGGGGGGGGGTCTCAGTGATGCTGCCTGTGAGTCATCCAGCTCTCCCTGGATCTCTGCCTAGCCCAAAAAAAAAAACACAGCAAAGCCAGAACAAATTTGCCTATACTTAAACAAAAAACCTAACTCTAGCACTCTAGTAATGCTAGGGGGTGTTACATGTGCTTCATTTTTGCGAGCCATACCACAGTTCTGTTGTTTTTGGGGAGGTTCTTGTCAGTTTTCCATCCCTGTGTCTAGCTACTTTTTCATGCAGCTCCTGCGCGGGTTCTCACCTTTGTTGTTTGTTGACTTTCGTCTGTTTTCTATAATGAAAATGCCCTGATAAAAAGATTGAAAAAAATAAACAATGGTGGCACTGGGGAAGCCTGTCGAAGAGGATACTTATGCTTCAAACATGATAATGCCACGGTCTAAGTATGTTTTGTAAATTTTGACACAGCAAGGGAGTTTTTGGGGAGGTTAGGCAGAGTAAAGTCACTCTTTACCTGTTTCTGTGCAGGAATAACAGTGGCTGATAGGAAGGCAGATTCCGTGATTGAACAAACACACCTAAAGCAGGCATACACTAGCAGTATTTGCACTTTCATATTTTTTATATATATTTTTTTCTTAAAGCGGTTCTGCACCCATTTCATTTAGTAAATCTCTTTGCCTTCCAAATCAGGCAAAGAGTACTAAATGAAATGTGTGTTTTTTTTTTTTTTTTTTTACTTACCTTGTAATCGAGGACTTCCTGTCTTCTTTCTCTTCGGGGGTGGGCGGGGTCTTGCGGGGATCCTCGTCACGCCGCACTGTCTCCTGGGATCTGGTGTCATTGATCCCAGGAGTCAGTGCGGGCATCTTCCGAAATCTCGCGAGATTTCGGCCACATCTTCCGAAATCTCGTGAGATGTCGGCAGATGTGCCGTTACTGCGCACGCGCGAGTAACGGCGGTGCATGCTGGGCCATCTAAAGTGCCTGTGGGGTTTCACATGCCCACAGGCAAGATGGACCCCAGCAGACAAGAAGAACACAAGAAGAAGATGAAGATGAAAACCGGCGGCGATCGAGATGGAAGATGGAACAGGTAAGTCCCCCAATTGAGCTATATGCCCTTGGCATATAGCCCAAAAAAAAAAAAAAACGAGTGCAGAACCGCTTTAATTTTGCACTAGTAGAATTTTACTCAAAAATTATAATTAAAAGAACGCTCACTCAATTCTCTAATCATTAGTGGGGACAAAGCGACGTTCGTTTTCTCCTACAATGATGAGTAAATTCGAAAGAACAGGCTGGAATATTTTTCTCTAACTAATTTCTAACAGTGAGGATGTACTGATGTGAATTTTTGTACAAATGTTTGTTTGAAAATCTCCTAGTGTATGGCCAACTTTAATAACCAGTTCTTAGAACGTGTCTACTGAACATCTACTACATCCTACAGTTCATATGACGGTCTACCTTTAGCTGTGAATGATGTGCCCCAATCACATTATACAGCTTTAGTCCTGTGTAGCATCCAGGGCGCCACTAGCTAATCTTCCAGGAGACACCATGTGAAATATCAGCGCCGAGAACATTCATACCAACCATTTCTAGTGCACTCTGGTGCTGGACTGACATGGTCCTGTAACAGGATGAGAGTGTGCTGACAAAGCCCAGATAAAAGGTCAATAGCTGCCATGTACTTACTAGTACCAGGTTAGGTGGTGTCTCCTGAGTGCTAAAACACAGGAATTTATTATCAGCACCCAGTACAGAAATGATCAGCATGTCTGGTACTAATATTTGTTTTTTGAAAAACAGGAGTTGGAATATAAAAATATCACAAATTAAACTGAATGATGCTAACAGGTAAACTTAAAGTAGAACTATAGGTTTAGTGCCTACCCCAATTTTCCGGGAGCCTGATGGTGACTACCAGAGATAGAGAGGGTTGAAATACTTACTCAGGGTGCAGGTTACTAGGCATAGTGGGTGATGAACAAGACAAAAAGTTGGGCGCCAGTCACTTTTATGCTTGTACAAGAGAGAAGTTTATTTCTCAAACAGGAAAAATGTGGGAGAGAGGGGAGAGGGTGCAGGACACCCTTAGTAACGATCAGCAAATTGGCAGATAGGCAAACTCCTTAAACAAAAAAAGTAGAATCAGGTAGACAGCAGTACAGGGAAATAGCCTTTAAGCTGAACCAGCACATCTGTACTTTGTAGGATAGGCTGTCTCCTATAGTAATTGAACTTTACTCACTGCATCATACCAGGGCCGGACTGGCCTACCGGGATACCGGGATATTTCCCGGTAGGCTGCCTGCCCTGGGGCCGCTTTGCGGCTTCTGTGCTCCCCTCTCATGCTCCTGTGAACACGGAGCTGGCCGGGTCTGTGTTCGGCGGCCGCACCGTAACACGGTCCCGCCCCCCTAGACCGGCTCATGTGATAGTAGATAGAAGAATCCACCTATCACACAGCCGGTCTAGGGGGGCGGGACCGTGTTACAGAGCGGGAGCGGCCGCCGAACACAGACCCGGCCAGCTCCGTGAAACACAGGAGAGATGCCTGTGAGTAAACAGTGTGCCTGGATGGGGGATCAGCAGGGGGGCCGCATATAAAGGAAATGAGCTGTCTATATTCCTCCATGCAGCCGCTGAATGCTTGGAGGAGGGAGAGGAGGAGAATCAAGCAGTCAGCGGCTGCATGGAGGAATATAGACAGCTCATTTCCTTTATATGTGGCCCCCCTGCTGATCCCCCATCCAACTTCTTTTACTGCCCCCCCTTCTCCTTGTGCTCCCCCTCAGTGCTCTCCTCCCCCACCACACTCTCCAGCCCCCCCCCCACAGTTCCCTCAACCCCTGTTCTTTCTGCCCCCCCCCTCTCCCCATCCTTCTCTAGCCCCCCCCCCCACAGTGCTCTCCAGCCCCCGCAGTGCTCCCCACCCCCCACAGTACTCTCCAGCCCCCCGCAGTGCTCCCCAACCCCCACAGTACTCTCCAGCCCCCTGTGCTCCCCCCCACAGTGCTCTCCACCCCCCACAGTTCCCTCAACCCCTGTTCTTTCTGCCCCCCCTCTCCCCATCCTTCTCTAGCCCCCCCCCCCCCCCCCCCACAGTGCTCTCCAGCCCCCCACTGTTCTCTCCAGCCCCCTGTGCTCCCCCCACAGTGCTCTCCACCCCCCCGCAGTGCTCCCCACCCCCCACAGTGCTCTCCACCCCCCACAGTACTCTCCAGCCCCCCGCAGTGCTTCCCAACCCCCACAGTACTCTCCAGCCCCCTGTGCTCCCCCCCACAGTGCTTTCCCCCCACCGCAGTGCTCTCCACCCCCCACAGTGCTCTCCAGCCCCCATCCCAGTGCTCTCCAGCCCCCATCCCAGTGCTCCCCACCCCCCACAGTGCTCTCCAGCCCCCCCGTGCTCCCCACCCCCCACCGTGCTCTCCACCTCCCACCGTGCTCTCCACCTCCCACCATGCTCTCCGCCCCCCACAGTGCTCTCCAGCCCCCTCTGTGCTCTCCAGCCCCCTCTGTGCTCTCCAGCCCCCTCTGTGCTCCCCACCCCCCACAGTGCTCTCCAGCCCCCCGTGCTCCCCACCCCCCACAGTTCTCTCCAGCTCCCACCGTGCTCTCCACCCCCCACAGTGCTCTCCAGCCCCCATCCCAGTGCTCTCCAGCCCCCATCCCAGTGCTCTCCAGCCCCCTCCGTGCTCTCCAGCCCCCACCGTGCTCTCTACCCCCCACAGTGCTCTCCAGCCCCCGTGCTCTCCACCCTTGTTCTTTTTTTTCTCCCCCACCAGTGCTCTCACAAGCTCCCCCCAGCACTCTCCACTCCCCCCTGCATTTAGCCCCCACCCATGTGCTCTCCAACCCCACCAGTGCTCTCCAGTCCCCCCGTGCTTTCCACCCCTGTACTTTCTGGCCCCCATGGGTGCTCTCAAGCTCCCCCCTGCTCTTTGTACCCCCCAGTGCTCTCCAGCCCTGTTTTTCTGCCCCCCCCCCCCCAGTGCTCTCAAGCTCCCGTCTAGTGCTCTTCGCCACCCCACACTCTTACCCCCCCCCCAGTGCTCTCAGCCTCCCGTGCTCTCCACCCCTGTTATTTTTGCCCCCCCTCCAGTGCTCTGCACTCCCCACCCCCTGTAATCTCCACTCTACCCTGCTCTTTGCCCCCACCCATGTGCTCTCCAACCACGCCAGTACTCTCTGCTCCCCCTTCTCTCCAGCTCCCACCCAGTGCTCTCCACTTCCCCAGGACCAGGGGACAGGCTGACTGGGGCCGGAAAGTGAGGACGGCTGAAGGTGCAGGTGGCCAAGGACCACTCCATCTCACAGCAAACAGATCCTCTGGAAGGAACACTGTCCCCATCCAAAACGAGAACAGCCCCTGCCTGCTGCTGGCCATCATGGATATCCTGCTGGCATGCAAGGTACTGTACCGAGCATCAACAACACACCTTCCCACAGACAGGGACTGCAGACGGAGACATGGGGCACAGGAGAGGCTGCATTCATGGGCACAGTGAGGCTACATTCATGGGCACAGTGAGACTGCTTTCACGGCACAGTAAAGCTGCATTTGATGGGCACAGTGAGGCTGCATTGATGGGCACGGTGAGGCCGCAATGGTGGGCACGGTGAGGCCGCAATGGTGGGCACAGTGAGGCCACAATGGTGTGCACAGTGAGGCCACATTCACAGGCAGAGTAAATCTGCATTTGATGAGCACAGTGAGGCTTCATTTGATGGGCACAGTGAGGCTGCATTTGATGGGCACAGTGAGGCTGCATTTGATGGGCACTGGCGAGGCTGCATTTGATGGGCACTGGCGAGGCTGCATTTGATGGGCACAGTGAGGCTGCATTTGATGGGCACTGGTGAGGCTGCATTGAGCTCTTGTATCATGTCTGCAGTCTCTGACCATCTCCTGTATCATGTCTGCAGTCTCTGAGGGAGTCTGAAGAGGAGTCAAGAGTGGGAGCGCCGCCAGGATGGGGATCATGGGAGAAGTCAGACGTGTGTGGACTGTGGAGAGGAGACTATAGGATAAAACCAGAGCCACCAAGCTGGGGCCAACTGACTGAGCCCTGCTTGGTGCACCTGAGAGGAGGTCAGTGACAGCACTGCCATGCCAGTCTGAAGGGGAGTCACTGATGTAAGGGGGGAGTGAGTACAATAATGTAAGGGGGCACTGATATAAAGGGTTTCCCCCTTATATCAGTAACCCCCCCCTTACCTTAGTGTATTCTTTCTGCGGAATGTGGTTCCCCCCCCCCACGCTCTGAGTTCCTGGGGTCCCCCTTGATGATTGACCACTTTTAACTGGAATTTAACTGGACTTTTAACTGGAATATATATATAAAATCTATCTATCCCTATGTGATTTAATATCTGTCTTTTTTTTATATAATACACTCTTCGAATGTGCTTTAAAATATATGGTTTTCCCTTTCTCGAACCAGAAAATAATGACGTTATGCTGTTGCGCTGGTATAATAATGCTGTGGGGCTGGTATGAAATTTTTTCCAGGGCTGAATTTTATTCCCAGTCCGGCCCTGCATCATACTGAATTCTTTTGGATGAGTTCTCTTGAAGCTCTCCCCGGTCCGTGAAGAGCAGGGCTTTTTTTCTCAGAAAATAGGTGCAGTAACCCACCCCCCCACTCCAAACCATATTCCTCAGCTACCTTCTTCATTACAATGCATTGTAATTTAGACAGCTTTTGCAGAATTTTAGGGTCTCCACAGCCAGTTAACACTGGAGTATCTGGAGCACACTTAACAGAGTAACCTGCAATTGTATCAGGCTTTTGAGAAATGCTTGTGAATGAAGAGGATACCCGCACAGCAACATTTGTGATTTTAGCACAGTGAGTCCACCGCTTCTCTTCCGGAGAAGAGATGTGGAGGTAGACGGTTCAGGCCTATTACTGGAGGTACAAGTGGATAAGAGAACATCCTCCTCTACAGGCTAAAATGGCTGCTCAGGATCCCTGCCAGTCTATCTTTCTCCAAGGAACACAGTGTCAGAGAATAATTCACAAATTCTATCAGACAATATATCAGAGTCTGACTCTGTAGAGGATTCTTCAGCCGGGAGTAGGTTAGGCCTCCAACATACAGTGGCAGACTTTCCTGACTCTGCTCCCTTTGTGGCTACGGGTTTCACTGTCCCAACAGGTACATAGCCCTCATTCACATCTGGCTTACCAGGCTCAGTAGTTTTCTCCCTGGGAGGTTCCATCATCAGGGAATGTAGGCCACCTCGACCGTGGCTGCGGAAGGTCACTAAGGCACCTGGCTTTTTAGTAGGCACAGTTGCAGTAGACAGGGTTGTAGTAGGCACGGTTGTAGTAGCAGACCCTTCAGCAGACAAAGTAACCATGGCAACGACCACCAGAGCAGGTTCAGGAGCAGCAATAGCAACACACTTGCCCCAATCCACATGCAGCACCCGTGGTGATAAGGTCGGCGAGACTACCTCCAGTAGCGATTCCCCACAGTGGCCGCAGGTGATCCAGGGCCGGATATTGGTAGCCAGTCCTGAGCACTTGGAACATAGCAGCCCAATCGCTTCATAGCCTCCCGCCGTGTATAGCACCAGGTTGTCAGGGCTGGGCTCAGCCCTTCCTACTCAGCTGTTGATGATATCCTGCTCATCAGTCCTGCCTACTTAAACCATCCAGTCCAGAGGAGCTCTGCCTTCGCCTTGGTCAACATCACAGAAACTATCACCTGCGATCCTGTTCAAGACTTGCTTTGCTGACATCCCTTCTGGCTCCAGATCCTGCTTGCTGTTCCACTACATTGATTCCTGACTTCTTTCTTGGCTGTCTATCCATTCCGGTTACTGAACTTTGGCTATGTTTTGACTACGTTTGTTCTTTTTTCTTTTATTATTAAACAAGTGTGATTTAACTGTACTTCTGTCTCGACCTGATTTAATGGATTCTGACAGTAGGCGAAGGCCATGAATTCAGAAGATGCAGTCAATCCACTTGTTGGTAATATTTTTTCGAGATAGGATGAACTGGATCACCGCATGGATCAGTTTGCCATGGCGTTACAAGCGCTCCTGAGTCGCATGGCTTACCTGGAATCTCCCACTGTGGCCGACCCGGTACAACCTATGTTGCAGGCCGACCCTGCTGCTGCTCCAGTCTCTGTGCAGGCACCCGCCTCGAGTATTACCTCTATAAGAGGTATGTCTGGTTCCGCTCCGCTTCCCCAGCGATTTGGGGGCAATCCAGTCCAATGCAGAGGGTTTCTCAGCCAGGTTGAGATATACTTTGAGGTGCTGCCCCAGGCGTTTCCCACAGACAGAAGCAAAGTAGGTTTTGTGATATCTTTGCTTTCTGAGAGATTCTTGGCCTGGGCAAACCTCTATGGGAGACGCAAAAAACAGTTGTCTTGAGTTTGTGGCTTCGTTTTAAAGGGTATTTGACTTTCCGCATGCTCCGCTTCTGCTGTCAAGTGCCTCATGTTGAATTCCGTACTCTGGCAGCAGAGGTTGCGTGGAACAATGAGACCCTGGTGGCTGCTTTTTCTCAAGGTCTCTCGGATACCATCAAGGATGAGATATCAGCCCAAGATATACCCACCAAGCTGGAGAAGTTGATCACATTTGCCATCCTCTTTGACTCCAGACTCAGCAAAAGAATCTCTTTTAAGGAGCGCTTGCGGAAGCCTCCTGTACGTTTGTCTCTGAGCTTTGCAGTCCCACCCTTGCCTCCCTCACCTCCCATGCCTCTTGGTACTGAGTCAGTCAGTGAAGGGGAACCCTTGCAATTGGGTTTCACGCGTCTATCTGCTGATGAGAGCACCTTTAGGAAGAGGGAAAGATTGTGCCTTTATTGTGGCCAGGCAGGTCACTCTTTGAAGTCTTGTCCTACCCGTCCAGGGAACACCCAAACCTTCAGGTCCTGTCATGGACAGACCTTAGGTAGCGTTGTTTCATCCCCAGTTTTCCAGAAGGATAAGCCCCTGGTTTTGGTAACCCTTTCTTGGGCTGAGTCATCCGTCAAGATACAGGCTCTAATTGACTGTGGGGCTGCAGGCCTGTTCATTGATCCTGCCTTTGTATCGAGCACTCGATTCCACTGCAGCTGTGTGACACTCCACATGCCATTGAGACTCTTGACAGGAGACCTCTACAGCCTGCCCATGTGACTCCTGAGACGGTTCCGTTGTCCATGGCCGTAGGGGCTCTTCACCACGAGATAATATAATTCCAAGTTATTTCCTCACCTAAGATTCCGCTGGTTATTGGTTATCCTTGGTTATAGAGGCACAACCCCTCTTTTGATTGGCTCCGTGCTGAGGTTCTCTCCTGGTCACCACAATGCAGGGAGACATACTTCCAGAAGGTAGTCAAGGTCCTGTGCACCTCTTCACTCTCCTCCCTGCCGGAGGAGTACCGCGATTTTAGCAATGTCTTTGGCAAAGGTCAAGCCGGTAGTTTGCCTCCACACCGGCTGTATGATTGCGCAATTGACCTTCAACCTGGTGCCATACCCCCTCGTGGCCAGGTTTACCCTTTGTCGGTCTTGGAGGATAAGGCCATGGAGGAGTATGCTGCAGACGCAATTTCCCAAAGTTTCATACGCAAATTCTCGTCTCCTGCTGGTGCTGGTTTCTTCTTTGTGAAGAAGAGTGGGGAACTGAGACCTTGTATTAATTATAGGGGTCTCAATTGTTTCATGATTAAGAATGCCTATCCGATTCCGTTGATTACGGAATTATTTGACCGCCTTAAGGGAGCAACGGTTTTCACAAAGCTTGATTTGAGAGGGGCATACAATCTTGTGATGATTAAGGAGGGTGACTAGTGGAAAATTGCGTCTGTGAGCATAATTGCCATTTTGCCAGTTGACATCCCCAGAAACTGCACGAGGATTTGCAGAATAGTCCACAAATAATTTTCTTTCTGGAAATGTCAGTGGTTCTCGGTATTATATATATAGTTATTTTAAAGTGAGCTTTTCCTTAAAGCTAGCCATAGATGGTTTGAATCTTGGCTGGTTCTGCAGGGTCCGGCCGAGATTCAAACCACCTATGGGCACCTATGTGGCAATCCATCGATCAGCTTGGGTACAACCAGCATGTCGGATTTTTCATGCGATTATTGTCAGCAGCTATAACCACTACCAATAATCATTATGTGATCTCCCAGCAGGGATGGCTCCCCATACCCTCTACCAGTAGAACACAACAGCTCCATGGGAGGGATTCCCCCATCAACACTGGCTGTGTTAAAAAGGGAATTGAGCGATTTTCTTTTGTATCATCTATGGCCTGCCTAAGAGAACTACAGAGGGCAGCACTGCTAAACCCCTATTGAGAATACGATTAGGAAAGTCAAAGTAAAGTCATAAGTCCTTATCTGCATACATATTCTGGATTTGTGACTCAAAGTTGTGAAGTAAGGGGGTCAGCATGAGGGCCACTCAACTAGCAATGTCCTCTATGTTTTTTCTCAGGAAAGATTTCCTTTCTAATTAAAATAAAATGCTTGCTGGACTATCATTAATTGAAAAGCAACATGAAATACAAACCTTATCTGCACTAGATAGGACTCGGCCCCCAGATGTCTCATACTAATTAACAGGGAGGATCTCACCCGCATTCAACCTTCACACTGACGGGAATCCTAGAACCAATTCGGATGCTTTAGCTCAGCTTCTGAACGCATCTTGGCGCACATCACCAAATAAGTTCTCAGTAAAGTTTAAAAGAGATGAAGTGGAGCATTCCCGGCTAATCCAAATGACTTTATTGCAGGAAGAGTAAAACATTACAAGGCACTGAGATAAAAAAGACCTGGTCAGGCTTTCTATCTAATTGCTTTGTAATGTTTTAATCTCTCCGCAACAATGAAGTGATTTGGATTGGCAGAGGGTGCTCCCCTTCATCTCTGTCTCCTTGGACCTTACTGAAGAAATTCAATATGTTATTTTATATTTTTAGGTTTTAATTGTATATTTGTTTATAGGGGTCATATGTGTGTTACAAGGTAGGAAACATCAGCTCATAACCAAAGTCTACTTGGAAATAATTTCAGAGTACTGGATTCTGAACATACTTTGGAAGATGCAATCCCTGGAGGATATGCTCATGATCTGCACCTGCCTCGATTAGGGGTTGCTTGCAAGGGTGGCCAGGGAATGGTAAAAACAGAAGGTTAAACTGCCCTTCTATGCAAGGGCATGGAGCCACTAAGTGCTGTACACATGCTGCTTGCTGTCACAGTGCTTTGCTTGTCATGTTTGTCAGGTAGTCCCACCACCTAAAGAGATCCATTCAAGAGAATATGGTCATGAAGAAACGCCCTGCAATGTGCAATGCGCACGGTTGTGGACTGGTGGGTCAGCATTCTTAGGATTAAAACAGCCGATAAGGAGGGGAAAGTGTATTAAAAATGTTCCAGAAGGACCTGTCCACACTATTAAACTTTACAACCCAACTGGGGATAAGAAAAAAACCTTTGCAATGGATGCCCCTCACACCACAAGGGTGATATGCTCACTAACTCCAAAGGTAGAGAAAAAGGCTATATTACTTACTGTATTCTGCACTCTTAAACTTCTTTACTCCGACACTCCCGGCTGTGGGCGGTCACTCGGCGTCATCACATTTTAGTCCTGCATTGTATGTGAGGAGGAAAGCATGCAACTGTGGCTGGGACTTAAGCCCCGTACACATGGGCTGAATGCCCAATAAAAACATCTGACATTTGGCCCATGTGTATGCCAGCCAGTCCAACAGAAGGTCTGCCAAACCTGCTGGAAAACCAGCAGCCGACCAATTCCCAATCAGTGCTCAGCCAATGGCTTAGAGTGCTGACTGGAGTGTTCTGGCAGGGGGGCCGTCCAGCTCAGTGGGGGAGATCCGAGATTAGTACAGCGGCTCCGACCGGAGCTGACAGTTTTTTTTCGTTCAGTACCAGGCTTTAGTAAAGAGGTTATAGTGGGCCAATCGCACTTTATTCTTCAACCCCTAGACTTAATGAACATTTAACTGCTGCAGTGTGGGGGACCCAGTGCAAGGGTAGATTTTTGTGCTTGGAGCTGGACTTTAGGCTTAGGGTGCTGCTAAAATATCATGCAAGTATACACAAGACAACCATTTCTACCTATACAATAATCTTTTCTAAAGCGTAAAAGATTTTAAAGCCCCATTGAACCCTTCTTATTTATTACAGTAAAGCAGCCAGGTTGCATACACAGTATTACATATGGGGAGCTTTCATTCTTATTTTATGCTAATAAATGCTGGAGCAGGAGTTAAGCTGGCCATAGATGATGATGAAAATAGAAGAAAATACATTGATTCTCCCATCAACACAGTCAGTGTCGATGGGGTAATCCCTCACATAAAGCTGGATCGCCTTGGGTACAATCAACCTGCCCATAGATGGTTAGAAAGTCCCTGTTGAACCGACCAAGATTCTAGCCATCTATGGCCGGCTTTAAAATATCCTGTGCTACCAGTACATAGTCGGACCGTGGCTCCACTCTCCATTGTCCTATCCACCCCTTCAACACTGCTTCCATTACCAGAGCTAATCAGGGAGAAAGTATACTGTTGATTTAGAGCAATGTTTGGGAAGACCGCTAGAGAATCGAGCTGCTGCTTTGTATAGGTTTTAATAACTTTACAAGGAGGGGAGACATGATTGAAACCTTTAAATGCATTAAGGGTGTAATTAAGGTTCAAGGGGGTGGTATTTTCAATATAAAGCTAAGATCAAGAACACGGGGGCATGAGTTTAAACTAGCAGGAGGGAAGTTCAAAACTAATCTTAGAGATTATTACTTTACTGAAAGAGTAGTTGATGCTTGTGTAGGTGGGAGTAAGGCCAAGTGGTAGGCACCCAAGAGGGAAGGAACCGCACAGGTCTGAGATTTCAAAGGAATGTATTGTCAAGAATGTTCCAAATACACTGCCACAGTGAGTCTATGTAGAGGTTCTAAACGGGCAGAAACACTCACAGATAATTATGCAGTTCTTGCCAAGAGTGATGCTCGAGGACTGACAGCACCTAGCACAGAAGGCGGTAGATAGGCAGTATGCAACAAAGCAAAAAGGTTTCTTACAGCAACAATAACGAACAGTCCCTATACTGTCCCTATTCCTCTGGAAAATTTTGCTACGCTAGGCACACACTCCCTTACCAGCAGGTTCCTGTCCCTTTTCTAACCACAAACAAGTGGTTATAAGCACTGCCCTCACTAAAGATGGCCACGGAGGTCATCCGGGGCAGTAGCGTACAATCGGACAGCTGCTCAACTGATGACAAGTACGAAGGCCTATGAGGAATGGGAGTTCTTCCTGTCCTCCATTCTCCCTGCATGGTGGTTGCGGACAGCGCCACCTGGGTGGGGAGGTCAACTTGCACCTGCCTACACTTAGATTAGACTTCCCGGAGAGGTAGTGAGTAAGTCAACAGTAAGTAAGTGGGTTCAAACATGCCAGAGACAAACTATACTTTCTGCCGTCACTCTCTATGTTCTATGCTTTACAACAGTGTTTAAAAATGCCTCAATTAGGAAAGCTCCACTAACTTGTACTATATGACAACAATTTGGCTTTCTGAATAAAAAGCTGCGACACACTCACCAACCATGATATACCATTGTGTAACCAGGGAGGAGTCGATACTGGTTGCTATAGGCAACAATAGTTTGTCATAACGTTCAATATTTCCCATAATATGGTTACAGCAGAGCTTCTGCTGACCTCGGTCCCAAGCCTGGTAGCGAGGTTAGGGGAAGATTTGGTATGGCTTCAATTATAAGGTATTGTGGGAATATTAAACATCTGATATTAAAGAAATGTACTGTAAAAGCGTCTGAAAAAAAGGGAATACTGTCAGCGTTAAGTAGAAACACATTCTGTGGTTAAAGAGCAGCACCGCATCTTTCAACATGATATATAAACGGGGAAAATAGATCAAGCAGATTACTTAAATTGTGGTTTTGTTTGCAGGATATATACCATAAGGGCATCTACTCCCGAGGGATCAGAGATAGTCATACAAAACACAATGATATGCACATTCTAAAATGGTTTAAAAATAACATATGTGTGACAATAGTACATTTAACACAATTACAGGGGAATGTGATGCAGCAGGCACAGCTCTTGACTACTGAGGCGCAATGGGCCTAGGTACAAATCAACTGTAACATATTGGGATAAAACCCCAAACCTTGCCCCTTCACCCCATTTAATAAACACACTTACAACCATTCGGTTGGAAAGGGCAAGGCCACAGCTTTATTTAAATTTCAACACGTAACATATGAACACTTTAAACCAGTGCCAGTCACAGTTGTACTGTGAGCACGCAATTCCAAAAGGGGCCTGTCCTTCCCATAAGTGCTGGACAGACAGCCTACTTCCAGTTTTCCATCAAGGGCATAGCCCATTACAGCAACTTTTAAGCTGGCAAGGTCAAGAAACCGCCACCCGCATGTCAGCGGGTAACTGACGGACACCCCACCGCAGCCAGCACCTGTTCCACACCACGCTGAAGGCCAAGGTTAAAAATGTCCAATCCAATGTCATTAAGGTGAATGCCATCCGATCTCAGCAGATCATCATTAGCACCCTCCAAATCCTTGTGTCGGATTACAAACCCGCCGATCTGCCGAACAAACTTGGCGACCTGGGCGTTAACCTTGCGATGGAAGCGTTCCAGGCGGGGGGCCATGGGTTTTCCAGACTCACAGCAAGCGAGGCACAATTTTAGACCAGATGAGAACCAAGTTGGTATAGACTGCATAACAATGAGCGATGTCTCGCTTGATAGCAGAGATAAGGTCCATGGAACGTGTATAACCAACGTCATTAACTCCAGCATGAAGAATCAAGATAATGGGGCTGGAATTTCCGATCAAAACTTTTTCCGACCGAAAAATTGAGAACCTGCTGGAATTCCGCCAGCAAAAGTCCGATGGAGCATACACACGGTTGCATTTTCCGACCATAATGCCGCGTACACACGAGCGGATTTTCCGTCAGAAAAATCTTGGATGGTTTTTCCGACGGAATTCGGCTTAAGCTTGTCTTTCATACACACGGTCACACAAATGTTTGCTGAACTTTCGACTGTCAAGAACACGGTGACGTACAACACTACGACGAGCCGAGAAAATTAAGTTCAATTCTTCCGAGCATGCGTCAAATTGTTTCCGAGCATGCGTAGGAATTTTGCGCGTCGGAATTGGTACAGACGATCGGAATTTCCGATCAAAACTTTTTCCGACCGAAAAATTGAGAACCTGCTCTCAATCTTTTGCTGGCTGGAATTCGGCCAACAAAAGTCAGATGGAGCATACACACGGTCGCATTTTCCAACCAAAAGCTCTTATCGGACTTTTGCTGGCGGAATTTCCGATCGTGTGTACGCGGCATAAGAGTTACTTTCACATCACATATGGACTGATTTTATTTTATTTAGTTTCATATTGATGTCACAGCATTTGTAATTATAGAATAAAATATGTATTTTTTTTTTGTCTAAGTAACACTGCTTTTTAGTTTTTTCCATTGTATTACGACTTTTCAACTGTAGGTTGCATAGAGCATAAAATACATTTTGCAAGATTGCCAAGAGAAAAAACAGTTTGTCCCAGAAAAAAAAAACATTAAGTAGATATTTCTTCATTATTATAAATATGACAAAGGGATCTTCTAATAAAAATGCCCATAGCAGAAATAAAAAAATAAAAAAATGCTCTGGTCCATAAGAGGTGTGGAGCTGAAGTGGTTAAGCTGCAGCCCATAGATGTGAAATAAGCACACAGTAATTCAATGCTTGTTCATACAGTAAAATGTATATGTTTTACTACAGGAAATGGACAAGTGTGAGCGGGCTCTAAGGCAAATAAGGGGCATTCCTGCCATTAGGCAGAGAATCCCTGACAATATGCTTAATTGTATTCACAAGTGTATGGGTATATATTTATTTCATGTCTATAAATAAATGACAGATCTGCCTTTAGTATATAAATATGCATAAACATTGATTTTATTTCACACCCATTCGTCAGTTATGGATGGTAAGAAAAATCTACTGTGTGCCAACTAGGAAAGCCTTGTAGAGCAGACAGGAATTTATATGGTGACAGCTTTTGTTCCATGCACTTAGTTAGCCTGGCTCATGTACAATCTGGCATGGATGTGTTTGATTTGACTCCACGTACAAAGTTCTACCTTGTTCCATCTGTACCTGGCGTCAGTCATTTTGTAACAGTTCACTCCCAAGTTCCCCAATGGGGCTATTTTATTATAAACTAAGTCTTGACCATTAAAACTTAGAGGAGTTCTGCCTGGGGAAAAAAAAAATAAAAGTCAGCAGCTACAAATACTGTAGCTGCTGACTTTTAATATATGGACACTTACCTGTCCAGGGAGCCCGCGATGTTGGCACCCCAGGGGATTTTCGAATCGACTCCCGGGGGCTGCCACCGCCACCATTTCTGGTAAGGGAAACCGGCAGTGAAGGCTTTCGGCTTCACAGACAGTTCCCTACTGCGCATGCACTTTTTTTTTCTTTCTTTTTTTATATACTATCTTGATATTTAATGATAGTATGTCGGTTGACAATAAATGATGAACTAAAATTAATTAACATTAAACACCTGGTCTGTAATGAGGCCAAAGAGATTCTTGAATATATATTGATAATTTGAGGTTATGTGAATCAGTGAAATTCAAAACATATAGAGATAGGTTTGGAAGTGCAAGACGTCTTAGGGAATATAATAATAGATAAAGTAGCCAATCAGGGAACTATTAGGAGAGAAAATACAACATTGATACGTAGCCTGTATTCAGTTTAGGAGTAGTCTATAAAGATTTAATAAAGGCTACAAGAAGGATAAAAGAGTAGTTAGGAATTCATTATTGATGATTATCATCAGTCCATAGAGTCTTCTTGGTCTTGTGGAGGAGAGGCAGATCGACCTCTCTTATGAGATTGGTGGATGCCATTTTTCATCGTGATGACGTGGGTGGAATTGTTGGTGGGTGATGGCGATTCTGATCTTCTACGAGTGGAGGCAGATTTGGAAGAAGGTTCAATCAAGCATAGGTTTATAAGGGTTTGTTGAAGCTCTATGGGAGATCTACAGGTGTATTTAGAGCCAATGTGGGTAAAACGAATGGAGAATGGAAAACCCCACTGATAGATGATATTGTGGTGCTGTAGTTCCATTAGTAGCGGTTTCATTGCTCGCCGTTTAGTGATGGTTAGTTGGGACAAATCAGCAAACAATTGGTATTTGTATCCTTTAAAACTTAAATCTTTTTTGTCTCTTGCGGTTGTCAAAATTTGTTACTTTGTACGATAGTAATGGAATTTTACGATTATATCGCGTGGGGGTCCATCAATTTTTTTGGCTGTAAGGGCACTGTGGATTCTGCCAAATTCCAATCTTTCAATTGGAATAGCTGGTTGAAGCTCTTCGAATAGCGCTGTAATAGTGGAATTCAAGTCAATGACTGTTTCAGGGATTGCCCTTATGTGCAAATTGGAGCGCCTGCCCCGATTTTCAAAATCTTCCAATTTTGATTGCAGCAATAAATTTTCTTCTTTAAGATTTTCCATTTCCAACATTTGTTCTTGTGTGATATAATCTATTTTATCTACTTTAAGTTCCAGTGCTGCTGTGCGGTTACCCAATTCTCTTATCTCCTTAGTGAGACTGGTAGTTATTTGTTCAGATGTTTTTTTCAGCACTTTTTTTTAACATATTTTCAAATTGTTTTAATAATTCAGGGGTTATAGAGGAGTTTTGTGTAATATTTTCGCGCTGCACTTTTCAACTGGCCCAGCGGCGGAGGAAGAAGGAGGGGGACTGAAATTCCGAGAGACGACGCCACTGTGCTGTCTCCCGGAAGTGTGGAAGGGTACGTGTCAAAAACAGGTACCCGTTCCCCTCTCCCCAGAAAGGTGGCAAACGTGGCACCGGAAGGGGGGGTGGGAGCAGATAAGCAGAGGTTCCACTTTTGAGTGGAACTCCGCTTTAACCTTCATTTCAATTCTACAATTTTAACAGTAGTATATGGTTGTATCATGTTAGCCATTGATTCATGCAGAAAGTTTGGAATTTAAGTGATAACCTCTATTGGCTAACTTAAAGATTTCCACCCGGTTCTGTGTTTATTAAAAGTCAGCAGCTAAAAAAGTATAGCTGCTGATTTTTAATAAACAGACACTCACCTGTCCCATAGTCCAGCGATGTGGCCGCCCGAAGCTTCGCTTCTCACCCCTGCCTGTCCGCGGTGCCGACATTACTACCGTGGAACCTTTAGTGAACAAACGGCATTGTGACAGCTTGCGGCTTCACAGCCGGGTGCGCACTGCACATGCGCGAGTCACACTGCACGTCCTGAATGCCCATGCAATCTTCTGGGACCTCTGATGTGTCCCAGAAGATTGCAGGGAGGGGCCACCTAGGGGAAAGGAGGAGTCGACTAATTGGCCTGGGCGGAAGTGGGAGCTGGGTATCTGTCAAAACTAGGTACCCCCCCCCCCTTAAAAAAAAAAATGACATGCCAAATAAGGCATGTCAGGGGGTTAGTAGTACTTAAAGCAGAAGTTCCACTTTTGGGTGGAACTCCGCTTTAAAAATGCAAGCTTAACTCAGATCCCTTCTTCAGGCTTGTATAAAGGCCGAAGCTTGAAGAATGGATCTGAATTTTGTAACTTTCTGCAGTGTTACAATTTAGACTAGCAGCTGCCGAAATTCAATCACAAATCAGCTCATGATATCTTTCTCTCATTCGGATTACACAGAAATATAAAGAGTGGGGGGGGGGCATTATTGTTAGTCTTGTTTCCTTGCCCTAATTATGGTAATGACACCCGAGTATGAAAGTGGTTAAAGTCGTTTAGGACATTCCCTTCCCGAACACCAAGGCAGCTACCGAACACTCCGATCAGCCAAACCAGAAACCCATACGAATAATTCTCCCCCAAATACCAGACAAGCTCTGTATTGAGGTTCAAACAGGAATGAATCTTTATTCAAGCACATGTAATACAGATCCCACTTCAAAACACTCCCCCACCCCCACCCTTGGAAAACAGGGCGAGTTAA